>CAHIKZ030001768.1:0-382500 GCA_903632075.3 Acanthosepion pharaonis | reverse complement strand
TCTCTCTCTCTCTTTCTTTCTCTCTCTCTCTCTCTCTCTCTCTCTCTCTCTCTATCTATCTATCTATCTATCTATCTATCTATCTTTATCTCGGGTAAGCTTAATGAGAGGTCGTTTGCAGTTAATCTTTTCACTTGCTTTTTTCGTTTTTCAAATCCATTTAAAAGATGAACAAGTGATTCTTTAAAAATACAAATATTTACTGTATTGTCTTTTTATTCCTCTCTGCGTCTACAGGCAACAAGTCATTATTATGGCCTTTGTAACATTTACTTCAATTGTGTGTCTTCATATCAAAGATTTCCTTTTTTCTGTGGCTAAAAATGTCGTTTTATTAAATCCTTGCTTTTTACTTGACTTGTCCTCATATTTCTGAACACGCTGAAAATGTTTGCTATGAAGTGACATTTTAAAAGTATGATACATTTTAACTTCTATTTTATTTATTTATTTTTTTTATAAATGAACAATAAACAAGCATCATGATTGAAAGAAATATTTTGAGATAAAATTTCTCGTAATTTTTTATTAGGATTTAAATAACCGACTAAAAATTTGAGTTTGATTTATTTTTAATATGAAAAGTAATTGTTACTTTTAGACTAGAATACAATATTTGAAAACTGTCTTTAAATAGTCATTTTAATATATACTTTGTATGAAATGTTCGGAAATTTAGTCTCTTTAAGGAACAAAAAACTTCATAAGTTTGCTTCTAACTTAAAAATAAAATAAGAGTTGAGCCTACTACATTTATTTTTATTCCATAATTTTAAGACAATAAAAAATGTCTAGTGTGAACATTTTTTTTTTAAATTAATGTTAAAAATATTATCGTGAAAATGACTTTCTCACGCGAAAACTTTTCCTATATATGTTGGGGGCGAATCGCTTTGATTTTTTTAATTTTTAATTTTGTCTTATTGCTAATGATCTATTTTATAATATAAATAAATTGAGTAATAAAATTTATTTTTAATTCTTGTACAATGCCTGAGCAATTATTACTTCTAGAATAGATGTGTGGGTAGGAAAAATCATTAACTTTGAAAATGCAGAACATATTAAATATAAAACCGCTACGCCCCACTTTTGATTGGCAACCGAGTCCGCCCGGTTTTATGTCCTATGGAAGAATCTAACAAAAATTCAACAAAATCAAACTACTTTGGACAAACGGTAAATTTCAATGACATTTGGCGAAAATAGCACGAACTGATTTCACATACAGTTATTATATATGATATTATATTATCTATTTTCTTATGTACATGTTTATTGTATTATGTCTATTATCATTATATTAGTTTTATATTAATTAAATTATTTAATTATATCAAATATTATTTAAAATAGTTTTACTCACAAAGAAATGCTTATTGCAATGTAAAAACATTTTCGAAAACTGAAAAATCAATATGAGACAATGTAATATATATTCTAAATATCAAAGGAAATATATTTTAAAATATAGAAAAACTTTTGTTGAGAAATTTTCTTCAGTCAATTTTAAGGCTTCAAACTTAAGAAAGAAAAATAGAAAACTTAAGACAGTTTATGAAAATCTTCGTCTCCGTCCTCATGCCAAAAACCATCGCTTTGTATTTGTTCTTTTAGTATCAAGAAAAAAAAAGAAATAAATAAACAAAGACATCGACTATTTTTTTTTTTTTTTCTGAAGTTTTCAAACAATATTCTTAAGAATAAATCGAGATTTATACTTATCATCGCTGAGCCAAACATTAGAATATTTTTCTAAAAATATTTCTCAATAGGTTCATCAATTTTTCACCAATCATATATAAATCGATATATAATATTCGAACTTGAAAAACGCAATACAGTCTGGTCTTAAATAATAAAAAAATAAGTCTGGAGATTGTTCTACGCACATATAAAATCTGATATTTCGGATTAAGTCATTAAAAAAATGAAAAGAATAATATTCAAAATTAGGCATTAAACAAAAGAATTCATTGCTTTTCGTGTACATATTTTTTATTTTAGTTAATTAAAATAACTATTTTAGGATATATAGCAAAGAGAGGATTTCAGTTGTGAGATCAAGAGGCTGGGATAGATAGATAGATAGATAGATAGATAGATAGTCTTGAACAGATTTAGATATATAGGGATATTTACTTACTGATATAGCGAGATACGAACTGACTGAGATAGAGAGATATGAACAGACTGGGAGAAAGAGATAGAAAGAAAGATAAGAATAGACTGTGATAGATAGATAGATAGATAGATAGATAGATCTGAATAGACTGAGATAGAGAGAGATAGCGAGATTAATAGATAGAATGATAGATCTGAACCGACTGATATAGAGAGAGATAGCGAGATTAATAGATAGAATGATAGATCTGAACCGACTGAGATAGATAGATATGAACAGACATATATATATATATATATATATATATATATATATATATATATATAAACTATAAACTTTGCTACCTTAACTTTAAAAGTGAATGCCCACTCAGATAAAAAATATCAGTAATAAAAAACTTCCTAAAAAGAACACACCAGAATTTATCTTCTCGACTACTCTTCCTTAAAGAACTCAATAATGTAAAACAGACACTAATTAACAATGGCTTTCCTACCACCTTACAGAATACCAAATTAGACGATTTCTCCCCAAAGTAAATAACAACGATAGTCAACATACAGTCAAAAATTACATAAATATTTTCTATAAAAGCCAAATGCACATCAACTACAAACAAGATGAATCTTCACTTAGAAATATTATAAAGAATTGCACTATCCCAATTGAACCGAATAAAAAGAAATCAAATTATCTACTACAAAAAATTTAAAACAACTAACCTTATCCTCAAAAATAAAAACACACCAGAAAAGTCAAAACTACAACGACCGATCATTATCTATGAGTTCAAATGACCCTAAAGGAACTGTGTTCCTGATCAAAGCGAATTCATAAATAATTACATCGGTCACACGACTAATGCCTATCCAGACACCTTACGCTACACCTTTCTGGCCACAGCTCTATTAGAACCCATTTAGACACACGCACAAACATACCAGACTCCATCCGAAACATACTAGTAGAAAATATAAACATATTAACCTCATCCACCTGTAAAATAGATTAAAAATAATGGAAGCCCTAATAATAAAAAAGAAAAAGCTAACACTTAATAATATTAACTACGAACACGGCCACAATGTGCTAACTGTGTTCGGAAAATAAAACATCTTTATAACACTAAAAACATACTCACAACGCACAAACTCAATTAAACTGACAAAATAAAATCGTCCTTGATAATGGCTAAAAGTATGGCCGAAAGCGCTCGGAATTATAGAACATTTGGACAGTTTCTACACACTCTGTGTCCAAAAAAGAAAGTATTTGTTCGGACACAAGAATAATTAAATAAAAAGCTTAATCGTAGTACCTTATCTGTCGTTTTTAATGAAACATGCATAAATGAAGGTTTGCTGCCTAAATACACAATATATATATATATATATATATATATATATATATATATAGATAGATAGATAATGAACAGACTGAGCTAGAGACATAGATATGAACAGACGGAGACAGATGTATAGATTTATAGATATGAACTGACTGGTCGATAGATTGATATGAACAGACTGCGATAGATCCGTCTATGCATATGCTGATATATATATGTGTGCGTGTGTGTGTGCGTGCGTGTGCCAGTGTGTGTGTGTCTTTAATATTATGTTATAAGAATTAGGATACAGAAATAAGTTCGAACGTGATTTGCATTTGTATCCAGTGACACTGTAGCATGCCATGCGATTTCGTAACGCCTATACTGTCTAAATGTCCCTTTGTCAGTGAAACTGTGGACTGCCTTGTGTGTAGTGGGAGTGCAATGCCTATCATCATTCAAAGAATAATCACACATCCACGCACAATGTTTGATTAAAAAACAAAAAGGTGAATTAGAATATTTCTGATATTTATTGACATTGTCCCTAAAAATATTTTTATATCGAAATAGAATCTTCTTTCTCTTTTCGTTATCTCGAAACTTTCCAATAAACCCTAGATAAATATAAATATGGCTGTGTATATAAATGTATATATTTACACTTAGTAGTTTGTAGTAAGCGTTGGCCCAAAAAAAAATCAACGTGTGGAATAGGAAAATTGTTTCGAGCCCATTTTCCATATAGCGATACCCTCGCCTTGAAAAAGTAAAGTTAAAAATCTTGGCATTTCACTAGTTTTGAACCCAGATGATTAGTTCCTGATGTAAATGAGCAATTATATCCAGTATAATGCTGACCATTATGTATTTGCATAGTATTTTATTAAACTATGCAACGTAGATATGACTTTTTAGTCAGATGAAGTCCTAAACGACGAAACACGTCACAAGTAAATTTTTTCAACTTTGTCATTAATGTTCCTAATATATATCCTAATATATAGTTTCATAAAATACTACACACACACACACACATACATATATATATATATATATATATATATATATATATATATATATATAACCAATTTCATTTAGGTTCTTTTACTCATTCTTTATATTTTATGCCTTTTGTTAAGTAAAGTATCCAATGTTGACAAAATCTTGATGCAAATGAAACATCGAAGAAATTAAATAAAATATTATATGGACACAAAGGGATTCTTTTACAAAACAACACACTCAATGCATTAGGTGCTCACTATAATGAGTCTGCCATAATTTTGATTTAAAAAATGCTACTTTAATTAAAAAAGAAAGCAAGTTACTAAGATGAAAGTATATAGAAAGTGTTTTAATCGCTAAATCATACACAGTGAATTTGCATCCAAAAGTGATGAAAAATATAAACAATATGAAAAAGAAACGAAATTAATTTGGCTAGATTATAAATCCAAACACATTAAAAAAAATTATGTTTAAAAGTCACACGGAAAATTTTCTCTCTCTGTCATTAATTTTCCTCATATTGTTCTGGTATATAAAAAATAAATATGTATTTTATTATATGCATGTTTATTTTATTATGTTTATTATCATTATATTAGCTTTATATTAATTAAATTAATTTTATCTAATACTATTTAATATAGTTTTACTCACAAAGAACTATTTATTGAAATGTAAACATTTTCGAAAACTGAAAAATCGATATAAGACAACATAATACATAATCAAATTATCAAAGGAAATACATTTTAAAATATAAAAAAATTTGGTGTTGAGGGTGGGGGGGGGTAATTTCCCTCTATGAAATTTAATTTTATGACATCACACTTGTCTGTTTAAGATGATAGAATAGAAAACTTGTCAGATTTGTTCATGGTTATTTAAATCCTCAACTCCGACCATTTGCCCCAAACTAAATCAGCAGATCATATATATATATATATATATATATATATATATATATATATGTATGCGTGTGTGTAGTGTGTATATATATTGTGTATTTGGGCAGCAATCCCTCTTTTAAGCAAGTTTTGTCGAAAACGACTGATAAAGTGCAGTGACAGAGATGTTTTTGTATAATTTCTGATGTGTTCGTATATTTTTCTTTTTAGGACATAAATTATATACAAATTGTCCGAATGTTTTCCAATCGCTTTCGTCTATACTTTTAGCCTTTATCAAGGATGCATTTTATCTTACTTTTAGATGAATATATGCATTGCTTCATTTATGTATCTATTTACGAGAATATTTTATTTTCAAAACACGGCCAGCACATTGTGGCCGTGTTCATAGTTCATATTATTGAATTGGCTTTTTCTTTTTTTAATTAATTATATTATATATATATATATATATATATATATATATATATATATTAGCATCGGAAATAAAGACCTTGAATTATATTTTATTTTCTACGAATTCAAATTAAATTTTTTAATGATTCTATATCATGGCGTTCTTTATTAAACGCCATGTCATAGTGCAAGTCTCGATTAGAACTGGGGACCTATCTCAAATTTCGACCTTCCACAGGGACCGAAGATTTTTAGTTTCGGTTTGGCTTTTCGGTAGTTCGCTGCTGTAGTTAGCTTAAGAAAATCAAAGAAAAAAAAGTAGACATTAAGCATATAATTAATTTTTTTCAAAAATTTAATTTTATTTATCTTGGTATATTTTTCCTTTAATTTTAGTATAAATTTTCTACAGTAAAAACTGCTAATCTAGTTATTTTATTACAATAATTGAAAACCTAATATTCGATCTCTCAAAACAAACAATTATCCCTAATTGACGGTTATCTACTTAATTAAATTAAATAAATACTTATTTTAATGTCTTTTTTTTTTTAAATTTACTTTACTGTGTGTTGTAGTGTGGTGTAATGGATAACGGCTCGGGATGAGAAATCAGAGAGTCGAGTACGAATTCCAGTCTTGTCTGTTACATTCTCTTACGCGCAAATACAATTGGGAAAAGTATAAATACATCTATTCTCGTTGCAGTTATGGGTTGAATACCAGGACAGACCGGGTCTTATATAGTCTTAGTTGGCAACCAGTTTGCCTCAAAACGAACCGGCAGCCTACTTCAGGAAAATTTTCTGCCTAATCAGTTATAAGTCGAAAGAGACATGATTTCCTAAGCGTATATCATGTCTAACTGTCCGATTAACTGTCTGATTTACTTTGAAGAAATATCAAGCTAGAATTATAACTTCAAAAAAAATCTCTTTATGTGTATGTGTTCTTATTCTCATAAACATTATTTTAGCGGGTGCACATGTTTGAATTGCTATCTTTGTTTTTATTTTTCTTAAACTGTGAACTTAATAACAAATTGCTTAGATTGTGAAGTCCTGTTAAAGACAAAGTGTGACTCCTGACAGAAATTTTTTGTTGGTATGTTTTCTCAATACAGACCGGTTGTTATTAATTTAACTGTGTAAAAAAAAAAAATATAAAAAACACAAGGATAGCAAATCAAACACGTGTACCCACTAAAAATAAAATTTATAGCAAAAGATATAATGCTGGATTAAAAAAAAATACATATGTATATACGTATATATTTGAACCCTACGAAATATTAGATACTTTAGAAAAAAGAAAACTTTAAATAATTATTTTCACATAGACTTATCCTGTTGATTCTTATGCCCGTTATGTTTAGTATATATAAGAATATATAATCAATTAGTCGTTTAAAACTATTTAATTATTGTTTATCCTATATATTCATATTCTTTTTTCTTAAATATATATATATATATATGTGTGTGTGTGTGTGTGTGTGTGTGTGTGTGTGTGTGTGTGTATAGGCAGCAAATTCTCTTATTTTATGGCATAATCCGTTCAGGATATTTTCCTGTGTATCACAATCAAATGATACAACACATGCACTGTAACAGTGAAAATCACTTTTATTTCCCAAGTCCTTTCCATCTGTTTTTGAGATTATCATCAGGACTGCAACTGGTAAGGCAAAAACTATGTGTACCTATCCGTTACTGGATTTTTCTTTTTACCTTTAGTTTAAATGCAACGTCTGATAGCTATGCTTTAGCGTTCATAAGAACATGAAAAAATTATCCACTATGAATTTTTTCTTTTATGTTGGAATGTCATGGTCAAGCGTGCATTAAACCGTGAAAACTGTTCTTTTTATACGCATTAAATGCATATAAAAAGCAAAAAAAAAAGAAAATTATTATATTTGAAGTTGATTCTACAGTGTCGGTTTCAATTTTTTAATGTAGATTGCTTCGAGGATATGTAATTGGATTTGTTATTTTGTTGCTGTAGGATAGTTGTGTTATCAATCAGTATCTTTCTATACTTTGAATGTAGACAGAAATGCTGGTGTATATGTATCGCAATGGACGAATGATTAGACATGTGTAAACAACTACTTTATCTTACTTTACACATGTCTGACTATTCGACTATTGCGAGAAATTTACACCAACATTACTGTCTACATTTGCAGTATAGAAAAATACTAACTGATAGCACAACTATCCTACACAAAGAAAACAAATTAAAACTAGATTTTTCATTTTCAAAAGTTCATTTTAAACCTTAGGTATCTTTGTTTTTTTGGTTGTTTTTTTTGTTTTGTTTTGTTTTGTTTTTTGTTTTTTTTTCTTTTTCTTTTTTGTAGTGGTACTTACATGATAATGTTTATATTTACATGATGATATATATGATAAAACAACAAATGGATAGGTTCTCTAAGCATTCACTCACGCATAATGTTTGATTAAGAAACAAGAATGTGAATTAGAATATTCTGATATTTATTGACATTGTCCCTAAAAATATTTTTTTATATCGAAATAGAATCTGCTTTCTCTTTTCGTTATCTTTAATGTCGTGAAACTTTCCAATGAACCCGAGATAAATATGTCTGTGTATATAAATATATATATTTACACGAGTTAGTTTGTAGTAAGCGTTGGCAAAAAAAACAAAAAAAAAACAAAGTGTGGAATAGGAAAATTATTTCGAGCCCATTTTCTGAATAGCGATATACTTTGTGCCTTGAAAAAATAATGTTAAAAATCTTGGTGTTTCCCTGGGTTTGAACCCGGATGATTGCTTCCGGATGCAAATGAGCTATTATATTATATCCGGTATAATGCTGACCAATATTTATTTACGCGCGTGCGCACACACACACATAGAAAGAGAGAGAATGAAACTTATGAGTAGCTGTGTACAGACTTAGATAGAAAGACAGACATATGAATAGTTGTGTACAGACTTGGATAAAAAAACAGAGATGAATAGTTGTATACATATTTAGATGGAAAGATAGAAATGTGAATAGTTGTGTACAGACTTAGGTTAGTCTACTAAACACTGTGAGATATACAGTCAGGCCACAGCGTTGTTATAAACAGTGCTAAGCGCGTCTATTTATATCTTTGTACATAAGCGTGTGCTTGTAAATGATGTTTTTTTTTTTTAACATTTTTAGTCCATTTATACGCCTGCTGCAGACTGTGTTGCACAGACGCGCATAATCCCTACTTCACGAACATACGCATCTACACTTTAGTGTGCGCGCAAGTGATAACAATTATAGTCTTCCTGGCACTGGTCATGACGACCTGTGTTGTTCGTCAACTGAAAACTCTTTGTCACCAGAAAAAAATGCTCAACACTTCTGAGGGCAACACGAAATCAAATATCCCATTCGCTTATACCACAACATAACGGTCTCACTACTCTGCTTTCGCAGTTTTTTCAAATTGTTTTAGTTCATATCATTATCTATCTATCTATCTATCTATCTATCTATCTGCTTGTCACTCAGTCCGTTCAATATCTATCTATCTATCTATCTATCTATCTATCTATCTATCTTGTTTATTAAATCTTCTATAATATAAAATAATACATTTTCAGTCTTATCATCAAGTCCACCGAGCAAAAATCGTAAGTGGCGACCCAGAGATATTAGATAAAGAATTGGTCAGTATAAGTAGTACCCTACAACGTAACAACTACCCTGGGTACATGGCAGCAGCCAAAAAAAACTGGGATAGGCAGGTACAAGAGGAGGAGAAAATACAAAGGATCTGCGGTCCATATAACATCAGAAACAACCTTCAAAAGCTGGACGACACTTCGCAGATATCTCTCCCGGGTAAGACCCCCCATAGAGGAGAACATGACTAAAGACTGTGTGTCCGCTATACTGTGCAGCTGCGGAAAGAAATATAAAGGGGAGACAGGCCGCCCCCTTAAGGTAAGGCTTCAAGAACACCAGAAAGCTGTAACACGAGGGGGAGTGAAAAATTCAGGCGTGGCTGACCACATATGGAGAGAGAAGGGAGATCACCGCCTTCTGTGGGATCAGGTTGAGATCATAGACAAGGAACACCATTGAAAAATTCGTAAACTTAAGGAACCAGCACATATGCCAGGCCACAAAAATCTCCTGGACCGACCAAGCATAGAAATGTATACAATATGGGAACCAGTAATAAGGAGTGCCAGAGAAAAGCGATAATAACAACAAAAGTTGCAATATGAGCTCTGTTAAAAACATGATTTGATGACAGCAAAAAATTGCAATATGAGCACTGGTAAAAATGGTTCCTGAAGATATTAGGTTTATAATACCCAGAAATTCATACACAGATGTCCTCAAGGACATGGCACAGTGGATAAAGTTGGTTAGATCCAGTGACAGTGACAGTTAAGGCAGTGGAGAAGTAAATTTTTATAATGTAAATATATGTAAATGCGTACGATCCAACATGAAAATTAGGTATCTTGAAAGATCTGCATAAACTGGGTGTAAAAGGAAGGCTGAATCAATTCATAGGGAATTTCATGAAAGAACGAAGGTTTCAAGTTCGTATAGTGTTAACGTCCGGTTCCTTGTACCACGGTGAGAGTCCAAGGTAGAACCAACAAGAACTCGAACATGGATATGGAATAACACAGATATATTACAAACAGGAATATATACAGAGAAGTAGAAAGTGTTAGTACGAACAATCAGGTTTAGTAGTAATTGTCTGAACACGATTCTGTTTCGGACTGCCTCTGACTCGACTGACTGACTCGCTCTGACTGACTGACGGACTTCTGACGGACCTCACTCCAGACTTCAGACTGAACAGTATTTAGACACCGCCCCACGAGGGCATCATGTGGCACAAGGCCGGTTTAACGTGGGATCTCCGAGCCCGTGGGATCTCCGAGCCCGTGGGCTTGGCCAAAAATATGCCCTTTGAACCCGTATAAACAGGTTCAGGTTCGGTTTACCTCCCCGAAAGAGACCCCGCCCTTCGGCGTAGCCTCGTTCGGGTTCCTCCCCGCCCGAAGGCAGAGAGTTCAACCGATCAGCCGGTCGCCCGACTTCAGGCTGAACAGTATTTAGTCACCCCTCGCACGAGGGCATCATGTGACATAAGGCCGGTTTAATGTGGAATCTCTGTGGGCTTTCCCCCAAAATATGCCCTTTGAACCCGTATAAACGGGTTCAGGGTCGGTTTACCTCCCGAAAGAGACTCCCCGCTCGAAGGCAGAGAGTTCAACCGATCAGCCGGTCAGCCGGTTGTCCGACTTCAGGCTGAACTCCCTGCTTCCTCTTGAGGCGCAGTATTTATTACTTATGGAATAGTCCATTATGTTATTGTGGGTAAGGTCCCATAACATATAGGAAATACGTTATCGGAACTGCAATGTCAAGAAGAAGGGATTCCACAAGGAAGCATTCTTCTGGTGATGCTATTCGGCGTAAAATTAATTCTATAGTTAAAACTCTAAGTGAGAAGCTCTCTAAGTCGATGATTTTCTAAATATATACAGATCTCGACATATGAGTACCATTGAAAGACAAACTCCAACAATGTCTCAATAAAATACACAAATGGATCACTGGGGTTACGTTTTCCAAAACAAAAACCAAATGCCTACATTTATGCAAATTAAGAAAATTGCACAATGACCCATAAATCCTAGTAGTGAAACAACACGAATTTCTAGTCATTAACGTTCATTCCCCATCTAAAATATTTGAAAACAAAATGTAGCAAGGCACTGCAGTTTTTGCGTGAAGTGGCCATACGGAATGGGAAACAGATCGACTACCATTGCTCATGTTATACAGATCACTACTTCGCTCAAAACTGGATTACAATAGTTTCATATATGGAGCAGCCAGAAAGTAGTACCTAAGAATTCTCAATGCAATCTATCATCAAGCCTCAGATTAGTACCCGGGGCTTTTAGAACATCAGTTAATGAAACACCTCCACAAGATAGTATAATAATGGTTTGCACGATCAGCTTGCTAACCACTACACCATGACAAGGATCAGGGTTAGGGTTAGGGTTAGGTTTGTTGAAATCTGTTGAAAAATGTAGGAAATCCGATCCCATATATAAACTAACACACACACACACACACACACACACACACACAACAACCTGGGTTTTATAATAAATATAACTCGATATGAGTTGTCCCCTTTCATTCTCGTGATGCCTAATCGTGTTTTCAAATTGATTTCGTGCAAAACAATTGTGTTTTTCCAATTTTTGGCACTGTCAGAACCACCGCAAGGTAATTTTACGCAGTCCTGTGAAGTTTTGTTGAAATCGGTTGTAAAAATCCGATCCAAAAAACACACACACACACACATACAACACACACACACACACACACACACACACAATCTGCGTTTTATAATAAGTAAGATTCTAGAAAAATATTCAACAATTAATAAATTCGAAAATTAAAGGTAAGTTATCCAAACAGCATGGAGTAAAAGTTTGGATCGCTCATTTTCCCGTTTTTCGTAAGTTGATTAACGCTTTTAAGAAAGCTTATCAGTAAATGTAAAAATTATCCAGCACAGACATGAGGTTTTTTGAAAGCCATGACTTGTAGAAAAATATTATCTCCCTAATTTATTCTGCAAATGTGACATAAAGCGGCCCAGTGTCTGAATTAAGACACATCGATTTCCATAAAATAGTCACGTTTTTATTTCAAGCAGTATCACGTTGTCTTTACTTAGTGCAGCATTTTTAAATTATTTTTTTTATTCAAATATATATTTGGTTTACAAGCAACCAGAATGATTTTATAAAATGGACCAAAATGTTGATTCACTGTGAGGTGTTTATCCAGCTTGAACAATTGGAGCTTCATAATCTATCGTCGGTGTTGTGTATATTATCTGCCATGCTCCAACCTAAGAGCCTAATTGGTTTGTTTAACATCTGTTAGTCCAAACACATCATTTCGGATGTGATATCTGTGTCAGAGAGAAGCTTGGGGAGAACAAAGATGAGAGCGTTTGTCTTTCTAGATAAATTACTTTTTGCACACTGAAATTTAGCAGCCATAATGCCATATCGCTTCACGACATACGCTATCATGACAGTCCACAGTATCTCAGTGAATTATTTATTCTGCAAATGTGATATAAAGCGGTTCAGTGTCTGAATTAAGAACGTACTTTTAAGGCACATCGATTTCTATAAAATAGTCACGTTTTTATTTCAAGCAGTATCACGTTGTCTTTACTTACTGCAGCATTTTTTAGCTTATTTTTTGTTCAAATATATATTTGGTTTTCGAGCAACCAGAATGATTTTATAAAAGGATCCAAAATGTTGATTCACTGTGACGTTAAAGAGAGACAGACGAGTGACAAAAAACAGGAAAATTCTCCACTTTGTAATCTTTAACATTCCATATATATTCGTGTATAAGTCGATTTCATGTATAGTGCAACCCCTGAATTTTTTTTGCATGAATTTCAAATCCCCCAGAAAGAAATTACCTGTGGAATTGGTCATCGAAAATCTTCAAAAAAAATTACCTGTGTATAGTGCGACCCCCTATTTTTTGCGGAAAAACTGAACATGAAAACTCACACGATATTAGATTATATACAGTATCCATATTTTATGTTCTTTCGATGCCATTTACGAAAATGCTGCATAGAAAAAGAAACAAATATTCCAATCTTCATGTCCAGTGTTAACCTTTATCTGAAAACTGAAAAAACTGCTGTCCAATTTTTGAACTGATGTTACGTAGCCATAACTGACTTCCTCCACATAATATATTTTAAATTATTTATTTTTTTAAAGGATAAATTTCGTTGAATAAAGTCATTTTTCCTTATTTTCTCTTTTGGGTTTTCTGATACTTATTTGGAAGAAAATGTATCAACCACATTCATTCTCCAGCGTAAAATTCTCGTCCGCTAAAATAAAATCCATTTTATGTATTACTGTCAAAGTTTCGTCCTAAGCCAGGTTTGGGGAAGAGCATGAGTAACTGTTCTCGTCTTTTTGACCACCATTTTTTATCTTACATCAAAAAATATCAACTTGAATAAAAACAACAAATGTAAAAATAATATCGGCAAAAATATACTCTGAATATATTCGTATCAAATATTTAATCAAAAAATTAAAGGTCAACATATACACGGGTATTAGTTTCGTAATTCATGCATTATGGGAATTGGGATAACTAAATTGGGCAACTTTTGAAAGCCCGACGCTAATATATTAACTAATTAACTAATTCTAATCAAATTTTCAGTATATGATTTACAAATGTTATTGATCCTGACCTGGCATCTTAGCTTAAGTAACTTTCCCACTGCACATTTACATCCGGAAGTAATCATCCGGGTTCAAACCCGGGGAAACACCAAGATTTTTAACATTATTTTTTTCAAAGCACAAAAGATGTCGCTATTCAGAAAATGGCTCGAAATAATTTTCCTATTCCACACTTTGTTTTTTTTTTTTTTTTTTTTTGCCGACGCTTACTACAAACTAACTCGTGTAAATATATATTTTTATATACACAGCCATATTTATATTTATCTCGGGTTCATTGGAAAGTTTCAAGATATTAAAGATAGCAAAAAGATAAAGCAGATTCTATTTCGATATAAAAAAAAAATATTTCCCTGTTCCTTTTCTTTAAATATTTTCATGGTAATTGTTCTGATGAACGTTCCTCGTTGCTACCGCAATTATGAATTTAAGCGCAGTACTAGATTGTCACCAAAGACTCATGATTTTACAAATTGCTAGATGTAGCCGTAAGTTCTATGCTAACAGTGTCTTCTCTCGTACTTCTCGCTTGTGGAATTCTCTTTCGGCTTCTTGCTTTCCAATCAACTTTGATGTTCAAAAATTTAAATGCAATGCCAATCGTTATCTTCTGTCTTCTTAATTCCTTTAATTTGTTCACTCTCGTTAATAATGTCTTTTTTTTTTCTTCCCATATTCTCTCACACTCGGTAATCCCTTACATCTTACTGAGTTTATTGGTGAATTGATGAAAAAAAAATGATGAAAAGGGTATTTGTGAAAAAAAATTGAGAATAACTTTATCAAATCATTTAAAACAATTTTCTTTTAATTTTATGAAACTCCAACAAAATAAAAATTTAAAACAAGACTAGCAGCATGGTCCGGCGTTGCCCGTGCTTGATTCAAAAATTGTACGACTCATACAGCAATCGCTATCACTTAACTTAAAATATTTTTGCCCTTACTTGCCTTTAAAGGAGTGCCCTTTGCCGTGCTGATGTTGCTACATGCCTTACTTCTTGCCTATCTCACACTGCGAATTTTTTCTAAGCTCTATACTAAACATTAAATCTGTTACGAAAAAAAGAACTAAACAAAATGAACACAAAACTATCAACTTTAAAAAGGACTCGTAACTGAAAAAAAAACGAATGAAAAAGAATGTTAACAACAGAATCAACGTTGAGTTTAAGCAAGCGAATGAGCCAAATGGAGTAAAGTGCCATGCAGATTTAAATTTTTCCGACTTGTGACGAATGCAGCTATCGATTTTTTTTGCATGCTAGCATGCTAGTTAACATTCGTGTCAGTCAGCTGTTGGCTCTCACGCTGGCCAACACAATCTTCCTGCCTATTCGTGGCAGCCAGCTATAGGCTCTCACACTGGCTAGTAGAAAATGGCCGCAAACATGAAAACTGCCGTAGAAGCATGAAAAAATCGACTAATTCCACTATCGATGGGAGTTTGGAAATGCAATGTTCGTCTTGGCCTTTCCACTAACTTGGAGCATGTGCATGTAAATTTTGGTGCAAATCCGTCGAAAATTGCGGCCGTTCATTCGTTACACACACACACACACACACACACACACACACACACACACACACACACACCCTGCCTTTTATAGATAGAGATATTAAATTAGTGGAAAATTAGATTAAAATTTAAATTAGTAAAATGCTATGTTTAAAGCTGCGAATGTACCTATTAAAATGTGGCATTTTAACAAGAAACTAAATCTGATCATCCAACACCATAAATATGCTAAACTTCGATATTCAACCACAAAAATATATCTGTGTACGTTAAATTGCGAAATTTCAGTGTGGCAAGTATTAACATTGATTGATTCTTCATGAATTGAATTGATTTTTCAATGACTCTAATCTTTGGAGCTACATTGTTTCTTACCTTCATCGACGACCTTTCCGATGTTACCAGTTCCTAACTAAGTTTTTATGTTGATGACACAACTATTTACTCCTGTCTTAGCAAGCAAATCAGACAAAGTATAAAAAAAATGGCAGCTGCTCTCTCTCATCTGTAGTTAACTAGAGGAATGGCTTGTAAAATTTAATGCCTTCAAATCAAAACTACTATCATTTAATCACCTGAGAGAACCTTTTCTGCCTGCCATCAGCATGGCTGATGCTTACCTCCAACTCTTTGGGCCTATTAGTGCTCACGTGGAGCGATTATATTGAATCACTTGGTAGGTCTACTGCTAGGAAAGTTGGTTCAATGTGTCGTGCCAGACAATTCTTGTCGTCAGAATCCATCTTGGACATTTATAAATGTACAATTTGTCCGTGCATTGAATATTGTTGCTACGTCTGGTCTGGTGCTTCTACTATATAACTAGAGATTTTTTGGCAAAATTCAAAGAGTCTGTAATATCATCGGTCCTGAGTTGGCATCTCGACTTCAGTCACTTTTCCATTGACATGACATGGCTTCTCTTTGTCTTTTCTATAAATAGTTTCATGTCAAATTTTCTAATGAGCATTCCTCATCGACTGCATGAATTTAAGAGTAATAATAGATTGTCAATTAGGTCTCGCTGTTTCACTGTTGAACTACTCAGATGTAACCGTATGCTCTATTCTGATAGTTTCTTTTCTCGTACTTCTCTCTTATAGGACTCTCTTCCGGTGCCTTGCTTCCTTGCCAACTAGAATCTTCAAAATTTTAAATGTGACACAAATCGCCATCTTCTGTCTTTCTAAAAACCTGTTCTTTTATTTTAGTTTTTCTTGATTAAAGTCTTCTAATTGTCTTTCACTACAAGTAATCTCTTGCAGCTTTGGAGTGAAAGGAATAAAAAAAACAACAACAATTTAAATATATAAACCGAGGCATATCATTTTTACTATATATCTTTACCAAGCTTGGCTTCGTCCAACAGAGATTACATTGAAGATCAAAGTCACTCGCAATCGTCTACGAGTGTACTCAGCTCTCCGTTTGAAATTATACCTTGAAAACATTACTACATTCTTGACATTATAATCATTATAATAATTATTATTGTTATATAATTCTGCTCCTTTCTTAATTAGTGTGTACGTTAAGCCCTGACATTACTTCAGATTAACAATGTTTGAGTGCGAGGATAAACGGAAAAAAATATATAATATATATATATAATAAAAAGGCTTTAACACTAATATTCCATGGTCATAATTTATTCCATTGGAATCGTAAATACGATCCAAATCATCAAACCTACAAATTCAAAAATTCAAAAAAGATTTTTGATTTTTGAATTTGTAGGTCTGATGATTTGGATCGTATTTACGATTCCAATGGAATAAATTATGACCATGGAATATTAGTGTTTAAGCCTTTTTATTATATCCTTACTCTGTCCTAGACATTGAGTTCTACCTGGATTCTTCCTCTTGGAAAATTTTTTTCTGAAAATATACATGTATGGGTATTTTTTTTATATATATTTTGCATATGTATGTATATTTTCCACTAATATTATTAATATATATATATATATCAATGGCCCTGTTTAGATTTAGAGGGGCGATACAAGGAACCGGCCACTTTGCCAGCATCGGATATGAGTTATACTTGTGATCTGGAGTGAACTTCAGTCCCAATAGACGTTCAAAGTAAGAATTCTCATTGAAAGTATAAGCGCTCATCAAAACTGGAGAACATTTAGTGTCTGAGAATGAAGATGGATTGTTACTAGCTTGAGTTTTGTGGGTATTGAATGTTACAAGCCAGTTTTTCCCCATTGAGCTGTTAAAGTTAGATCAGAGGAGAGGTCAGTTGCCAAGCTTTTATCATGTTTTGAGAGGCACCCATGAATTGTAATA
This sequence comes from Acanthosepion pharaonis, assembly GCA_903632075.3. Lineage (NCBI taxonomy): Eukaryota > Metazoa > Mollusca > Cephalopoda > Sepiida > Sepiidae > Acanthosepion > Acanthosepion pharaonis. The sequence goes on along the minus strand of CAHIKZ030001768.1, from coordinate 364,601 downwards.
TTATTGAGATAGATATTTATTAATAATCTCAGAATGCTTTTGGGCTGATCGTTAATATAAAGCAGTAAGGTAGGACTGAGGAGAAACTCTTAGAAAACGCTGAGTTTGAACCCATAGGTTACAGAAGACTGGGGATTAACGTCGATAAGTGATTCTTAAATTGCCCGTTGTCTATATTTATTTTACATTGATAATCCTCTCCTGAATAGATGAGCAGTTTCACGCAGTGCAATCATTTTTAAGACGGATACTGCCAAGGATTTTGTTAGTTTTTTGTCAGGACTTTATTTTAACTTACTCAGATCTCCAATTATTAAAAAAACATAACAGCAGGTTTAAGGTGACATATTTTTTAGTTTCAATTTCAAGATTCTTATATTTACTTATTATTTTGTCACTTTCTTTAACAGATCTATTTTCTATCTGATGGAAATGCCGTATATATACTAAGAATATACTTTTTTAATTTGATTCTCTATAGTTTTTAGTCAGTATGAATGACAAAGATCCAAACAATAGTGACGTCATCGACTTCTACAAGTGATTCAGTGTGATATTCACACCCTTTTTCAATACGTGGTGTATTATAATATTGATGTATCTTCCATTAAATATACTGCCCAATCATCTGTCGAGCTTTCTATTCCTTTGATGTCAAGATTGAACAACCATATATAATAAGTGTTGTGGTAGGATCCACCTAATTTGCATAGTGGAGTACCGACCATATAAATATGGTTGGTACCGGGAAGACGGGAGAGGAATCAAGAGATTCAATCCAGAGACTCTGCCCGACTGCGACTAAGTCAACACATTCTCCAGGAACGGTCTTCCCAGGAATATACAAAAGACTATATGTAAATATTGTGTACACTTTCTTGTTTCAATACATTTTGTTCTAAGTACATTTTGTGTTGCATTATTATTCCATGCATTAGTCAAGTTTCAACAATAAGTTATCAATATTCTCAACATATTGTTCTAATAATAATAATAAGAAGAAGAAGAAGAAGAGGAGGATGTCTTGCCCCCTGAACGTGATGGCCCACCATGGTGTGGTTATGCTCTGGCGCCCACGTACCAGCCCCGATATATGGGTAAATACGAACTAACTATAATGCTGACACAACAAAGCATATTGCTAAACCGCATCGGTTGTTACGCGGGTCAGAGGACCGCGATCCCCAGTGAGGAACCAGACTGGGATCTAAAAGTCTGGAACTGAAACAAACCCTACCCAACGAAAGCTAGAGGAAAATCACACTGAGGACAGTCTTCACAGAGTCCCTCTATATTCATTAACAGAAAATCCCACAAAATAAGGTCAATAAATAAATGGTACAGGGAAGAATATATTGAAGTAATGATAGCATTTTACACCGCTACAATAAATCCGACAACGACCAAAGCCGCCTATAATATCTGGGGAGAAAAAAATAACCTTCAAACATACTAAACATCGATGCCAACAAATTAGCCAATGTCAGACGGGACATCATCAGTAAAAAAAACAAAACAAAAAAAAACAGAGAATAACTAACATAGAATTCGAAAGCATCCGAGAAAACATCAAAAATGGATTAAACGTTAACATCCAGAGGATAAATGCCAACAACCCGAATATGAGAGAGTAACAGAGATGACAAAAAACATCCAATATAAATGAGACAATGTAAAGGAAATGTCTTCCGAGGAAAGTCCAACTATTTCAAAAGTAAGAAAGAACTGTCAAGTGAAGGAAACCATCACCTTCGATAACCAAGCAATTAGAAAAATAAGGGATGAAATGGAAAGACAGATAAACCTGACAGAAATTAATCACCTTATATAAAATGTGAGAAAACAGCAAAATGTACAATGAAAGGGCTACATGGATCAAGCAACAACAGGAACAACACACATATAAAGAATGCCAAAAATGGACGGATATCAATATTACGGAAACAACCGCTGCCATTTGAAAAACCAAGCACTGGAAAGCACCAGGAATAGACCAAATAGCCAATTTTTCGATAAAAAACTATCTAGCACCCACCAAGACCTCGCAAGGGCATACAGTGATCATACTTATTATAAAACCCAGGTTGTGTGTGTGTGTGTGTGTATGTGTGTGTGTGTGTGTGTACGTTTATATATTGGATCGGATTTCCTACATTTTTCAACCGATTTCAACAAAACTTCACAGGACTACGTAAAATTACATTGCGGTGGTTCTGACAGCGCCAAAATTTGAAAAACACAATTGTTTTTTGCACGAAATCAATTTGAAAACACGATTAGGCATCGCGAGAATGAAAGGGGGACAACTCATATCGAATTATACTTATTATAAAACCCAGGTTGTTTGTGTGTGTGTGTGTGTGTGTGTGTGTGTGTGTGTGTGTGTGTGTGTGTGTGTGTGTGTTCGTTTATATATGGGATCGGATTTCCTACATTTTTCAACCAATTTCAACAAAAACACACTTTTTTTTGGCAGGTAGTATTTCTTATTTTCTTGGACACTTTTTTCTTTATTTTTACATTCAGAATGCTTTAAAAATTCCATTTACAAGACAATTGTTTATAATAAAATTCTATTCAATCGGTAGACTCATAACGATTGAAAACAATGTTTTTGTTTGAGTTTGGGTTTGACCAATTCGCAAAAAAAAAAAAAAAACTAATTAAGACATGTTTTTCCGTCAACCTTAAACAATAATCTTTGTCAATTTCATTTTTCAGTCTTTATGATGGTCGATACTTGATCTATCTCTTACTGTTACATCCCCTGGGCTAGTACTGCTAGTATAATTATAAACCCAGAAAATGCCCCATTTGGCTCACGTGGGAGTAACATATCTACTCCCCAAAACAGAAGAGACGCAGCAGCCGAAGAACTATAAGCCCATCACCTGCCTACGAATAATGTAGAAGATACTCATTTCTATCATAACCGAGACGAAATACAACTTCCTCGAGAAAAACAATTTATTCCCAGCAGAACAAGAAGGGAGGTAAAGGAGGAAGTTACGGGTGTAAGGACCAACTAATTATCAATAAAACAATGTTGGAAGCGGTGAAAACAAGGAAAAGAAATTTATCGACAGCATGGATCGACTACAGAAAGGCATTCAACAGTGTACCAGACTCATGAATAGAGAAGAGCCTCAAAATATAGAGAGTATGCTCCAGAACAGTCAAATTCATAACGGAGAGCATGAAAAACTGGAAAACTACACTTAACTTAAACTATATAAAAGGGTCATTAACAATGAGGTCAATCAACATCAAAAGCGAAATAATTCAAGGAGGTTCATTGTCACCACTACACTACTGCATTGAATTAACACCACTTAGCTACCTACAGAACAACAGTAGCTACGGATAAGAGTCACAGAATGGCAAACTGAATCACCTATTCTATATCGATGATCTTAAAACGTTTGCCAAGGATGCAACCAGCAGAAAAACTTATTAACCATTGTCAAAACCTTTAGCGAAAATATTAGGATGGAGTTCGGAATCGATAAATGTTCCAAAGCCACCTTCAAAGGCGGTAAACTAACGAAAACTACAGATTTATAACTAGATACCAATAAAAAGATTGAGGAACTAGACTAAGATGGCACATACAAATACTTAGAAATTAATGAAGGATACGGAATACAACATTCAATTATGAAGACAAAGATCTGAAGGGAATATTATCGGAGAGTGTGTTTGATTCTAGAAGGCGAACTTAATAGGGTCAATAAAATGAAGGCTATCAACACCTTAGCTATACCCGTAGTAACATACAGCTTCAACATTATTAAATGGAAGTTGAATGACATTAAAGATTGAACACCAACACCAGAAAAATGCTTACCCAAATGAGGATGCACCACCCGAAATTTGATGTTGATAGGTTGAACGTACCAAGAGCTTTAGGGATCCGAGGTCTAATCAAATGAACTAACTCTAAAAACTACAATAATCGAATTGGAAGCATGCCAAAAACAATGATCCTTTCCTTCAAATAAAACACCAAATCCACTCTATCAATAAAGAAGCTGCGCTCTTCAAGAAACAGTTTATTGTACCTGAAACCCTACCAACAAAAAACGAAGTGAATACCATCTACGCTAAATGAGTAAAACAGAAAGTAAAAGAACTTTGCCAAATGAAGTTACAGAAAAACTGGGAAGACGAGGCGTTGCAGGGCAAATACCTAAAAAGAACGAAAGTAGCAGATATGGACCAACAGAAAAGACATCAGTGGCTGAGGAGCACCGGGTTGAAAGCTGAGTCAGAAAGCCTAATTATTGCAGCTCAGGTCCAAAGCCTCGCAAACAGATCCTATCACTGTCATATAAGGATGTAACCCGAAATGCAGGATCTGCCGAAAATATGATGAAACTGTCGACCATATTATCTCAGGATGTCTGGAACTAGCAAAAAATGAATATACCTACAAACATAAGAAGGTAGCGGCATATTTGCACTGGAAAATATGCAAGAAGCACAAAATCGAAACCACTGAGAGTTGGTATGTGCACCAAGCAGACACAGTTATCCAAAATAATGATGTAACTATCCTCTGGGACATGCCAATTCAAACTGACAGGGAAATAAAAGCCAACAGATCTGATATTATCATGAAAAGTAAGAAATTAAGGAAGTGTATGCTTATTGACATCGCAGTACCATCTGAGTGAAACACCTCCAGGAAAATTATCGAGAAATTGTCCAAATACAAGGATCTGGAAATCGAGATTAACAGGATGTGGGGAATGAAGACTGAGTAATCGGAGCCCTGGGACTAGTCGGAAAAGGAATGAACAATTTTACTAACAGTCTCCCAGGTAGCATCAACATAGAAGTTGCCCAGAAGATTGCCCGACTAGGAAGATCTCATAAGTGCTATCAATTAAATGACAATTCTCCTATAGGGTCTAAAGACCATAGTTTGGACCCGGCTCTACAGGATACAAAGCAGGAATCGTAACATACACAAATAATAATAATAATAAATACGTATAAGGCAAACACTGTTCTATAGTAGAAACTATACTACGTTGTTGAATGGGAAGCAACCTAGCCTTGCGGTCTCTTATTATGTTAGTGAGTTTAATTCTCGCGAAGTTCCTTATATTTACCAACTTTCTGTCAAACTAAGCTATACCTTCTGCATCCCAATAGTAAGACTGTTATTTGTTGTTTGAAGTAGCAGTAGTCATCGTTTTTATTTATAGTAAAGACACGAAAAATGTAAAACTAAACTACAAAAGTACGAGTGATGATGATAGGTTATTAAGTTTTGAATCACATGAAAAGTTAAAAGCCAGTTGTTTTTTCCTTTGAATGTGTTGCGTTGTTTGCTTTTGCGTCTTATTCGACATTGTTGAATAGATTTTAGCAGTTCTCTTTCCGTCTCCCGCTTTCCATCATTATTTCTCTCTCTCTCTCTCTCTCTCTCTCTCTCTCTCTTCCTCTTCTCTCTGTTTCTCTCATTCTCTCACTTCATTACAAGTGCAAGTTTTATTTCTTTCTTTCTCATAATTTCTAATCTTCGTTGGCAGTTATATTTGTTTTTGAGCTGCTTTAGCCGTTCTGTTTTCCAACCACCTTCAGGTGGATAAGTTACCAATCTTTGTCACAACTCATTGTCTAACTGCAAATAGCACTAGTTACAGCCAGACATTGCTCTAACAAGAAAAATTTAAAGTTATGAAATCAGATACATTTTGTAATACATATGAGTCTGTGATTTTATAAGTATAGCACTATACAGATCACTCAGTGACCCATATCAGTAACAAGACTAGCTAATACCACAAGGTGATGGTCAAAGTGAATGCTCATAATTTGGTACCACAATTAGTGTACGTACCAAGCTTAGTTTTATCTGGCAAAAGGTCATATATATATATATATATATATATATATATATATAGTGATGCTTTACAATTTCGTTCGTTCGTTAGTGACCTTTTGCTAAATAAAACTAAGCTTGGTACGTACCCTAATTGTGGTACCAAATTTTGAGCATAGCGGCTCAGATTGAGGCATCGGAGTGCCGAGTTCGAATTCTATTTTAGCTTTAAAGATTTGTCTGAAAAATGGACAGAAATACATAATTTAGGCAGGTTTTTGCTTCCAAACTGACTTCAAAATTTAACTGTTTCAAGAATAAATCCAAATAAAATTGATATTTTTTGTATTAGATACATTGAATGGAAATTATATTCAAATCAGTATTCTAATTATGAATCACCGAATAAATTTGATCTAAATTTACACAAAAGTCATTTGTTCCTCATAAAGCCACTTGTAGTTGCTTTCAGTCGTTATAAAAACAAAGAGAGAAAAAACAAAAAGCTTCATGGTATGTTAGGTTAAAATGTCAATGTGCCACAGGGTCTAGTAACAAGATATGGTTTCAGATTTAATATCTCTAAGATTACTGAATAAAACGTAAGACAAGTAAGAAGATAAAAAAATATGTTGATACGATTTAAGTCGTGATCGTGTGGAAATCAATTAATTTAAAATTGTGAAATTCTGTCTAAATTTCTGGTATGAGTAGTTATTATTTACATTCGGTCAAATATTTTTATTATCCCGTTGTGACCTCTGGCCTTCTCCTGGACAATAACCTATTCTTGAACTGGATACTGAATTACTGTAAACACAGCTAGCAATAACTGAGCAGTACTTGTAAAAAAAAAAAAAAAAAAAGAAAGAAGAAAGACGAGATATCCGTTGACATGGACAGCAGGAAAGGTCAAATGTCTATTTAGATTAAATAAAGTGTCCAGTTCGAAATTCCCCAACGATTACTCGGATCTACAGAGACCTGATAAAGACCGGAAGGCAAAAATGCCACCGAAACGTTGTCATAACAGCAACAAATATGAGGACATTAGTCTGGATATAAATAAAATTAACTTTACGAAATGAAGCGAAGCTGAACCAGTTGCAAAAGCATTTCATCAATAGTATTAACTAATTACTGCGAAATCTATTAGTGAAAATTATAAGCATTATTCACAGATACGAAATAGGTTGCCAATTATTTTGAAATATCTTTAACAAGTCAGCTGTTATTCGCTTTAAATAATTACTGGTAAGTTCATGATGGGGATTTAAAGATTAAAGAATACTATTATGAATAACGAATTTAAAAAATAATTCGTTTATTGTTTAAATGATTGCTTTTATGTTTGTGTGCGCGAAGCTGGAGAAAACAATCACGAAGCTGTTACTGATATTTGTCATAAACGATTCAAGAAAAATATCTTTTTTTAGCGCTGCGTTAGTCACCACGGAATTCTGAAAATGGATAGAACCCCCACCCCACCCCATCGGTGTCTACCTCCCACAACAACTGGGCTACAACTGCTCCACACTGCATGCTACACACACTCACTAAGTCAGGAGAGTAGTGGGATTGATCAAAAGAAACAAGTTGCGAATTACGAGTACTTTAAAAATTTCGAGCAAACAAAACAACCCAATGGTACTAACGAAGGTTTAAAGGATTAACTTCTGTCGTCTTTTTTTAATTTTTAGAATAGTTTCATTCAGCAAACCCACTTATTCATTTCTCATACAAGTTCTTCACACTCTGTGAAAAATATATATATATATATATATATATATATATATATATATATATATATATATATATTGAATTAATGCAAATATAAAATTAGTCACTCAGCTGATTAATTCTATATTCAGCACCTAGATAAAACTATAAGTTTTTTTTTTTTTTAGATAAGCTATATTTATGGGTAAAAGTGTTCAATATCAGAGATAGACTGTATTTAAATATCAAAGTGGACACTGAGGTAAACACTGAGCGGCCATAACCTAAAGATGGCGTTCAAGCATGAAACGAACTGGCATCGCTCAGTGTTGACCTCACTATCCACTATATATATATATATATATATATATATATGTTAAGAAATGGACAAGGTCCGACAATTTATTTATTAAAGACATTTTTATTTATGTTTAACGTTGTTATTTTATAGATACAAGTATTTAAGCAAATGCTCTGTTTAAGATAAACAGTATTAAATAACATTTATCGGCCTGAATGTCCGAGAAATTTTCATAGAAAATATTCGTTCATAGACCTGCATCCTATACGGAACTGTCATATACGCTGACATGCCTTAACCACTCGGCCACCATGAACCTTATGGTAGACAAGGTCGAATTTACTGTTATAAACTACAATCTTCCATGAATCTCGTACATTCATAACTGCTCTGGCGTATCGAATGTAAACAAATGACGTCATATGTTAAGAAATGGACAAGGTCCGACAATTTTTTTATTAAAGACATTTTTATTTATGTTTAACGTTGTTCGAACCTTTTCTGTAGATCTTAAACAGAGTGCATAGATAAATGCTTCCGTTTAAGATAAACAGCCTTTTAAATAACATTTTTCCGGCCTGAATGTCCTAACGTAAACAATGATAACAAATTTTCATAAAAAATATTTTTCGTTTATAGACAGGATTCGAACCTGTCATCCTATACGGAACTGTCATATACGCTGACATGCCTTGTCGGAAATACCATCTATACGTTTTCATGACCAATAAACAAAACCTTATCTATATTAAAAATAAACAAGGTCGAAAAGGAATTTGACTGTTTTAAAATACAATCTTCCAAATATCTATAACTAATTTTTAAATAGTCATCTCAATCACTAACTGCCCTGCCGTATCGAAAAAATGTAAAAGTAAAATGACGTCATATGTTAAAGTAAAAAATGGACAAGGTCCGACAATTTATTTTGTTAAAGACATTTTATTTATGTTTAACGTTGTTATTTTATAAAATGATAAACAAAAATGTATTTAATCAAAGCAAATGCTCTGTTTAAGATAAACAGTATTAAATGAATATTTTACCGGCCTGAATGTCCAATATAGAATAATATTTATAATCTTCCATGAACCTAAAGAACTAAACATTCTAACTTCTCAATGGAATCGTTTGTTCATCATTTTAATCATCATGAAGGATTAAATAGTTAAAATATATATATATTATTTCTGATCATTTTCCAACTTATTCAAGACTAGCAATAGAGCCCGAGTTGCGTGGGACGTAACAGTAAGAGATAGATCAAGTATCGACCATCATGAAGACTGAAAAATAAAATTGACAAAGATTATTGTTTAGGTTGACGAATTCATGTCTTAATTAACGAATATTTTTGGGGGATGAATTGGTCGAACCAAACTCAAACAAAAACATTGTTTTCAATCGTTATTCTATCGATTGAATGTTTATCTTAAACAATTGTCTTGTAAAGGGAATTTTTAAATATTCTGAATGTAAAAATAAAAAAAAAAATGTTAAACATAAATAAAAAAAAGTCTTTAAATCTAAATATTCCATATATATATATATATAACTATATTCTGTTTATACGTTTTTTTGATGGATAAACAATTGTGTTTTTTGGCGCTTTGAATTTAAATGTTCTGTTTTTTTTTTATTAAACAGTATTTTTAATTGTATTTCATCCAAATTTCCTGAATGTTCGAGAAATTTCACTGAAAATATGCGTTCTTTTTCATCCGACAGGAATCGAAACCTTATTTCCTGTACGGAACCGTTAGTAAAATGATGATCCCTGACGTTTTGCCTCCTGATCGTTCACCCTCAGAGAACTTTCATCGTTCTCAAAATTTAATGGACAAAGCTCAAATTACTGCCTTTTGCTGACGCACGTTCGTCCATTTTTCATCAAGATCTATATCTGCTCTGAAAAAAAAAACTAAATCTTTAACGTAAACAATGATAACATATGAAATGGATTAAATACAACAAATATTTTAATATATTTTCTGTTTATACGCTTTTTATGGATGCACTTATTTGAGTTTTTAATTAAACAGTATTATTTACATTGACCGGTCATAGCACGTCAGTCTATTCATTGTGTTTTTATAGTGCCATATATTTTACCTGACCTATAATAACGCACATTTAGAAAAATTCTTGTCGGAAATACATCTATACGTTTTCATGAAAATAATAAACATAAACAAAAAATTCTTGAAGCTATCTATATTAAAAAATTTAAATCAACCCTTAAAAGGAATTATGAATACTGCACAAATGTTTTAAAATGTTTAGAGAAGAGAGTTTAAAATATCTAGGTTATAACTAATAGCTTTAAATAGTTTTTTTTTTTTTTAAATAGTCATCTCAATAACTTAGTTACCTCTCTTGAGGTTACTACACGTGTATGCTTACATCGTAAAATTTAAAAATAGTACAGTAAGTTTAGTACCCTGGAAATAAGCGTTTTTTACTTCACAAGTAAAAAAATTAATTTTCAGATGAACACAGCAATTTTGTCTCTACAAAAACAAGACCCTAAAGATGATATTGTGCTAATGTCGAAAGTACTCGGGAATAAAATGGATAAACATTAAAATGGTAATTTTCTTTCTTCCTTATCAAAGTATACTAAGAAACTCGTCAGTAACTGTGAGAGGATCCTATTAATAATAAATAGATAAAACTTGTCTAAATTATTTAATGAGATATGTCTTAATGAAAACATGCTGCTAAAATAGACTCAATATAAATACATATATATATATATATATATATATAACTATGAACCTAAAGAACCAGGCAAACCTACCTAGGTTTCACCAATGCAGATCGTTTATGTTCATCATTAATTAATCATAACTAAGGATCGGAAGCTCATGAAGGATTAAATAAAGTTAAAATATATATATATTATTTCATGATCATTTTCCAACTTATTCAAGACTAGCAATAGAGCCCAAAATTAGCGTTGCCCGGGACGTAACCGAAGTAATGAGATAGATCAAGTATCGACCATCATGAAGACTGAAAAATAAAATTGACAAAGATTATTGTTTAAGGTTGACGAACACGCATGTCTTAATTAGTTTTTTCTTGGGGGGAAGAATTGGTCAAACCCAAACTCAAACAAAACATTGTTTTCAATCGTTATGAGTCTATCGATTGAATAGAATTTTATTATAAACAATTGTCTTGGTAAAGGGAATTTTTAAAAATTCATTCTGAATGTAAAAATAAAGAAAAAAAATGCAAGACAATAAGAAACACTACTTGTGAGGCAAAAAAGAGTGAAGTTTTGTTGAAATCTGTTCTGAAAAAAACCGCACGGAAATCACTGATTCCATATATAAACGAACACACACACACACACACAACAAAAATGGTGTCAGTTAATTGCCCACTGGGTTTTATAATAAGTATAACTCGATATGAGCTTGTCACCCTTTTCATTCTCGGTGATGCCTAATCGTGTTTTCAATTGATTTCGTGAGGCAAAAACAATTGTGTTTTTTGGGTGCTTTTAGGCAATTTTTTTGGCGCTGTTAGAAACAACGCAATGTAATTTTCCCCGTCTGAGTCCTGTGAAGTTTTGTTGACCCATGGCCTCTCCTTTAATCTGTTGAAAATTGTAGTAAATACGATCCAATATATAAACGTACACACACACAACAATCTGCGTTTTATATTATGAAGTAAGATGATATTCATCCCCTCTAAATTTCTAACTTTCTGTCTTGGAGTAAAAAGTTGCCTCAAAAGTTTCAGGTACGATTTCCTTTTCAAGTCTTTTTTCATTGCTCTTTGGACTGTCATAGGTGAAACACCTCTCTCACGTGCCAAACGTCTTATGGATTGGGTTGGATCTTTTCTAATTGATCTTTTTAGTATAGTTGAAATGATGATCCCTTTTCCTGTTTTGACCTCCTGATCTAGTTTTTCTCTCTACTGTTCTCTCTTTTATAATCTTATTCATCGTTCTCATGATGGTTCTTGAATGGACATTGAAGATGGAAGCCAGAGTATGAACGTTGGTGGCATTGCTGAAGGCCTGAATGATAATTTTCGTCTCACCATTTGGGAAGACAGTGTGACTGACACAACTGGCATCAAGATAGCTAAAGGTCTTATCTGAAAACCTGGGGAAAAGAAACTCAAATCGTTTAGTGTGTTTTAGATTTTAAACATTTTGCGTGATGAATAATTACGCTGTAACACGATTTTTACAATTTTGCTGTTATACCTGCTATATATATATATATATATATATATATATATATATGCGTCCTGTGTGTGTGTATACGTATATATGTAAGTATAAGTGTATATATGTATGTATATTGTTGTATATGTATATATGTATTTATATGTGTATATATGTATGTATATATATATATGCATATATATAATTCTCAAAATGTGTGTGTGTATGCATGTGTGTGTGTGTGATCGGATGTTGTTTATACGTTTCCAGTTTTCATCCGATTTCGATGATTTTTTTTTTTGATAGATAATTCTTCAGTGCCAGTTTTGAGACCAAATTTACTGGAAAAAATTACAACCTTTCAAGGTGAAAAATCGAAAAACTGATTTTTTTTTCGGCTAGGACTTTGGGATTAAAATCAAAGGCAAAATTTAATGTCTGTAAAAAACAGCGGAAGATTTAGAGAGTTGAAATCTAACGCAAAAGATGCGCAATGAAGACACGGTCATGTTGCATTTGCAGGGGTGTTCAATGCGCGGCTGTACGAGGCAGCAGGCATGCAAAATAACATTTTTTGGAAGAGGTTGATAATACCTCAAGCAAGATAACTTTTTTCAGGGACATCCTATTTTCGTCATTTTCCTGTGAAACATCCGCTCAATTGTAGCGTACCTAAAATAAGTTTTACAGGTGCAAGACATCAGTGATGTTCCCCGTTACCTCAACGTTTAAGCACCTTTCTGCCTGCTTACGAGTAATCCCACTCATTCTGTAACTCTATGTGTCCATTTACTAAAACCATGTTTGTTCATGCTCTCTCAGTTTCATTTGCCTAATACATTTGCTAATATTACTTTTTCACACATAAACTTCCAGTCTTCGCTCATGCTGTGATTCACACCTCCACATGTTGGGCGTTATTCACACCTCCACATGTTGCCTATAGGTTGCTGTTGACCTTGATAATTACCTGCAAAACGTGACACCTGTTCGAGTTGCCTCAGAAAAGATGGCCTGCACCTCTGAAACCCCATTTTGGGTCCAATCAAATGTAGCCGTGTCATGGTGACTGTTTACGTCAGTTCTAAGCTCATTGCTTTGAAACCCTCTACCCACTAATTCCCTGACAATTCCGTTTTTGACCAACTAGTGGTCCAGTCCCTGCTTGCAGAGAGGGACAGGTTCCATTGTTCCTGTTCTTGAGGAGCATGTCTGGTTGTGTCAATCTCCTCTCTGGACATGAAGTGAGGTTACATTTTCCGTTGCATAAAGTCTACTACTACAGTTTTAAAGACGACGCGGGGTTGCTTTTCCCGCCTATTGTCGTTTATAGAACTCAACTCGCCTGTCAATTTAAATTGGTTTTTTGTTGTCCTCTTCTCAGTTTTTGCATTTTTTTTGCATTTTGCTGTCGGGGAATGTAATAGGTAAGAGTTGGACTTTTTTGTTACAAACAACCAAATGACCATTTATTTTTCCAACCTTTGTGGAAAGGTTGGAAATAAAACTTAGTGATTCTTGTTTTTTAGCGTTCTCTTCTAGTATTTCCCACTCTGTTACATTCCATTTGACAGTTCATACTTGCCTCTCTTCTGACATGCCAACAAAGTTTTTTTTTCTTGCCTAAGTCAACAAAACTTTATTCCGCCAGGTCCGCCAGGTCCGCCATGCGAATAAGGGATAGCGAATTGTCTTTAGAACATTCAGTTCGCCTGTCAAAAATGCCTCTTGGAATGCTTCAATCGGAGTCACTGAGTCCCAAGATCAACGTAGCCATCGGCTTCCCAGATGAGCATACCTGAACGCTTTTGTGCGCGAGGCTGAAACTGCTGATCAAATGACTCAACGGCTGAGGAGAAACACCTCTTCAACTGCTGCTGCGCCTGAGGCTGAAAACTTTAAAAAGATTGTTCACCCCCCCCCCATTTGGGGATGTGCCTCAGTTGCACCAAGTTGTTGTTACTAATATTGATTTTCGGGTGGGTTGGATTCAATTGAACGACAAAAATTCCCAGTAATGAAGCACTGGTCGAAGACGGGTTATACTGCTAGTAATATATATATATATATATATATATATATATATATATATATATGGTAAGGCAGTGAGGACGGACATTATAGAAATGCTATTACTCAGTCCCAGTGGGAGGGACATATATCCGACAGGTACCGTTCTGTACGAGGTGCTTTGTTTCTATCTTTTCAATTGAAGCTATGGCGCTGTACATGATAGAGCACCGTGTGTTCGCTTACGAGAGTTTGGGCAACAGGTGAAACCAGGGTACTATGCACAGCAGCTTAACTTCGTGCGTCAGATTGAAGCATTTTTTGAAGCAAATAACACTCTCTTTTTGTTAATGAATGACGAAGCTCATTTTCATCTCAATGACATGCTGAATCAACACAATTGTTGTTATTGGGCTCTTCAAAAATCAAAGAGAACTGCTATTCGCGTGAAAGTCACCCAAATCGACAGAGCAATGCTATGTAGAACCTATAGAGAAATGTAAAGAACCTATAGAGAAATGTAAAGAACCTATAGAGAAATGTAAAGAACCTTTAGAGAAATGCAAAGAACCTATAGAGAAATGTAAAGAACCTATAGAGAAATGTAAAGAACCTTTAGAGAAATGCAAAGAAATCTACATTATTCCGTCTGACAAGGGAAAAGAATATATACATTAACTCACTATTCAACGATACCGACACATACGAAAAAATAACGAACAAGAAATAACTACCAAAACACAAAAATTTAACAAGGAAAAAGGAAACTATTTTTTCCCGAACAATCAACTAATTTTCATTATATTGATGATTCTCTATTTATATATCCGCGTGATACTGATTGACCTGGCCTAGTAGACCAACTAAAGAAAGTCGGATACACAATGGAATTTACATACAAAATGGAAGAACACAATTACTTACCCTTCCTATATATCACGCTACACCGCGTTAACAACAGTTTGAAACTCGATATCGACCAGAAATCAACCAATAAAAACAACCTAATAAATTTTAATTCCCATCGTAACAACAAAAGAAACCATTAAAGTTCTTTTTTTTTTTTTTTTTACTTATTTTGCCGATCTCGGGCCTTGTTGGGTTTATTATCGTTGTAGTTGGAGTAGCTTCAAAATCTGGTTTGTGGTCCTTTAAGTCTATATAGCACTCTTTTTCAGCAAGTTTACCTATTCTATCACTAATCTTCAATTTATCTGTGATTTTTTTTACTGCTAATGTTAATATTATCCACCATGTTGAGGTAATTATTATTTGCCGTTTTATAGTTCTTATGTAAATCCTTATTGATAAGATCGTTGTAGTCCCTTGCCGCTATCTTATAGAAATTTTCTATCTTCTCAGATTTCATTTTAATGAAATCTGATAAAACAAGGATAATAAACATAACAAGAGATCGGCAAAATAAGTAAAAACAAATCCTAGAAAGGTTAATCCACAAATTAAAGAAAAAATAGGGTTGAAACTTTGGATTAATACCAAAGAAGTAACAAACTGATTTTCGGATATTAAAGATAAAACAAACTGTACACTAATGCAGTTTGATATTGAAAATTATTATCAATCAATATCAAAAGAACTTTTGCGCATATTATAAATGCTAAAAATCGATACTGATACATAAAGGTAAGCAATGGATAAATAATTCTTATGACCACTTTGACATCACAATGGGATCACTAGACTCAGCTGAGTCCTCTGACCTTATAGGTCTTCTTATATTATACAATCTCACAGAGTATCGTGAAATTAATATAACTGACATTGGATTATACAGAGATGATGGACTTATGGTTATAAAGAACTCTACTAACTTTAAAATCGATAAAATTAGAAAGATATTGTTAGACATTTTCATGACGGTCGTCCTCGAGTATTGAATCCAGAGGTTGGCAGTGAATATTTCGGAGACAGTAGGAAAGCGTACTTTAGGTTCGCAGTGGATATCACAGCAGAGTGTAGTTCATCCTTCTCCTGGTCGCCTTTGGTCCTTCCGGTAGATGAAACAAGATGGCCGCCTTTATACCCGACGAATACAGTGTTGGGAGGCTTCTGATTGGTCAACCTTCCATTGGTCGACAATAAAGGGAAATAAGTCATTCTGACTCACTCACTAGTTATAGGTAATATATACCCAAAAAACCGTAACAGATATTATATAGAGAATTTATTTGCCTGAACTTAAAAATTACGGTAAGCACTAAATTGAAAAAAGTGAACTTCCTTGATATAACATTAGATTTAATGAAAAATGTATACATACAATATAAAAAAAACAATAGTAATCTTTGTATATACACCCTAAATCTAATCATCCTCCATCTATAATTAAGCATATACCTTTTTCTATCGAAAAAAGAATAAGTACAAATTCAGCAAATGAGAAGATTTTCTATGAACATATTAATTTTTATAATAAATCTCTAAAAGATAGTGGCTACAAAAGCCCAAAACTAACTTACATAAAAAATTAAAATGGAAAGCATAGAAAAAAACAGAAGCAGAAAAATAATTTGGTATACACCCCCATAGAACCAAATGGTTAAGAATAAATTAGGACATAAATTCATTGCATTAATCGTTAAAAATGTTCCTAAAGATAGTAAACTCAGTACTACTTTCAATAAAAATATCCTAAAATTAAGTTACAGCTGTAATTAAAACTTAGAAAAAATTAAGAAACATAATGCTAATAGCTTGAAAAAACACTTAGACCAAGACCAAAGAAATTTAGATAGTATAAAATTAAGAGATGAAGATAAACAACTATTATGTAACTGCAGAAACCCTCATAACTGTCTTCTAAAAAATAAATTTCGCACGGAATCATCAACCAATGCAATATCTCATCTATTGAGGATCCAGACAACGTTTTGTTGTTGATAAAAACCAGACGACATGCGTTGAATGGATGTCATATTTCGTTGAAAAAGGCACCCCTACCCTACCTCTTTTCGTAACTAACTCATATTTGATAGGCTAGTTATCAGTATAAATGAGCACGCTACCGCCCCTTGTCAAAATGATTGGATTTCCCCGTATTATTGGGAACAAATATTATGAATGTATGTGCTTATAAAACCCAGTAAATTTCAAAATAAGTTATTCCAAAATGAGAATGAATAGAGTACAGTCTAATGTCTGGGATCGTTTTGTAGACAACTTCCTTATATGACTCATTTCTTAAAAAAAATTATTTTTCGTTTAGCTTGAATTTAACGTAGGTCATATTCGGTTAGGTGATCACAGTTAAGCCCTCTAATCTATTTTTTCTCGAAAAAAGAAGAGAAGGTATTTGCTTTGAAATTAAATTAATCGTTCACTCGCCAGTTATTTACAATCGCCTGAGGAGATGCATTGATAAGTCGAAACACGATAGCAATTTTTAACATGTTTCTGTTTTAATATCCTAAAATAAATAGCACACACAAACACAACACACACACACACATATATATATATATATTAAAAAGAAGAGAGAAACCGCAAACGTTTTTGGTTGTGTATATATATATATATATATATTCACTAGGCTATTATTTCGTTTTTACCTGGGTTTGGTGATATCATAATTATTAATTGTAGACGGTTAGATTTATAATTAAATGCATTTATTATTGTTAGAATTTATGTGCATATGTCTGATGTGTACACACATTTAAGTGTACATGAACCCATATACGCGGGTTCATGTACACTTAAATCTGCGCTTTGTTAGTAAAAGACTAGTGCATAAATGGTGAAGTTATTTAATTTTTTAATTATCATTTTATATATATATATATATATATATATATATATATATATATATATATATATTACATACTACCGCACACCTACGCACGCACCGCTGTACCCACGCACGAATATGTAATTGTTAAGTAGTGTATGTAATTAAAATAAGTGTATACTTATATTATATATTATCGTTTATTTAACGTATCATTTTTATTTAATGGTTAGTAGTTTATTTTTTTGTTTTTGCCTTGGTGTTATATATTTTAGGATCAATATTGCGGTGCTGCCACCGAAACCACTACTTCAATATATATATCGCAATGTAGTTTGTCCTTTACTGGATTCAGAACTCACTCGCAATCGCTGCAAAATGTTCTAGAAAACTCCAAGTGCAGCTAAGTACGAGCATTCCAGACCAATGTTGAAAAGAAACAAATTGGATCCCGTGAATTCTGGAAGATCGCCAACAAAATCATGAACAGAGGTAAAGCGGCTGTGTCCACAATTATGAATAGACCCGAGGTCATATCTCTCTCGACAGACAAATCTAGCCTTTTCGCCCCGATCTTTGCCTCTAACTCATGATTAGACTACAAATACCATCCTCTCCCCAACTCCCCAACTCCCCACGCCTCACTGAGTACAATCTCAGTAATATTGCCATTACAGCACGAGAAATTATCAAAGGCCTTGACCCTAAGAAAGCCACTGGCCCAGACAAAGTTCCAGTGGTTGTCCTTTCGAATATCAGCCCAGAATTATCCCCCAGGTCCTAGAGAAGTTATTCAACCGCTGCTTGAACGGGAAATTCCTTCCCAAGCCCGTGGAAGAAGGCAAGCGTATGCCCAGTTTTCAAGAAGGCGGTGGTGAAATCTTCCCCCCTCCAAGTACAGACCCATCAGTCTCCTCAGTATCATCAGTAACCATAATCAATAAGAAAGTTGTCGATCACCTAGAAAAGAACAACCTCTTCAGCGACGACCAGTATGAGTTTCGATGGAACCGATTCACTACCGACGTCCTAACAACGATCACTCACGGAATCAGTGAGGCTCTTGACGACAAACACACCTCGTGGATAATAGCATAAGATATCTCAAAGGCCTTTGACAAGGTGTGGTTTGTGCCACACCTTGTCAAAGGCCTTTGAGATATCTTTTACTACAAAAACTCTCCAGTTATAAAATCTCTGGAAGGGTTTTCTCGATCATAAAATCCTTCCTAACAGGTACGATCCATTGCTAAGGATGCAGTTAAAATGGTTTACTCTGTGTACCACTCCAGTAAGGACCTAACTCCTCCTGCTATCTCCTATCTTTACAAGAGCCAGATCAAGCCAAAAATAGAGTACTGTTGTCATATTTCGGTGGATGCTGCCCTGACCGCACTCTCCGATCTTGATAGAGTCTCAAAGCGTTTTCGAGTCCTTGTAGGTGACAAGCCTCTCGCTGGTCTATCGCTACCTCCATGGAAAGTGCTCGAATGAACCACAGTCTCTCGTTACGCCAAGTCAAACCTTCACAGCAAAAACACGCCATGCCACTTACATAGTATCAAACCACCCACATCCCCCCCATATTCCATCGGTGAGAAGTAAGTTCCACTCGAGCAGCTTCTTCCCGCAAACCACTGCCTTGTGGAATCGTCTCCCAACAGGATATTACCGCGATTACTACAATCTTAATCTGTTCAAGGCTAGGCTTAACCGTTATTTTCCACGCCTATGGGCAGAAATGGTCTCCTAACGTAACCCTCTATCTCGATTGGCCTTGTAAAAGGTGAACTTTACTGAAAAAAAAAAAAATCGATTACAGCGCATGTTATCATTGCCCATTGACCAGTCCACCGTCATTCCACTATTTCCCATTCAGTCTTTTTTTTTTTTTTTTTGCTTTTTAGGTTATCATAATTTGGGGAACTAAGTGTAATAAAGAATGTATCATGCCAAACACGTGATCCTAAAATACATTATAACATGTGATGCAAAAATTAGTTACATATGACAATGTTCAATGCAGAATGCAGTGAATTGACAAGGATAAATTTCAACAACCGAGCCCCAAAACTAAGTTCCTTTGAAAAATCTGATATTTTGCATATGGTGAAATAGTCATTTCCACATACAGAGCCTTCAAACTCCTGTGGGAATAGTAACAAGTGATATTTAACTACCCCCCCATGAGGGTTACATGTGGCACAAGGCCGGGTTTAACGTGGGATTTCCGAGCCCGTAGGCTCGGCCAAAAATATTCCCTCTTTGAACCCGCATAAACGGGTTCAAGAGTAGTCAACCACTCCGAACGAGACTCTGCCCTTCGGCGGAGCCTCGTCCGGGTTCCTCTCCGCCCGAAGGCAGAGAGTTTGTTACTTCGCCCGGAGCCAAGTTTGGAATGGTAACAAGTCTGAGAAAATAATTTATTTTGAAATGAAGTACATTTCACGAGGCACAAGGTCAAAGGGGAAGTGGTGAAAGGCTGGTCGTCCCTGACTATCCGGCAGCTAGAGAATCTTATTCTCTACTAAAACTTCATTATATAACAATTTGGATATGTACAATTTCTTTTTTTTTTTTTTTTACAAAAATATATAAAACATTTCATGAAATGAAATAATAGCCGCTGCATTATTCTGCCGATAAACAGGATCAAGAAGCTTGTTCACTAAAGGCAAGGAAGGATCAAAATAAGTTGTGTTGTAGGAAAGATCAAAGGTTGGTTCACTCAAAATAAAAAATATTCACCTCTTCTTGCACCAATCGATAATTACGCTTTTTTTTTTCAATGAAAACCGGACTCAAGTTTGTCTATAACATTTTTGCATCAAAACCTACTGAATTTTACTCAAAAGATATCGAAGAGCTGATTTAGAATGCATTTTAACTGTTAAACCAGTCATGATTTTCAAAACGGCTGGAAGCACATCATCGTAATCTACACATGACTTAATTATGATGAAATGTAAAAACAGGCGTTAATCGAAGCAAAAGAGAATAAAATGAGTGAGAGAGCGGGGAGCAAAAGAGACATCTGACCAGCAGACTAAAAACGGCATTTCTTTGCCTCACTCAATAGAAGAATGAACAGAAAAACAAACAAAAGAGACTGAAAGACGACTCTGATAACACACAGAAAAATAAACATACAATAATAGTTTAGAAGCATGTCGAGGAAGAAGAAAGCAGACGACACTTAGGAAGCGAAGCTGGCCAACAGACGGGTCAGTCTGTCAGAGCAAACAACTCGGTAGGAAATAGCGCTCTTAAATATTATCTAGACGGTCCGACATGTTGTACAGCAAAGCGGAAGACAATGGTTTGCCCCTTCACCAAGTCAGTGTGCATGATTAGCAGCAGTTGGGAGGACGGGAAGGCGGAAAAACGCACGAGTAAAATGATTTAGGCGAAGGAGTTTAATATGCAGAGACTAAGGACGATGAAATACACTAAAAAGATTATTCTTTCGTTAAAAAAAACTACTGGCAAAGCAGAAGAAACTAATGTAAATCTCTCTCTCTCTTTCTTTCCCTCTCTCTCTCTTTCTCGCTCTTTTTTCTCGCTTGCTCTATTTCACTCTCACTCTTTTTTCCTTCACTTTTTCTCTCTCGATCTTTCTCTCACGCTCACGCTCACCCTCACGCTCTTTGTCTCTCTCTCTCTCTCTCTGTCTCTCTCTCGTTATCTTTTCTTCTCGCACTTTTTTGTCAGAAATAAGTCTACGAAAAATGTTTAAATTTTTTATCACATTAACGAGATTTGATTTCTCACTAAATTAATCATTTTGGGATTATTTTAAAAACATCGAAATGATCATAAAACGCAGAAACTAGTTCTTCTTATCAATAATGGAGTTTAAGTGCACGCGTACTGTACATGCTTGGAGTTTGACATGGGAAAATTTGCTCTCTGGGTTTGAGTGGTTGAAATAAAGCTGTGTGATTACTTGTATTAGTTTTAAAGAGAAATGGATAATGTATTCTTACAATGGTAACACATATGGAAATGCTTCTCAATGACATTAAAGTGTTCGGAAAATAACTACGTTTTACCAGAAAGGATATAAACACGAATGTAATTTAACTTTATTTAAATATTATTTATCAAAAATTAATTTATTCATTTTCAACGACTGCAGACCAACAGGAAGGCAGATTTTCGATTCTAATGTTTAAAGAAATGTGGGTTTTTTCTTATCGAAAAATGTTTGAAAGACATTTCAACTTCTTTGTTTCTGAATATTCTGCCACTTATGAAATGTTCTAGTGATTGAAGCAAATAAAATTCTGTAGGTGTTAAATGTGATGAGAATGGAGAATGTGGAAGAACCTCCCTTCCTAACGATCGTATTTTTTGTTGGTTTTGTTTTGTATAAGGTGTTCTTGATTCATCATGCTGAAGAAGATGATCTATTCTCTTTACCAAAATGGGACACTTTCAAAGTAATGCTTCCTTTACTCGATCATGTTGTTGTCAACAAAAGTCTGTAGTGATAGGCCTTCCATGTTTCATACGCTTGTAATCGATCAGATCTTTCATATTTCACCAGACACAAAGCAATAACTCCTGTGGATGGAGTCTTAGTTTTGGTATTGGTACTCATTTCTCATTTCTCTTTTTCGTTTTTTGTTGAGATGCATATCCTATTTTTCATCACATGTAACAATGCGATGTAAAAATGAATGGTTGCCATTCTATGTTGCCATTAAAAGACTGCTATAAATGGTGGAACGTTGTGTTCGGTTCTCAATGGAAAAATCATGAGAAACCCAAATTCCATCTTTGCCTATTTTCTCAAACTCTGAAATGCATTATAAACAACATACTGTTGGATAGAATAAATAATAAACTAATTCTTGACGCCATTCCTACCATTCAATTTTCATTGGTTGGTTCAGAATTCATTACAGTGAAATATGTAATTACTTTTCGAACGCCCTAATATTTAGTAAGTTCTGACACAAGACAAAATGAGGTGTAAAAATGAATATGATTGATTAATTGATTGATTCGTTTGTTTAATAACATATCGACTCCTTATGGGTCATTTAATTTTCTTGTGAGCTTTTCAGTAATAAAAATATAATATGTTATTCTGCTTTCAGAATTGCTTTTGTGCATATATATATATATATATCTTTGCGTGGACTTGATTAGTAGAGTCGGTGATGTGTGTGTTTTTATGTTGCAGTTTTGTTGAAGTTATATTTTAGAATACCGTTTGATTTAAGAATTTGTAGGATATTATATGAATTACTGTTATGAAAGAGTTCTTTCTTGTTGGTTGGTTGATTTTGATATTTTCTTAGTGTCGCATTGATTATTATTTTGCTATAAAAATGTATTGTTAGTTATTTTATTCTAAAAAGTGTACTGTTTGTTTGGGGTTCACTACTTGCCCATAGCTGGGACCCTAACAGGTGCTACCACCCTGGAAAACAACACCAATAAGAGGTGATTCCACGTTCCTTAAAATCTCCAATCTCCCGATCAGAGGCCTTCCTACCGGATGTAGTTTATCGTCATACCCTGAACGAGTATAAATGAATAGAGTATTAGTTCATAATTACATAGACAGAATATTTGGGATGTAATAAAAAGGGAGAACCCGTTCCTAAAAACATTGAATCCCACCCCTTTGAAGCGCCCTCTGTATATAAGCTAGTCTTAACCTGTGACAAAGGCATGACTTTGGGGCACCCAGTAACACTATACTACTCGTAGGGTAACCACTGGTTGAAGCGCTAAAATCCTCCCTAACTGCTCATGGTCATTTTCTTAGATTTTGGGAAGGAAGTCGAGGCGTGAACTTTTGTGTACCCACTGTGTGTGTGTGTGTGTGTGTGTGTGTCCTATTGTTATATACGTTATATCTAGTTCATATTTTGGGGTAGACGTTTCTGTATTTAGGTAGTATAATTGTCGTCTACTGACCTAGGTTTTCAAGAATCTGTAATATGATCGACGACAATTATATTGCTAGAAAACAAATACGTGTATCCGCTTAATATAGCGTTTATACTAATAAGAAATATTGCCGCATTCTAAATAAGACTATTAATTTTTTGAAATTGTGTATATATATATATATATATATATATATATATATATATATATATATATATATAATAAGGTACAGCTTGGGTGATATACCTGACACAAGGTCATCATATAATGAAGATTTTGATGGAGACAGTGCTGCCGTTTTCGTAATAATATTTATACAAGTTATCCATTAAAGTCTCTTTATAATTCAAAAATTTAGTACAAAAGCAAATGAACAGATAAATATGTGGAAATTGTTACAAAATGAGGAGTAGATATTGAAGTTGTTTTTGTTTTTTAACTAATTTAATACCACCTCTATATGGGCACCATTAGCTGCACAAAGCCTATCAATACAGTACTCGATTTCTTGCCATGTTCGCTGTAGCAATGGTGGCAATGGCACCAGTGGTCTTTTGTTTGAGATCAGTGATATTCTGTATCTTTATTCAATACACGATATCTTTAACATAACCTCATGGAAAGAAGTCCAGGATGTTAGGGATTCATTTAACAGTACCTCTTTCATCAACAAGATACCTGAAATACACAAATACAATGTGATTAAAGACATTATTTACATTATTCGGACTATTACATTATTCCAATAATGTAAATAATGTACATAATACCTCATCTCAGAAATATAGACAGGTAGCGATTAAAGACTTTGAAAACTGCTTAGTACATAGAATAAATCTGATTAAGATATCTCATCAATTGCCTTTGTAATATACTTTTTTAAATTCTAAAGAGACGTTATAGACACAGTGTATATGCATAATGTCCACTTGAATATCAATGAACAATCAATGAAAACAGCACAACCTGAAAAAAAAAAATTAGTAATTTAAGTTTTTCAGCAATTATTACTGTGAAATCAATTAAACTTGGAAAACGTCGGTCCACATGTGAAATATTAAAATCTGTTTTGAATTTCATTTGTTTGGAGGTAAATTTAAACTGCATCGGTTTATCTTAGAAAAATGTTTTCACGGTGTAACAAAAAAGTGAACAGATATAAAAGAAAAAGTTTAAATGAGATGAAAGCCCTCGCTAGCATCATTTAACAATTTCCTTAAAAATAAAATAAATATACCCATGTACTGAGTAGATTTGTTCGACTTCATAAGACAATTATATCGAAATCTATGAACTTCAAAGCAGAAAAACTAGATTTATTTAGACGGTCGCCATAAGAATTTACAGATTCTTGCAATTTTACTTGATAGTTTTGATAATAGTTCTCTTTAGAACTTCATAGTTACAAAACCATTTCGGTATATTTTAAAGGATCGTTCTCTAGAAAGAAAGATAAGAAAATCGAGAATTTAGCTTCAGGTGAGTTCCAAAATGATTTTTGCCTCATGAGAATTAGATTTCCTTTAGGTTATTGTCACGAAATTACTCTTAAGTGATAAATGTTTGGTATTTGTTTTTGTGTTCTTTTTTTCCTACGTTGAGTTGGGTTTTTTTTTGGTTTTCTTTTTGGTTTTTTATATATATGATATTGTTGATGAGATATTTGTTGTTAGAATGGCAGGCATTTTAAGTTTCCTTAAATAAGATTGTAAGAATAAGTATGCAAACAATTATGTACAATTAACAAAATATTTATTTGCCTGAGAAAAGCCAAATGGAAAGATTACAAAGAGTAATGAGTGAAAGAATGAATGCGTGTGTGTGCGCGTGTTATGTCCTTGTATGTGTGCATGAAAAACATTGATAGACTTGTGAGAAGTATCTGTTTCTTTGGTAGAATAAATCTGTGCGTAGCCAAGAAAACCGATAGTATTGTATGCTGCATAATACTGTTCTGTGCTCAATGCGACACGAGGTACGCTTGGGATTGAAAGGTCCCCAAGAGGGGAAAGAGACACGTCTTATCTCTAAGGCATTTTTGGGGTCGAGAGAAAGAACAAAATGAAATTTTCATGCACCTCTACTAAAAGTTGCTTCGGCAAGGCTATCTAGCGGTCGTTAGCCGTTTAACATACAAGGGGGATAATCTTACACAATCAAATGTCAAAAAAGGTTATGTTGGAGTTCAAAAATAATAATACTATAGAATAAAATATGCTGAAAATTAACAATCATTTTCCTTACTGTCGACCTAGAATAACACGATAAAAGCTATTAAATCACCAAAACAAGAATAATAACAATAAATTGACAGAAATTAAATAATAAAAAAATAGTAGTATATAAATAATAGTATATAATTAAAAAAAAGTAATTAAAAATAATAAAAAATTAAAAAGAGGAGAATAATAAAAAAAATTTAAAATGAGAATAATAAAAATAATGATCTAAATATCATATAATAATTGTGTTTATCCCCACCACCACTTCGAAAGTCCGCAAGACTGTCACGCCCTGTCAATACTTCATAAATAATGAACCATTCTGTTTTGATCACGTGGAAACACATCAGAGATGCTATTTGGTTTCAGCGAAAATAAAAGAAAGGAAAGATAGCTAGATAGAAGCACTTAACCTCTCCTGCCAATACCCCATAAATAATGGACTATTCTGTTTTGATCTCGTGAGAAGACAAAAACATCAAAAAAGCTACTTTGTTTCAGTCAGAAAAAGAAGAAGGGAAGATACGTCTGTTTAATGTTTGTTTCAGTGAAATGGAAAAAGCTGTCAATTTCAAATCTTTTCTTTATTTATACCTCCTTACTTCTTAAAATAACGACCAGTATTCATATTTATGATTGTTATTGCAATATTTTGTTAAAGTAGTTAAGCTCAAATATCTAATGATGTGCTAGAGGAATTTCTACGGATATTTTATTGTCGTAGAACTCGTCATGGTCATATTCAAGAAATAAGAATTAAAATTCATCATAAATTCCAAGTAGAAAAACAATGAAATTTTCACGGGTTAAAACTTGTTAAAATAAATGCTAGAAATTACTGATTAAGACAAAAAGATATAGCATATAGAAATAAAAAATAATATTGAAAATTATTAATTCAAACTAGTAATACCCGTGAAAGATTCAAGGTTTTGCTATTTTCAATTTTCTGATGTATTTAGAGATTGAATAAGCTCCTTACGAGTTCCACAACAATGAAATTATCCATGAAAATCCCCCTATTACGTCGTAAAATATTTGAGATTAAAAACTTTCCCAAAATATAGCCATAACAATCATAAGTATGAATGTAAATTTAAATTCACAAGTTTTATTTTTCATTTCAATGAAGCAGACGTAAAACACAATAGATCGTATCTCATTATTTCTTTTACTCACTAAAACCAAACGGCGTCTCTGTTATGTCTTTTGCTCGTGATCAACACGAAATAGTCCATTTATTATCTGAGATTATGACAAGACAAACGTACGCACAAAGGAACAAACAGTATTATAATCTATATGATACTAATAATCTAATCTTGCATGAAATGTACAGGGTGCGATGGATAACTAAATTACGCAAAAATAAAAATAACACTGACATCTCATTTTAGCAGATATATTTACCAAAATCACACAAAAATATCTTGAAATACTAAAGAGTAAATTCATTCAATAACATATCCATTAACTTTAACCACTGCCTCCAGGCGATTTCGGAATCTCCTCCAATTCTTCTGGACAGTCTCCTTGTTTAAGTTGGTGGATACTGCCATAATCCTTGCCTTCAGTTTATCATTGGTATTATAAGAAGTTTTGTTGGTCTCTCGCTCAACTGTGCCCTACACTTAATAATCTAGGGAGTTGCATTCTGAGGGGTTAGGTGGCCAGATGTAAGGGATGATATGGTTGTAGAAATTGTCTGACAGCAATGATTGGATTCTCCTGTTTGTGTGCTGTTGCCAGATATAGCAGCTACCCTCTTGAATCAGAGCAACACTACTTCTTCAAGGTATTTGATGTAGGCCTGAGAGTTCTTTACTTATCAAAACGATTAGAGCAAGTATTCCGAGCTGACATACCTTCGTAATCACCATTAGACTCATCCAACTCTTTCAGAATCCTCTGTACTGTCCTCAGAATGACACCCAAACACTCTGAAATGTTCGTATTGGAACTTTTGACGCGAATGCTAAGCAATGCAGCATGCCGTTTCCAAATTTCTGGGGGAGTGAATTGCGTCATTGTGCTCTTTTTGTTACAGACGGTGCCCAACTGACCCTTCTATACTGTGAAGTCGACAAAATCATAAACAACGCGCATGCGCCAAATTAAAAATATAAAATGGAGACAATTTACCCATCACACCCTGTATGTATGTGTGTTCCTGAGATACAGCTTAAACTATAAATAATACCGAACCAATTTAGAAGCATATTCTCCCTTGAACCATTGCTGAGTGCAGTGTCAATCTTCATTAAAATTATACCAGGGATAAATAAACCTTTTTTTAGGGTCTTTAAATATAAATGAAAATGTGTAATTAATAACAAAATTGATAATATTGTTATCGCATATATTTTGTATCATGAAATTCGGTTTTAATCGGTTTTACTAAGATAACAGCGTCGGCGAAGATGAAGGCTTGTAATTGGGTGGTGACTATGTTGTGGTGCTGTTTTGGATCAGTGTATGGAGAGTCGGGGGATTTGTCAAGCCCGGGAGCGGAAACGGACGTTGAGAGAAGCGCCATGTCAGTGGCGTCGGCAGCAGCAGTAATATGCGTGTCGACCGGAGGCCTCCCTGTTCGGAACTGCTCTGGTTGTTATCGGAGACCTGCTTTTAAGCATACCTACTAGTCCCGGGGGCATCTCTTTTTTCTGGCGGGATGTTCGTGATTGGTCAGTGTCTATTTCATTGCCGGTGCATGCTTCGCAGACCGGATGTGATATTCGGAGCCTATGCGTAGAGAACGACCTTTTTTTTATTTTGTTCCCTTCCAGCCAGCATGCAGAATGAATCAGATAGAGATTTAATTGCAACGGTGTATAATAATAATGACAAAAGAAGAAACTTAAAATAATCATTAATCATGATGTCATAGATTCAAGCTAGAAAATAAACTATGCTTAAAATAAACAAAACTCATAACTATAGCGGGTGCCGCTTCACAAGAAAGAAAAATAAGCTGTGATTATGTAAGAGCCCTCAAAATATAGTCCATGCATAGGTAACAATTGGGATTGATTTTTAAGGCATATCAACCCTTTTGTCATAATTTGGATTATACGATTCTTTTTTTCGATTAATATTGCGTTAACAATATTTTTAAAATAGCAAAAATTCTTCCAGATACAACTTCTACTATTTAACCCATAGCTGGGAGAGGTGGTGGATTCATACCTTTCCCAAGAGAATTTGATCGTAAGTGAATGCTACCAACCCGACTGGAATTCGATCTCGGCTCGCAGATTTCTCATTCCAACACGCTGTCAATTGAAATACCCACACATCTACGCCTAGCTAAGAACGGCGCAACATATTTTATAGACTCTGAACTTCATACACAACAAATAGTTAAAATATAAGAAGACGAAAAGAGTAATCAGCTTTAAGGTATCGAATACTTCGTTCAAGTCTAAAAATTAAATATAATTGTAATTGAGAGAAGGAAGCAAAATGGTGGTTAAATGTTATATGTGGTGATACAGGTATACCACCAAAAGGGTCAGGAAAAAGAGTTAAAAAAACAATGGAATATGAAAGTGATAATATTGACCTAAATCAATAAAGAACTGGGAGTAATGTTGAAAGGATTTTTCGACGCGGCAAAGAAAACACATAGAAATTATGAGATCAAATGCAATCTATATTACTCTTGAAAATGGTAAAAATATTGACATAGATGCTAGTCATATGAAAAGATATGTCACTTGATCAGTTGAATTTGCAAATTAACACTGATGTACGACGAACCATACCAGAAGCAACCACACCACTATAACTAATACTACTACTACTAATCGTAATATAGAGGTAATAGTAGCAGGAAACCGAAAGAGTGATCTGTATAGAACAAGTGTTTATTAACAATATCAATGATGATGATGATGATAATTGTAAGTATTTCCGGCCCAACTAGAGAATACTGGGAGCAAAAACATCAAGCAGCAGTTTTGAATAAAATAGTTGTCTTTGTGTTGCTTCAGCCTTTTCAGTGGCCAGTCATATAATTTATCCTGTGACCAGATAGTGATTCGTTTTAAAAAGAAGAAAATTATATTCTAGTAAAACATGACTCAATCCCCCCACCCCTCCAAAAAATATTAAAAAATGTTCAAATTAACTACACTAGAGCCGTTTGACTTTATAAATCCGGAAAATTGGCGGAAATGGTCGCAGAGATTTCAGCGTTTTCGAGAAATATCTAAACTCTGAGAAAATAACAAAACTCAAGTCAGCTCATTAATATACTGCATAGAAAGCGAAGCCGAAAATATATTCTGGGCATTACCTTTCTCACGACGAGAAGAGGCAAATGTGTACAACTCTATTTTTGAAAAATTCAATGTCTACTTCATGCCTAAAAGAAATATAGTTCATGAAAGGGCAAAATTCTATTTTCAGTTACCAGGAGAACCAGTAGAAAGCTTTATTCGTTCATTGAACAAATTGATAGAGTTTTCAAAGAAAAATGACCAAATTAGAGATTGTCTTGTGATAGGACTACAGAATAAGGGCCTATCCGAAATATTACAACTAATTCCTGATTTGAAACCCGAGAAAGCTACCGAGATGGTCAGGAGCAGTAAGTAAATAAAATGTCAAATGGAAGAAAACACACAAGAACAATGAAGATGAACTAATGACCCAGAGAAACCCATAAGACATTGCAAAAGGAAAAATGGCTATAAAAATGAATTTAGTGGAAAGATGACACTTTACCCTACTGCGTAACAACAACACGAAGAGTCACATTGCCTATTTTACCAAAGGTGAAGAAAAAATGGAATAGACTGGAAAACGTGGGAATTATTGAAAAGGTTACAGAACCAACTGATTGGTGTGCGCCTATAGTATCCGTAATAAAAAGAAACGGAAAGGTCTGAATATTTGTAGATCTGAAGAAGCTAAATCTTGCAGTGAAAAGGTAACAGTACATGTTCCAAATTTAGATAATATTTTGCCTAAACTAAATGGACGTAATTTTTTTTCTAAATTTGATGCTATGGATTCTACCAAATTCCGTTAAGTAAAGAAAGCTATCTACTCACGACTTTCATTACTCATTTTCGGAGATACTGCTTCAAAAGTTTACCTTTCTATATAATATCAGCTCTGTAAATATTTCAAAGAAAGATGTTAGAATTACTAAAAAATTTTCAAGGAGTCGAAACAATTATTGATGATGTTCTAATCTATAGTAGAACTATGGAAGACCACGACGAAAGACTAAAAAATATTCTTAAAACATTACAAAAAGCCGGGTACAATCTTAAAGAAAAGTGTGAATTCAAAAAGACGACTACAATATTTTGGGCACATAATTTCAAGAGACGGGATTCAATCCAGCAAGGAAAGACTAAAAGCATTTCAAGAGTTACCCGCCCCTACATATTTGACTGAACTATGCCATATAATCATTATGGTCAGATACTGAGGCAAATTTTTACCGAACTTGCCTCAAATAATACAACCAATGATGGAATTATTAAAAAATTACACAAAATACATTTCTTTTAAAAGAGTAAAGGAATTACTAAATCAAGCATCAATTCTATCGTATTAAAATCCAACCAGATATACAGTAATTAGCGCAGACATTAGCAGTTATCGTCTAGGATCAACTCTATTTCAAGAAACAAGTGGCAATTTAAAAATAATACCATTTGCCTCACGCACACTCAATAGTGCTGAGAGAAAATACACATGAATCAGGGAGAGAGACAAACTGGTAAAAACCAAAATGGAAAAGAATTTTAACAGATTCCATGGTACCAGAAATTTACCAACTTTAAAAAGAGGAGATAGAGTTAGAAAAATATTGAAGGAACGATCAAATCAGCAGGCACTGACAATAGGGAGTTTCCAAAGAAATAGGAAACATATTTCATTTTCAGGTTTAGAAAAGAGACTTTTGAGAATGAAACCAATTAGTGATTATTACAAGGATCTTCAAATAAATAATAATACGAAAGAAAGTAACGGAAAAACTGTAAGGGGATGGACAATAAAAAATTCAAAATAATATGATTTTCACAAAGTGAGTGAATTATCGCCCTTCAACTGTAACCAGACAAACTTGGATTTGTAATTATTTATTTTGTAATTTGGAAAAAGTTAGAAATAAATTAATAAAGAAAATAAATTACTTTAGGAAGGGGGTATTTATAACATCAATTAGGATGATGATGATGATTGTAAGCACTTCCAGTCTCAATAGGGAATTTTGGGAGCAAGTAAATCAAGCGGCAGTTTGGAATAAAATAGTTGTTGAGTTTACCATGTCTTGTGTTCTTTATGTTGCATCATCTTTTCAACGGCCAGTCTCATTTATTTTTCCACCCCAAAACCAGTGGAACAACAAGAGCAAGCTTTAAGAACAAATTCCATCACTACTGACAAAGCAGTTTATTCGTCCATGTGCAGCTTGTGTGAGAAAACTACTAAAAGTGCGCAACACATTTTCACTCAGCTGGCCTAAAGAGTACAGACGACGCCATGACAAAGTACCCCGCCCAGCAGACACTACGCAGGAAGTATCGCCTGCATCGTTATGCAAAAAGGAGTTGTACGAACATTCACCACCATCAGTAGTCTAGAATAAGGAAATGAAAATCACGTGGAATATGACCATCTTGATTGAGAAGCGTTTGGAGAGCAACCTCGCTGATATTACAGACATGAACGGATCCTGATAGTTGTGGTGGGTTGGCATAAGGCGGAACATGCGTAAATACGAAGGTACCAAGGCCTGAAAGGCTAAAGCAGAGAAATGTACCAAGCAACAGCTAAAGTAGTCCCTTTTTGTTGTTAACCCACACGGGACCATTTCAAAGTATCTTTCCACATCGCAAAACGCATTGGAACTCATTATGCACTAAGGAATGTTTTGTGCCTCGGAGAGTCAAATCTCAAAATAATAAATTTGACATGAAAATTGAAAGTCACGAAAAGGAGACGATCGGCAACTGTAACGCTTTAAAATATGAAGTTTTGAAAGTTTGGTAATGCCTAGCAAAGAAAGAAACTATATTGGAGCATTGAAGTATTGTACTCCCAAAAATCCAGAAAAAATGTATTATCATTTGGAAATAGAGCCATAAAATATGTATGCATACTCAGAACAGCAAGGGTACTTCAGAAAGTATTATATACAGCCTGTCAATGCAAAAATAACCGGCTAAACCACGAAAGGTGACTTCAAAATAAACTTCATATTATATGCCGTTCTGAAAGTGAAATAATAACACTAATAAACCAAATTAAAAAGAAATGTCTTCTGATAGATGTTACAGGGTCAACGCATAAAAAAACATTTGGAAACTTTTGAGAAACGAAATAAATACAAGGATCTCTAGAGAAAAAATCAGTAGCACGTTGTATCTCAAAACAACATTTTTCATCTGTTTGCGATGTTCCTTCAGGATGTTGGCACTCATAGCACGCCATAATTTCCTGTCCTCGTAGCAAACTCTCCTAATCCCTGTTCTGCCATCCATTTACACAAGCTCGTTAGGTAGGTTGTGCGTTGTTTTCCTTTGTCTCTGTTGCCTTCAATGTCCAGTAAGTGTCAAATTCTCCAAGCCCTCTTTCCTCATTATACACCCTAAAAATTTTAGCTGTTTCTTCGTGTTGTTAAATATAAGTGTCTTTTTATTTCCATTTTCTCTAAAATTTCTTCGTTTCTCACATGTTCAAAATGAACAAATTCCTGGGAACCCTAAAATACATAATAAATGAATTGCTAAAAATCATACACATGGGTGCTTCTCATATCGCGTGTATATTTCCTCTAGGCAGTGATTACAATTGCATTTTTGTCTCTCTCCGATTTCATGACTCCTCATCTGTTTGCATCTACTAATAGAAAAATAATTGTTGTTTCTTGAAGTCTCTGGTTCAGACTTAGGAGCAATTCATACTACACAAAGCAAAAGCAAAATATAATAATAATAATAATAATAATAATACTGCAACTTCTACGGGAAAGAAACTGAAAGAAACTGGTATGAACACCACCCAGACCCGGTTACGGAGATAGGACCTGTTACAATTCTATGGGACTACACAATACACACTGACAGAACAATCAAGGTCAACCGCCCAGATATTGTTATTAAAGACCACAAACAAAAACGATGCCTCCTTATTGATATGGCAGTCCCTGCTGACTGCAATGTATCTTTGAAGATATTCAAAAAGTTGTCAAAGTACAAGGACCTTGAAATAGAAATCTCGAAAATGTGGCATATGGGAACATCAACAATCCCTGTTGTAGTTGGAGCCCTAGGACTGGTTGGAAAAGATTGCAGTAGACTAATTGAAGGGATCCCTGGAAGTCCATGCCTCAAGGAGATACAAAATTTGTTCTGACAAGTACAGCCCACATCTTACGAAGTGCTTTATCTATGTAATTTAATTCTTTTTTTTTTTTTTTTTTTTTTTTTGTCAGTGGAAAGTGTCATGACGCCATTTCTAACCTTAGGTCCCTGGGCGGGACCCGGAAAGAAATGTGTAAACGCCAGAAATCAAAGAAAATAAAAATAATAATAATAATAATAAAGGATCGAGTTGTCAATAGTTTCTGTCTAAATTTCTAGGGTGAGAAGTTATTATTTATATTATTTACATTCAGACTATTGTCCTCATCTTTGTTGTTATCACCACATTTCGGGCGTTGTTTCCTTCGGCCTTCACCAGATGTACAACCTACAG
This sequence comes from Acanthosepion pharaonis, assembly GCA_903632075.3. Classification (NCBI taxonomy): domain Eukaryota; kingdom Metazoa; phylum Mollusca; class Cephalopoda; order Sepiida; family Sepiidae; genus Acanthosepion; species Acanthosepion pharaonis. The sequence goes on along the minus strand of CAHIKZ030001768.1, from coordinate 329,948 downwards.
GGAATGCTGAACTGAACCCTTTATTTAATCTACGGAGGTAGACTGTTCTCTTCCCTCTGCTCATGTCTAGGGATATCTCGTCTAATTCTTATATTTAGTACTGCTCAGTTATTGCTCGCCCGTTTCCACTAAGTTCAAGTACACACTGCCCAGCCCAGGATTTAAGTCACAATTACTATGCTACCAAATTCACGAACTAACACTTTAATCTACTAAACCATTGGAAACCAGAAAAATTGGGAATTCGAGAAAGAACTAAAATTCTTTACATAGCAGCATTGTTACAGTCTGCAAAATGCCCTTAAACCCTGTCCTTAAACTCTTTAAACTCTGTCCTTAAACTCTTTAAACTCTGCCCTTAAACTCTTTAAACTCTGCCCTTAAACTCTTTCTAACTCTGAGTATCAATGTTTTTGTAGTTCCTGTTTTCTTTAAACTTCCTCGTTTCTGATACGTTCTGTTCATGTAATTTTTTCGAATTCGTCTGCACATTTGAGATTTCCAGTAGTCATTGCCATATAGAAGATTATATATTATATAGAAGTTCAGAATCCTTTTCTTTGTTTCTAAGGACGTTTTCCTATATTTTAATACTTTTGTTTCTGGATGACAGTTTTTGCTATTCCTATACGTCTTCGGATTTTTGTGTCACATTTTCCGTCATCTACGCTACCCAGATAGTTAAATGTCTTTAACTTTTTGATTTTAACGTTCGCACTACGCAGCTTATACCTTTTTTTTACAGTGAGGTTCACCTTGTACAAGGCCCGAGAGACACTTCACGTAGAAGATTACAGTTTATGGTGAAGATAACGGTTAACCCTAAACATGAACAGGTTAAGATTATAGTGATCAGGAAAACATTCTCTTGTAAGTTGGTTCCACAGAGCATCGGTTCGCATGAAAAAGTTGATGTAAAGTGGGGAAACACAAAATTTAGCCTTACACGCAAATATAAAAGTGGATAATCTCCGAACTCGTTAGCCATCCTTAAAGAGACTGTTTGTTCCCACATACTACAGCTGTAAAAATTTAAGAAACTGTAATAATAATGGTTTACTAGGCGTAGCTTAGGCGTTGGGGAAGGGCCGCAAGTATGGAGTATTCAGTGAGGATCGAACTCACACTCAGTCGTAATTGATCTAGATTTTAGTGAGATCAGCTAACTAACCATTAACCATTTAAACGTTGAAGTGCCCAGAAACCATACTAATAGGTTGAACGATTATTTATTGTATAACTTATACAATTTTGGCACAAGGTCGTAGGGGAGTGGGGGGATGCTGGTCATTAGTGACTATCCTGCACCTAGCTAATCTGATTCACGATCTATTCATTCTTACAACGGACCGATTCACCACCTTAACACATTCTTCTGCACCCAATCCGACATTATCAAAATACCACATATTCACAGGGATCCGACACAAAACTCCATGACATGAATTTGATAATGTACAGATTGTCTTCTTTTTTCTTTTCTTTTCTTTTCATTTTTCTTACATGAAATGACTGGGAGGGGATGAACCCAATAACAAAAATAGAATACAATAAAACATTCAAACTAAAATAAAAATGTTAGTAAAACCCGTCGAACCCAAAGAAAAGTAAAATAAGTAAAATCAAGCAGTGCACTCGCTAAAGGCAAGGGAGGGACAAAAATAAATTACGGAATGGAAAAATCAAAGGCTGGTCCAGTCAAAATAAAATGGCCACAACAAAACAATCCGTAGAGGTCATAACAAAAGAGAATCCCGGGAACCACAATTATTCCCAGTTCTTCTTTTTGCCCCATGTTTGTTTGTTTTTTGATAAGTGGATCGACAAATATTTTCCTTGACCTAATCCCAGATCATGTATGAATTTATTTAGATAAGAATCTTTTTAAAACATTCTTCTCACTTAGCAAGGAATGACTTAATGCATATTCATCCGGTATACATCCAATGTTTCATATTTGACATTTTCCTGTTTTAACATCCATTAAATCGGTCACTATTTATTTTCCGTTGTTAGTGTCACGTATACATGTATTTTCTCTTGGCATTCGCTGGTTGGGCACGGGAAAATATATATTTTGAAAAATCGACTGATAAATCCGTTCGTTAGATCTGGCGTCTCGTCTGCAGTCACTCTCTCACAGACGCTCCGTCGCCTCTCTCTGTCTTTTCTACAAATACTTCCATGGTAACTGCTCTGACGAGCTGCTTTCACTGGTTCCCAGACTCCATGAATTCAAGCGCCCTACTCAAATGTAGCCGTCTCTTCTACTCCAATAGCTTCATACCTCGCACCTCTCGCCAGTGGAACACCCTCCCCAGTTACTGCTTCCCTGAAGGCTATAATCTCCAACTATTCAAATATAATGTCAATCGACATCTCCAGTTACCTTGATGTACCCACTATCCTTCTCCTCATCCTTTCTTCTATCACTCCTATCTGCTCTCGCTCCAAATCTTCCGCAACCCCATGCATCCTAGTGGCTTCACGCCTTGCTTGGGGCGTAATGCTTAAAAAAAAAAAAGTACTGCGAGCTTGTAAAATACAACTAGGTTTGGTTTTGCTGTCTTTCCATTTTAACTAGTATGCATATTTTAGTTGTTATACTCACAAAATTTAGCTTACACTACCCTCCGGGAATATATTCTAATAAGTTCAATCAATGGATAAAATTGTTTAACACTCTTCCTAATACTCCTATTACAATAGGACACAAGTTGCACATTTGCCATTGCCACTGCAGTATGATTACTAGGCTTTTTCCCGATTTTCTTGGTGTAAAGTCGGTGGCATAGGCCCTGATGCTCCAACGATAATTGGGCCAATAATGGCTTGAACGACCCACATTTTAGCTATTATTATTATTATTATTATTACTATTATTATTATTATCGTTTAATCACATATTACAAGTTCTTGAATACATCGGATACATTTAGTTATCTGTGAAGTCACAAGAACCTGAGACAGACATTAATTTCCTCAAAATATGCGCAGTGCACAAAAGAAGCGATTTTTTGATGACTCCCAATTGGTACGGTATCCTCAGCTGGTCAAGGAATTCACACAATTTTAATTCAATCCCAATGCGCCAATCACCACTGGAATCAGCTTTTCCCTTCCTACATTCCAAGCAATCTAAACTTATCATATTTAAAAAAATAAATGAACAAGATCTACACAGATATTAACAAGTCAACAAAAAGTCATTTTTATGGATACAAATTCGATCTTTAGGTCATAACTTTGTACTTTATGGTATTATTTTTTACCTTAAATTTACAAACTTATTGTTATTGCTTATTTAGTTACTTATTTAGTTATATCTGTGACATCACCTCCTAATCAAAATTTTATTCATGTTATCGACATAAAATATACGTGTGCGACCATTCTAGTACCTATCGTAGGTATAGTGATTTATTTAGCTTAGTTGTGGCTCAAGGTCAAAACTATGGGGCACTCAATGCAGATCCAACTCATTAGTTAGTCGTATTTGTTCTAGAGAGACAAGCTTGTTAACCATTACATGTCGAAGTCCCCCCCTCCCTGGCTTTAGGTATACATATTTACACTAACATTAAAAATAAAGATGGTTTCCGGTCGAAAGAATGTAAATTAGTTTATACGAAAGAACAGGCTAACAAAGTGTATAAATGTTTTATGTCTTCTCCCCGACTCTGAAAAAAAAAAGCTAGCAAATATTACAAAAAGTCTGTTATTATTTACAAACCCAGTACGTCTGTTGAAAGAGGTTCTGTTTTTTTGTGTTCGGGGAGCATCTCTACACAGAGTCTACACTTCTACTGGTCGATCTCAAGTCTAGGGCGTCATTTTCTGGATTTTAAGGGTCACATGACAGGCCAAGCGCGACGCATACTAATTAGGGAAGAAGAAGAAAACATAACCCAACAATTACATACTTATACAATGAATGGACAAATTCTAAGAGCAAGAGAAAGGGTTGAAACAATAATCTCAGTTGCATTTTACTGCCGACTGCATTTGATTCTGTACATAAATAACGTTTCAGCTTTTATCTTCTCTGCCTATTGGCTTTACCACCAATTTAGTACTCCGTTGCTTACTTTTAGTCATTTACAAAACATTTTCCCTATATATGAAACAATGAGTTTTGCTGTGTTGCGGCACTTTATATGTAGTCTACGCATTGAAAATCAAGAAGAAAGGGATTATCAAACATTCATGAGTTTTATTCAACTTTGTGTCGCTTGTCCGTTTCTCCCACTGACTTTTCCGCACTACCAGTCTTAGGATTGTAAGTCAAAATCGAAGGACATGCGCCTGTGCTAGTTGATTAAAGCACAGTTGGTTTTCTGACAGTCACGAATTCAATCTTAAACTAGATCAAGGTCCGGAGCTCCCCAACACGAACTTTGCGAAGAGAAACCATAACATGACTCCTTCAGCTAATCAACGGGTCGGTATTTGCTACCACCTCTTCCTTCAGACTCCTCGCGGTAACAACGATGCTCTCTCTCTCTCTCTCTCTCTCTCTCTCTCTCTCTCTCTCTCTTGTTCTGTTGTTGTTTTCTTCTTCTATGTACCGTGGTCGATCATAGCTCTCCACTTATTCTTGTTCTTTGTAGCCCTTAGTAAAATATTTCTCTTTGATATAACTCTTTCTGACGATCATTTGTACAAACACGTTAGGAACGTTATGCACTTCTTTCCTCTGTCCCTCTTGTGTTCAATATGTCTTGGGAGTGCCAAATTCTCCAATCCTTCTTTCCTCATTATCTACCCTAGCAATGTCAACTGTCTCTTTCTGGTAACTACGTATAAGTATTCTTTTTATTTCCATTTTCTCTAAAGCGTCGTCGTTGCTCATGTGTTCAGTCCAAGGTATTCTTAGCATGCTTCTGTAGAACCACGTTTCTGCTGCTGGAAGTCTCTTCTACATTTGTGATGAGATTGTCCAGCATTCATTGCCATAGAGGAGAAACGATATCAGTTTAGTACTGTTTTGTTTGTTTCTAATGAGATTTTCCTGTTTCTTAATACTTTGCTTAGCTTTTGGAAGGTAATTTTCACTGTCCTAATGCGCCTTCAGATTTCGGTGTCGCATTTTCTATCCTTTATTGAAACATTTCCTAGATATTTAGATTTACGAGCTTGTTTAATTTTGATATCTCCAATTTGTAATTCGCATTTTGGATTATTCTAATACCCATCCTAAATATTTCAACCTTACCTAGCAGTTCTAACAGTTATTCGTGACGTACTTTACCAAACTCTATTGGAATCGCTTTTTTAAACCCAATCTAAACTGCAAGGTCGATAAGATGGGTGCTAAAGTTCATTTATATGTACTTTTCTTGAATTTATCACAATTGAGAGTAAACTTCGAAATAAAAATCAGAACCAGATAGAATGGATTTGAACAAGTAGAGATTCTTCTATTTCGACTCAGCTTTCGAGCTACAACGACCGAGTTTTAGTTAAGAGTGTTAAGTTTAGACTTAAACTTTTCCGAGTATAATTCACTTTGATTATAGGTTAATCCGAGTTTTGTATAAAACAATTCAAAGCATCCTTGTTGGATGAGAAGGGTTTCAGGATTTGCTAATACTTACCGCAAGATGCGAATTGACGCGGGCTGTGGTCAGTAATAACTGATCGGACAATTTGAAAAGAGGGATAGTAGATTTTTTGCTGTCAACTATAGTCGCTGACTTAACCTTGGATTAGGACTGACTCACACTAAATTTCGTCTTTTATATACTATTTCCTTTAAGATATAAGCGATCATGACTTTTCACAACTTCCTATCCCTCGTGGTTTTAAGAAATGTTTGTTTCCTTACAATCTGTTCCAGTTCTTGCCATCCATTTACAAAATCCCGTTAGTTAGGTTGCTTCTCGTTTCCCACGGTCCCTCTGTTCTTCGATTTGTCCTGTGAATGTCATATTCTTCAAGCTTTTTCCTCATTATCTATCCCAGAAATTTCATCTGACACTTTCCGATTTCTTACCTCAAGTCTCCTCTTCATGAATGTCTAAATCAACGATCGGCAAATAATTTTTGTCATTACTATATATGAAATTTTTGTCATTTCCCTATATATGAAACAATGAGTTTCATATATAGGGAAATCACGACTATTTCCAGGGTTGTGGTTACCTCGAACATTTACAGATATTCATATATCATTACATAGTAAAGAGCAAAAAGTAACAATTAGATAACAATTTCTTTTTACCATGGGATAATAAGATGAGAAAATCACACAAAATAACTGTGAAAAATATGAAGATTTTAGATATTCATTTTGATCCAGTTACAGCTTTTTTGTCGTTTTTTTTTTTTTTTTTTTTTGATCATACCAAATTAATTTGGTTTGGTTGTAATTTAGAGTCGATTTTTTTTTCGATTTTGCCCCATCCGCGATAATTTGTTCCTATTTTTTTGACCAGTGATCTAAATTATATATTCGACGACGACGCCTATAATAATATTCTTCTCTTTTTTCTTCATTTAATAACAAGTGAAGGTGGATTGGTTGTAATGGTAGTAGTAAAAGTATTGTAAAAATATTACGATTCAATAGAAGATTTCTTAAAGATATTCTGCATCTGTAAAGTCTAGATTGTTCTTGACAACAAGATGTAAAAATTGGAGATAATAAATAACATGCTGGATCTGTTTTTTTTTTTGTTTTTTTTCTTCAATTCTTCACATTCTGTTGTCAATAACAACTTAAGCTTTGTATCTTTAAGAAATCTTCAATTGGATCGTAATATTTCTACAATACTGTTACTACTACTAGCATGATCATAAAACATTTACAGGCGTAAATCTATGATGTCGTCTTTCTGAGATTTCATTTTACTGCATATTTATTTCATTTCCATGTTTCACGTTCAGGAAGATTTTAAAATAAGAACTGTCTACAAAGCATTACAAATGATTAATTTATTAATTAATTAAAATAGTAATTTAAATTAAAATCTAAATCCCTCTATGAAAATTGTTATTGACTTTTACGAAAAAAAGATTTGTTTCAGCTTTACAAAAGGATTTCCTTCTTTTCCTTAGTTCTTTATTTTTATTCTTTCTATTTATTCTTTATTTTATCCCGCTTCAGTATTTCTTATTTCATTCTTTTGTTTTTCGTTTAGTCTTTTTTCTTCGGTATTTCCTTTCCAGCTTGTTTTCTTTTTTTCGTTCTGTGTTTTTTTTCGTTTGTTTGTTTTATTTTGTTTTGTTTTGTTTTTTCTTTCCGACTTACTTTTGCATTTCGTATTCAGTATTTTTTTTCCTTTTTATTTGCTTTGTTCATTTCATTTTTATTACTTTCATTTTATTTATTTATTTATTTATTTGTTATTACCTTCTTTATATTTGTTATTTCTTTTATCATTCTTTTTTTTTTTTTTTTTTTTTTTTTTTTTTTTTGGCCCGCTGATTTCTTTTTTTCCTTTTTGTATTTTTTCTGTATTTTCTTTCTATTGCCTTAGTTTTTGTTCGGCTGTTGTTTCGTGGGGTCGTTTTCCTCATTTCGTCTCCGAATTACCTTGACAGAAAGCTGAACTATTCTTTCATTACTAGAAATCCTAGACAGTATTTACATTTGCAAGTCATTATTCCGTGACTGACAATCGTCTCTCACTCCACCCATTCATACTGCTGGCATTTCTGTTCCATTTTTATATGTAAATTCATTTCTCACTCTAATTCCCAAGTATATTCAGGTTTCTTTAGCTTGTAATCTTATATATAAAGTACGGTGTGTATATGTGTGTGTTTGTGTGTGTGGCCCCAAGCAACTCCTTCGCTCCCACTGGCCTGATTTCAATGATTCATAGCTCATTCAAAAGCCCTAGAAAAGTTAGGTGCAGGGAACGATTTTTACAGTTTCAGGGTTGCCAGATTATGCAAGGTTAAAAGTATATATTATACTAGCAATTATGGCTGCTTTCAGAGCGTCTCATAGACAACACCAGAATTTAGGATAAGAAAAAAATACCAAAAAATGTTGCTAGGTTGAGTTTGCTTTTAGGAATCATTTATAATGACGATTATATCATGCTAACTAACCTTTCCTTAAATCTATCCTAGCGGGTGATCAAAAATGTGATCCATATGACAATGTACAATGCAAAATGAAGTGTATTGACAAGGCTAAATCTCCAATACCGACCCCAGAAGTCAAGCTCCATGAGAAAAAAATAGGACTTCCTCTAATAGAAAAACTTCCTGTCTACCAGGCAAAATTTATCCTTCTTGGGGAAAGTTTTTTTTTTTTTTTTTTGCTGGGAAGGGTTGGTGGAGTGAGAAGACGGAACCCTAGAAAGGGAAGAGGGTAGACTCCTTGCTCTTCATGGTAGATTTTTTTGCAGATTTCATCTTGGCTATCAGTACCTTGTCTGCCCTACTTTGAACAGCTTTATCCTTCTTCTTTGTTCTTATTTTGTCATTCTCTTTTTTCCTGACTCCTTTTTTTTCGTGAGGAGTATTGACGTGAAGGCTCCATGAATAAATCCAGCTCCGGAAGTACAAAAGTTCTTGTCACTGCTCAAGCTGCTGCTGTTGTTCATCCGACAGCTGTTGCTGCTCCAGCTGCTCCTGCTGCTGCTGCAAAACCTGCCGTTATTGTTGCTTCGCATTCTGCTGCTGCTGCCTTTTATGAAGCTAATTCTATCTGTGCTCCTTCGGTTGCTGCTGCCTTTTCGGCTGCTTCTGCTGTTTGTTTGTTTGGAGAACATCCCCCCCTTCTTTTGGTGAGACATCCTGCTGGAGAGGAGATGTAGCCAACGTTTTCCCCCTTCTGCAGACCTCAGTCCACTCGCTGGAGTCAGTGGGAGGACTTGCCGAACTTTTCCGCCCCCACTGCTTCTTTGGATGCTTCTGATTTGGGCGCTGATGGTGCCGCTGCTGGAGTTGCTGGGTTCTTCCCGAGGTACGCGTTTCCCAAGTGTCCCGCGACACCACAGAACCAGAAGTGGGGATGGTGACCTTCCACGATTACAAGGATGTTCCGACCGCGACAAGATAATATGTTGTGGATGTCCATTAAGTTTTTTCGGGACATTGTTATTTGCAACACGTAGTCGCCTGTCGCAATACCCGTTTTTCTAGCTGAGGCTGAGACATCCCCGACCTCTCCATATTTGGAGAAGACCCCCAGTCGCTCCTCTGTGATGATCCATAGGCACCCCATGTAATGTAACCCTGATCTTCCGGGTGCCCATGTATTCAGTTTTTAGCCGTACTGACTTGGTTGTTATTAGGCTGACTGCCAATTTTTTGGCATCTTCTTCACATATCAGCACGATGTCCTACATGGCATTGAACATTCTGGCTAGGACCTTCGGTAATATTTGGGTTCTCTTTAGCGCCTCCACCATAGTGCCTCTGCTCACATCAATGAGTCGTCGAGTTACAACATCGGTTATAAGCAAGGAAAGTATTCTGGCTGACACGACCTCCTGGGCTTCTGGGATGGTGAGGAACTCGTTACCATTGGTGACTAGAGCATACTTCTCCTGCAAAACTTCGTACTCCCCCGGTGTCTTTTCCCTGGGCCTCTAATAAGCCCAAGAAAAAAAAAACTGAGAAAGCGGTTGGCTCCAATGTTGACTGTTGTGGGAGGAGACTCCGCTATATTGGAGGGACCCCTATGCCAGCAACACGCAACAAATATTGAACAAACAATGAGTGCATTCAATTCAAGTAATAACTTACAGCATCTAACCCTAACCTTGGCGTAAATACATAAATAATTATATTTATTGTATTAAAAATACAATTATGGTACAAGGTCGAAAAGAGGACAAGGAATTGAAGCTGGTCTTCACTAACTATCTTATACCTAGCTAATCCGATTCACGGCCCATTCACTCGTTACAATTTGCGCATTCACCACAAAATCTCATCCGTCACCAATCATTCCTCCATACACCATAATACCGCATCCTCTCAGGGGGACTTACAAAACGCATCCCGAGATTTTAAAAATTTAATAATAATAAATATTTCGTAGATAAAATCAAATATTTGACAATGAGAGGAAGGGATGAGACTCAAAACAAACTAAATATCAAACAAGACAAAATAAATATAAATGATGTTAGTAGGACCCGTCCAACCCTCAAAACAGAGAGGTCGCTGTATTCTGCCGATTGAACAAAATCAAGAAGCTCTCACGCTAAGGGAGAGGGAAAAGAGAAAATATAGACGGGCATGTGGAATCAATAAAGCTGACCCAGTCGAGATGAAAGGGAGCCAAAACAAACTGGGGAGGTTGGGAATCTCAACTCGGATCATAACCAAAGATGTAGCCGGGAGCAGGCCAGGAACAACACTTACTCACATTAACCGGGTACACAAAAGTGGGTCTAGCCTATCCAGGGGAGGGCTCCACAGGAAAACACCCCGATATGATATAGGCTGACCTAAAAGAGAAAGTCAAGGCTAGCCCTGTTTAAATGAACCAAGCTCGCCTCAGTCACCCACCTTTCGCTAAAGGCTGCCGAATGCAAGGGTTTTCTATCAGTTCTAATATTCATCTTGAGCTGATGCTCAAAGAATCGGATCAGATCCTGATGAGAAAGACGTTCGCCTCGCGTCGTCCAAATCACCATTCCGGCCGTGGCCAGCGGCGTTAGAAACACCATTCGTTTCACCCCAGGATACGTGGGCGACACATTGTCACACGCGTATGCACGATCAATGAGCACGAGCTTTTCGGGAGCGATACGAGCCGTCAGCTCGCCGACATGGTCCCATAAGGGGCGGACCCGAGGACAATGGTAGAAGGTGTACGAAGCAGTTTCTTCCAGGCCCAAGTCACATCGTTCACAGCCTGGCAAATCCGCCAAGTCCCATATGAAAGCCTTTTCATTGAGAGGCAGCCTATTCCGAGCCAGTCGCCAGGTAAACGAAAACTCAGAGTTACTGAGGTAATCCACCGCTGGCGCCCAAGACCAGAAGGAGCGAAATTCCTCCTCCGACAAGTCGAGCCGATCACATAGTGGATCCTTCACGCCCCTACACTAGATAACGATGGAAGACCCTCCTAGGCTGAGAAAGGTCACTGGACCGTGGAATGACCTTCAAGGCATATCGACACCCGCGAAGGAAACTCGATAGAACACGCGGCTAACGGCGGCGCCCAGACCACGAGATAGGGAGATTTATGGTAAGGCAAAGGAAGGTGTCCCTTATAATCGCCGCCATAATCGAATCTCCTGTCAACGCGCAGCGTATGAAAGCCAACCTCGAGGTGAGCTTGTGACTCGTCAAGTGTTGCATTCCCAGCCTCCCATGACACGGACGTTGTGCCGTGACTTCTCTGTCGACTTAATGTTTGCGTCCCCTCCACAAAATGGAGGATAACGAGCGCTCGTGCAGCTTCTTATAATCTTTACAGAGAGGAAGTACGGCCAAGCGATAAAGGACAAGAGGAAAGACGTAAGTGGCACAAGCCTCCGCCCTGCCCTTCACGGACAACCTCCGTCGGCGCCAAGTCTCACCGGCCGCGTCGACCTTTGCACGTACTTCTGACCAGTTTTTCTCCAGCTGGAAGTCGGGTCCAAACCACACTCCAAGAATGCGGACAGAGCTGTCCGTCCAACCAAAAGGCCACGGAAGATCGATTCCCTTCCAGACACCTAACAACAAGCCGGAAGATTGTCGCGGTTAATCCTGGCCCCTGTCACCTTTTCGTACCGATCAAGTGCCTTCAGTACCACCTCAATGTCGCTGCGGCACGGCACGAAAGTAGATACGTCATGGGCGTAAGCGGAAGCCCTGGCACGAGCCCTTCCAGGAACAACGATTCCACGTAGGGCCGCACTTCACGTCCTGTCCCTTAGCCGGCGAAGGAGAGGCTCCAACGCCAAAGCGTAAAGTCGGGGCGACAGTAGACAACCCTGACGAACCGACTGAGTTTCCCGTTCACCTGTACCATAGCACTGGGGGAGCGATACAGCATTCTAATTCAGCGGCAGAAGTCGGGTTCGAATCCGGCTGCCTGCAGGACAGTATCAAGGTAGCGATGGTCAACACTATCAAATGCCTTAGACTGATCTAAATTGATCAGCGCGTCTTTACACCCTCTATGATCGTGAGGATCAGATGCAGGTTGCTCTGAATTGTTCAGCCCCTCACAGCGCAAGTCAACAGAGACTCGGCAACTGACTGCAAACGCTACTGCAGGATCTTGGCTAAAATCTTTAACTTTGTGTTTAGCAGAGTTATGGGCCTATACTCATCTAAATCCCGCCCAAGTCTAATTCTTATCGCTCTTTCCAGTATAGATGAGGGATTCATTCTTAAACTTTTGTTTGAAGTAGTGTGTCTTGATTATATGATTATTTTCCCTTCGAGTTGCATGTGCTACCCATTTTAGTTGTTGCTGTTTTCGAAAGTCCTCAAGTGATGTGGTTCCTGTTATTTGCTAAAGTTTTTTTTCCTCATTTTTCTATAGCGCCAGTCCACACGATAGTGGATAAATAATTGAACAAAATGTAATTGCATTTTATTTTTGAAGAATAAAGTTGGTAAACTAAAACGAAAATTATTTATGACGCAACGTAATAATTTTAAGAATTTTTCATAAAATTTTTTCCACCCTTATCAATAACCTCCCTTCGATGTTTCACAAGCTTTATAGGACAGGTCTTTCAAAAATCTTTTAATTTGGAGTATAACTCTAAGTGTAGAGAGAATGGCCTCAGCCTCTTCGTGTGTTTTAAGACCTCTACAAGCCCTGAATCAGTTCGCAAAATGTTTAGCAAGAACAGGACGAATGTGAAATGTTTCTTTGGAACAGTCATTATTTATTGCTGGGCTGATCACCTTCGTGGTTATTACAACAGTGTTTCGACCGTTGTGACATCCGCCTTTCGATCTGGGTTACCCTCAGGGATTTCCAACGGCATCTTTATTTTAATCATCCCAAGGGTATTAGAACGTAAGCGAATGTAATGGATCCGACTGGAATTCGAACGCGGCTCTCTGATTTCTCAACCCGCTATCCATTACGCCAGCGGCGCCAGATACCACAGATTAAAATAAAATAACTGAAAGATAGGAGACGAATATAATTTAAGACTAAGTAATTAAATATCAAGCCCCTTGTTATCATTTGACCTGGCCCACACGCTTCATTACAGAGAAAGATCCGCGAATTCGTTACTGAATACAAACCAATCAAGTTTATTCTAAAAAAAAAAAAAAGATAGAGCGACTATCGTATATAGCCGTATATAAAGACAGAGCACGTTTATACAAAACTCAAAACTTTGTTGAAATTTTGTAGACGTAGTACAGTTTCAACTGAGACTTTCATTTTAAATATTTCCATTTTATATATATTGAAAACATAGAAAATACGTGTTGCTTTTCTGCATTACGATAAATTTTACTGATAACAGACTGTACGAAAGGTTATTAATTTCGTTTTTCATTTTCAGTAACAAGAATATTACTCAATGATAAAGTAATTACAAATTCAGCAAACTTAACAATATATATGTTTAAGTTCATCCCTTATCTCTACCAACTGAACGAGAGCGACACACATTTAGAAAAGAAAAAGATTTTAAAAAACACACAGACACACACATACTTATTACAGTTTTTTTATTACGATGTGGCGTTGACCATCCGTGTGGATTACATGACTGTACAGTTGGTTTCAGAGCGACATAACTTCGCCCTAGAATTAGGCCATAGCAATGCAATGCTTCACTTGACGTCAGTGAGCGCAGCATGCTCGAAAAAGGGCGCGTAATAAGAGTCTCAAAGTCCTAAAGTGGACCAAATACAATTACTTATAGCCTAGACATTCAGTAGATTCTATTTATAAATAGATATCAAGCAGACGCACAGGCGGAAAAAACACACGCTCCAAGTGGCTCCTCCCATGCACAAACCGACGACGAACATATTGCCGACGAGACATGTCAAAAGCGAGACGAGTTGCAATCGGGTTTATTCGAATACCACAATATATATATATATATATATATATATATATATATATATATATATATATATAATACAAAGAACCTTTTCGGTAGACAAGGTCGAATTTACTGCTTATAAACTTCAATCTTCCATGAATCTCGTACATTCATAACTGCTCTGGCGTATCAAATGTAAACAAATGACGTCATATATTAAGAAATGGACAAGGTCCGTACAATTTATTTATTAAAGACATTTTTTTTATGTTTAACGTTGTTATTTATAGATACAAGTATTTAAGCAAATGCTCTGTTTATGATAAACAGTATTAAATAACATTTACCGGCCTGAATGTCCGAGAAATTTTCATAGAAAATATTCGTTCTTTGACAGGATATATATATATATATATATGTGTGTGTGTATATTAGGTTGGTGCAAAAATAATGTCGTTTTTGACGTTCAACAACGCCAAAAAACGACATTATTTTTGCACCAACCTAATATATATATATATATATATATATATATATATATATTGGCTGCACCCACTCATCTCCGCCCTCATGGAAATTGAAATTCTTTCTTTATTTTTTTATAGGCTCTGTTCTTTCAGGACATGATTACCATGGCTCTCCATAATTTTCTCTCTTGTTGTTCTTAGTAACATTTGCTTCTCTGACATCCTGTTTGCTGTCGCTCTGTTACCCATTCACCCAAACACATTCGGTACGTTGCACTCGATTTCCTTCTAACCATCCTTTCTTCAATCTGTCTTTTTTATGATCTCTAAGAATAAGTGATATTCTCGTTCCCATTTGTTTTCAAAAGTTGCTCACAATGTTATCTCTATGGTGTTCCTTGCGGCTCCCATGAAGAACCATATCTCTGTTACTTCGAATCTGTTATTAATATGGAGGCCTACATCGTGCCTTGGGGAGGTAATACTGTCCTGAGTCAAGAGGAGTGGCTGTTGGAAGAATATATGTTGGGCAACAGGATCCTACCACATAAGGAGAATTCAATCATGATTGTTAGATAATTTATGCGACAACATCACTTTTTATATCTGGCCACCTAAATCTCCTGACTGCAACCCCCTGATTATTGTGTAGAGTGCAGTTGAACAAGAGAACAACTTGTAACAACAAAGGTGGTCTGAAAGCAAGAATTATGACAGCATTCGCCAACTTAAACAAGGACCGTCCAATAGAGATTCAGGAGATTACGAAGTCGACTGGAGGTCGTGGATGCGAGGAATTTTTATCCTAATTTGTTCTTTACCATTTGGTTGTATGGGGGTGTACACCAAATTATTTTTCTACTTCTGTTTTTTCTATGCTTTCCATTTTCATTTTTTATATAAGTTAGTTTTGGGTTTTTGTAGCCACTAGCTTTTAGAGCTTTATTATAGAAATTAATATGTTCATCGAAAATCTTGTCATTTGCTGAATTTGTACTTATTCTTTTTCGGATAGATAAAGGTATATACTTAATTATAGATAGGGGTGATTTGATTTAGGGTGTATATATAAAGGATTGGTATTGGGTTTTTTATAAGGTGTATATGTATTTTTTCTTAAATCTAATGTTATATCAAGGAAGTTCACTTTTTTAATTTAGTGCTTACCGTAATTTTTAAGTTCATGCTTTTAAATTCTTTATATAATATCTTTCTAAAGTTAGTAGAGTTTTTATAACTATAAGTCCATCGTCTCTGAATAAACCAATGTCAGTTATATTAATATCACGGTGCGCTGTAAGATTGTATAATATAAAAACCTATGAGATCAGAAGACTCAGCTGAGTCTAGTGATCCCATTGTGATGTCAAAGTGGTCATAAGAATGTTTTATCCATTGCTCACCTTTATGTATCAGTACCGATTTTTTCGCATTTGTAATAATGTTCTTTCTTCTTCTGTAATATCCGTGTAGTGGGTGGCAAAGTCCAACGCATTCATGAACAGTTCTTTAGATATTGATTGATAATAATTTTCAATATCAAACTGCATTAGTGTACAGTTGTTTTTTTTCCTTTATATAAGCAAACCAGTTTGTCACGCCTTTGGTATTAATCCAAAGTTTCGGGCCTATTTTTTCTTTTATTTGTTGATTTACCCTTTCAAGGATATTTTTACTAATTTTTCCGATCTCAGGTCTTGTAGGGTTTATTATCCTTGTAGTAGGATTAGCCTCTAAATCTGGTTTGTGGTCCTTTAAGGTTATATAGCATCCTCTTTCATATAGTTGACCTACTCTGTCACTGATCTTCAGTTTATCAGAGACTTTTTTACTGCTAGTATTAATATTCTCCACCATGTTGAGGTCATTATTATTTGCCTTTTTATAGTTCTTACGTAAATCCTTATTTATTAGATCGTTGTAGTCTTTTGTCGTTATCTTATAGAAGTTTCCTGTTTTGTCGGATTTCACACACACACACACACACACACACAC
The DNA here is from genome assembly GCA_903632075.3 of Acanthosepion pharaonis. Taxonomy (NCBI): domain Eukaryota; kingdom Metazoa; phylum Mollusca; class Cephalopoda; order Sepiida; family Sepiidae; genus Acanthosepion; species Acanthosepion pharaonis. The sequence continues at coordinate 313,552 of CAHIKZ030001768.1, read as the reverse complement.
ACACACATATATATATATATATAGAGAGAGAGAGAGACAGACAGACATAGATAGATAGATAGATAGATAGATAGATAGATAGATAGATAGATAGATACTGAACTAAGGCTAAGCAAAGTATTAAAAAACGGGAAAATCTTCAATGTTAGAAACAAAGAAAAAAGTACAGAACTGTTATGTAATAAGATGCCTTCCAAAGACTAAGAAAACTATTAAGAAACAGGAAAATCTCGTTATAAAGAAAGAAAAGAGTACAGAACTGTCATGTAATATTGGCCATCCTATATGGCAGGGATTAGTGGACAATTTAATCACAGATGAAGACTTGAAACAAAGTAAATGTGGCTCTACTGAGAATACCATGGACTGAACATTTGAGCAATTTGAGTTTTAAAAAGATTATATCAAAAAGGACAATTATACTTAGCATCCGAAAGAGACAGTTGAAATTTCTAGCGCTCGTAATGAGGAAAGAAAGCTTAGAAATTTGATACTCACGTGGCATATTGAAGGTAAGAGAGACAGAGGAAAGCAACACATAACCTACCTAACGAGCATGTATAAATGGTTGGCAGAACAGGGATTAGGTACAGTGAGTGAAACAACGAAATTTCTAAAAGCTACAAAGGACAAGAAATTGTGGAGAGCCATGATTGCCCACGTCCTGATTCCACGCGATAATTTGTTGTTTTTCTGGTTATGCTTAAAGAATGTAAGTTTTATTGGGGTTTTTTTTTGGGGGGGGGTGCTTCAGAAGCTACCATAATTCATGGTATCTAAACTATATTCATTCTTCTAAAAAGAATAAAAAAATATTTCCTGGGTCTTAGATGCAAAATTGATGTATCAATCGTTTACCTAAACGCCGTATATTACGAGTGGATGTTTTCTTTGTCTTTTATGTTTTTAATTTTATTTTTTAGTACGGTTTCTTCCTGAGGAAGAAGGAGAGCATGACTCTCCAAAAACTTTTCTTTATTGTTTGTGAATTCTTCGAAATTATAATAGTGGTTTCTCTTTGTCTTCTCCGCTATTTGGCATTCACAGTTTTCTTTCACTTAGACTCTGGCTGCTACACAAATCTGAAGTCAATTCAACGCTTCTACTTAACCTTTAGCTATTGGTGAAAAAAAAAGACGCATTTATAAAGTGAAAGGACGAGACTAGCCCGGAATTTGAACTCAGATCCTAGATTCCTCTTTCCGCACCAATAACCGTGACTCAACATTCACATTCTCTTCTACCTACTCTGATAATAATTATAATTTGAGGATGTGGGTGGATATATATCATCAAACATGCTGTGCTTCATAGGAAATAGAAAACATTTACTTTGAACATGTCTGCCAAATTCACTTTTAGTAAAAAGGAAACTAAGAATATATATAAGTGTTATTAATCAGCAAAACTGAATTTGCAGAGAAAAGTGAACTTGTTAAATATAATGACAGTTTTGTTGGCTTTGCACATTGAGAATGAAATATTTTCCTCTATTTTACTGACCTGTTTACGTACGAAGAAGATGAAATAATGGCGTTATTTTAAGACGATGTTTATATTTTGTACTTCGACTCAAGTGGTTCTGAACTGGAATTTCGTGTGGGAACAAAAATGAATGAACAAAATACTTAAAAATCAGTTTGAATCATTGACTTAAAAAGGAATATTATTTTGGTCTTCGAACGATTTCTTTTGAGATTAGTTTTGCTCTTGTCAGAAGAAGGAGAAGGGCCAATCTTGGTTGAAAATAATAGTTTTAATAATAATAAATAAAAATTTACAAAATATTTACAAAAGTTTGATATAACAGCTCAACACCTATGGATTGAGTAGCGACTTGGAAACAAAGTATGTATTCTCAAACTTTTATCAGAGAATCGAACATCGATTTAATTTCAGGCAAGTGTGAATTTTGCGTGTGCTGATCAGCCAATCTTCGATGTATCTCTCTCGATTCTCCCGGTTCTCTGTCTTCGTTCGCCAAAATACATGAGGACCCATCTACCCACGGGTTTTCTCACACTCACCTCGATCACAAGAGGGGTCAAAAAAGATAATTTCCTCTATTCTTTTAAACTTATTCAAACTTTTAATATCGCAAATTTTCAAGGCCATCTGCATTCAAAATAACAACCTTACATATTCGTCTGATAAGCCTCTAGGCAAACAGAAAAACAATGTTGTCACCTGTCAAAATCACCAGTCCTTTGAACAACATGTTTTTTCACAATCAATTTTCCTGGAAAAAAATTTGATTTCACCCAAAGATAAAATCTTATAATTTTTTCTGTTCCAACGCAGAAACCTGAACTATAAAATACACTTCCCTAACAAACAAGTTATCTTGTTATATTCCTCCATTACTATTACGAGGATGCATTTCTATAATAAGAAAGTCTCAATAAGGTTAAAATTTATAGTAAGGGATTCTACTGAGTCCTACCTGTTAATACAAAAAAAGTTTTCTTTCATGAAGTAGATATAAAATAGAGAAATTTAAAATAGAACGTTTGGAAGATTCTAGATCATTCCAGTATATTCGAGAAGAATCTAGATGATTCGAGAAACATCTAGAAATATGCAAATTAGGCGTTAGCCCCTATAAAAATGGGATTTGGGAAAAGGGTTGTCAGTTGTTGAAGGCGAATTTCTGCTGTTATCAACTCCGGCTTTTGATTCAAGGACTATTATATCCAGCCGAAAGAATCTCTATAAAAAGTTGCCGACCAACAAAACCCCAAATTTTTGGTAAATAGAATTTTGACTAATTTTCATTGACCAAACTAAAAATTAATATTTATTTACACACCTTTGTGGATTTCCAAATATAGCACTTCGCTAGCTCTCAAGTGATAAAGACTCACCTTCCCCCTCTCTCGTAACACTTCGCCAGTAACTCTGTGATTTCTGTTTTTGTAGGCCACAATTGTTTATCTTGTATATATTTTATGTTGTGTTTTAGTAAATTAAATATTTAATTATATAGTGTTATCAACACGTAACACTTACCCACCTCTATTAAACATTTCACTTCATGCAAGAGTCACTAGAAAAGTTAATATGTCAACTTGTTCATATGGATGATGCTTCCATACTTCTTAAAACAAAACGAAACAAAAAAACAAAAAAGTTCTTTAAGGGTCCATCCCTTCCTTTTTTTTTTTTAAATGTCCATTGTTTGTACCCTCTTGGAGTCATACTCCGGTAGCGATCTCACAAGTTGTTCCGCTACCATTTTGTCCTCTGCAACACAAAAAGATGTATCCATCGCATTCAACTGCTCATCCAGCTCAGTATTAGGTGCCTTTCGAGTCCCTCTTTGGCTTCGATTAATTTCCTTCCTAATCCTATACCATTTATCTAATCGTCCCAATATACATTTTATGATTACCGATGCTATCAACATGTCTCTCGCTCGTTTTATCTCACTCCAATTTTTCTAATAACGTCCTGTAGGGTGAAATATTGATCACGAAAGTTATCATCCACCTAGATCGGATCATTGTAACTTCGCTGGTTTTCTTAAAACTATGCTCTGAGTATGCCTTAGTGCATCGGCTCTGACAATCAGCCTGAACAGCATCGATATCCTCTACCGAGATATCCTGCAAAGACAACAGGCGCTTTCTTTAGTTCTTTGAATAACTTTTAAACTCTATGGCTTTACTATTTACATTATTCGGACTATTGTCCTCATCTTTGTTGCCATATTTATCACAACGTTTTGGCCGTTTTACGCTCCGGTCTTCTTCAGGAGGTTGGGATGTCGAACAGAACCTTTTGTTTTGCTCACTGGGGTAGACTGTTCTAGTTCCACGTGCCATGTCTAATGGATGTCAGTTATCAGTTATCTCCTGTTAATTCGTTAATTCACCTCTCCAAGTTCTCCACTGCCTTAACCAAACATTGAACTGTCAACTCTTTGGGTTTTGTCACTGGATCTAACCAACGCCTTTATCCACTGTGCCATGTGTACTTACGACACATGGCACGTGGAACTAGAACAGTCTACCCCAGCAAACGAAATAAAGGTTTTCAGTTCGACATTCCAACCAACTGAAGAAGGCCGGAGCGTACAACGGCCGAAACGTTGTGATAAATATGGCAACAAAGATGAGGGCAATAGTCTGAATAATGTAAATCGTGTACATAATACCTCATCTCAGAAATATAGACATATACTCTATGGCTTTATTCTTTTATATTTATTCTTTTCCAGTTAATTAAGTCCTAACAACACATACAATAAAGAAAGAGGCCTTTCCCCTAGCCTCAGGCAAACCCGACTCATCCAGACATTTATTCCATGTCTTCGGCTTCCATTATTGGAATACTTCCTACATCTTCATCTCCCTTGAAGTTCCTTTCGCATGCCTATAAGATCCCCCTTGTCTTATGACATTTCTGTCTTCTTTTCAGAGGTATTAGCGACATAATTACCTCTTGTCTCCAGATGCCGTTTCATTATCTTCATCCCATTCATCCAACTCTTCGTTGCAGAGCTTTCATTAGCCTATGGTCTTGTTTCTTAAGGTATTAGTTCAACTTCCATTCCAGAATCATCTTCCTCCAATGTACTACCCGGTCCAGCCAACGTCACCTGCCTTACTAGACTTCTTTTCTCTGTGACCACAGGAATATTCTATTCCTTGATTGTTGCTCCTTTATGTCGTTAGCAAGCACACTTTTCACCTTATTTCTCAATTGATCCCAGATCTTAAAAGTCACCGGTACTGTTTGCTCTACTACCCTGTGGTGCGGCCTCCACTTTTGATCCAATTTACCTCACTTCACATGGGCTCTATAGAACACTTGATAACCAACCGCAAATTTCACCTCCGACCTGTTTTTGTTAACCTTTTCATTCAGCTTTTTCTGTGCCCTGGAAATTTCTTGCCTATACAATGACTAGCTGTTCAATCATAATCATCGCCCATATATTTTCTGAGGTCTCAGGAGGTTATCAATAGGTAACACCACATCTCTGTCGAACAAAATGGAGTATGGATGGAGAGAATCTACCGATTTCATTAATTGAGAATCTGGCTGCTGCCAGCGCTTGATTCAAGAATAAATTTCAGTTCTCATTCTCTCCTTCAGATAATTTTGCTAATATGTCTCCAAAAAAACCTATGGAATCGATCTACCGTGGAATTACCTTGCAAGTGATACGGGAATGTAGTAATGTGTTTGATGTTCAAAGACATTAGAATCTTCTTCATTACTTCGTTCACAAATTCTCTTCCATCATCAGTGACCAATTCGGCTATTGCCCCCCACTCTTGGAAATATTTCATTCAATATTAAATGTGCCATTGTCTGAGCCTCTACGCATTGTAATCAGTCCACAAAGCTCACTATGTAGATTTTTCCTCTGGATGTCACATGATATGGACCTGACGCATCCATGTTGAGTTTCTCAAAAGGATAAAAGGGCACGTCAATCTCCATTAATATACATCCTTATACATTCCTGGACAATAATAATTTTGGTTAACTCATATGTTTTGCTAACCCCTAAGTGTCCCAACTTTTGATGACACCCTTCTAAGACTTCCTCCTGGAGAGGTCCTTACAATCTTATTCTCGAATTCTCATTTATATTTTTGAGATATAATATAGTGCTCCACATAGGACCACAAACCTCTTGGCTTTTTCTCCGAACAGAGTTCCTTTTTCAACTGTTTCCTTCAGTGCTAGCAGTTCTTCGTTGTTCGGATAATTTCTCATGGCTTCTTCACAAAGCACATGTTCTTCCAATTCCCCTTTTTTCATCGTCCAAGGCGGTCCGTCCTCTAATTTGTTTGAGTTAAGGATGCATATTCTGTAAGACTTGTCATCCATCTCAGGCTCTTGCAACATTGATTCTTGTTCTAACCTTTTATAAATCCAGGATAATGGATCTGTGAATGTATTCTCTTTGCTTGATATTCTAATCTACAGTTGTACTCACTCACTTGAAGGCCTACATTTGAATCTTTTTATTTGTCCAGTCGGCCTCAAAAACATTTTTAACGGTTTATGATCCGTTTTTATCATAGACTCTGCTTTGTCCAAATAGTAATGCAGCTTTTGCAAGGTATACACGATGGCATATGCTTCCTCCTCGATCACTGGTTACCTCTACAGAGTTGGTGATAGCCTGTGGGACAGGAAGTAAAGCAGAATTTCTTTTTTTTCACTTCTGCAACTAAACTCTCCCCTTCCTGACATAGTTGCGTTAAGCAAGCTTCAATACAAATGTTGTAGGACTCAAACGGTCACAATGAAAATAGATAGTGGAGAAACTGAAACTGAAGCCTTATCGAACTCCATTGCAAGAAAGAGACCTAATGGACCAGGCCACCCAAAAGATATTGGAAGCTGGAATAATAGAAAGGGTCCCAATCCACGTTTTCCAGTAGTTACTGTGAGAAAGATTTACTGTGGTTATAAATTTTGTATGATCTTCAGAGCCGTGAATAAAATAGCAGAATCGATTGCTAACCCACCGCCACTAATAGACGATATATTGGCTCTTCTTGGTAAAGCTACATATTTTTCCACGTTCGATCTTAGAAGCGGATATTGGGGGGTGGCTATGGAAGAAGAGCACCTCCAGCAGGCTGCGTTCGGATGCCATCTGGGTCTGTACCAATTTCGGGTCATGCCTTTTGGGTTGTCGATGGCACTCGGAGTTATGCAGCAGTTGATGTCTGTGTTCCTGAGTAAACTAGAGGAATTTGCGATGGCTTATATCGATTACATCTTGGTATTCTCCAGAGATCCAAGTAAGTACTTTTGTCATTTGCAACTGGTGTTTGACCGAGTGAAACAACAGAGTCTAAAGCTTAAATTGCTAAAATCTCAATTTGTAAGGGATGAGACTAATCAGCTAGCATTTGTCATTAACAAGAAGAGGGGGAAACCTGATACCGAGAAGGTGGAGGTGATAAGGTCAATGCAGAAGCCACAATCAGTAAGAGAGGCCAGAGGATTTATTGGAGTTGTGGGATATCCTCGAGGGATTCGGCTGTTGGGAGTTAATAAGCTATTACTCCTCTATTAGCTTCCAACAGCCGCTCTTTATATTCCCTTTGAGCCTTAATCTCTCCATTTTTCTTAAGCCCTGCATCCTTGTCCATTTCTTCCTTTGATATTTCACATGGTTTTTAACATTCAGCACCACTGCCTTGCCTACCTTGGTTACAGACGCATTGCATCAGAAACAGTTTTTGCAATCACTATAGGCATACTACCTGTTTGATTCTCTTCGATAACTGGTGGCAACTGTCATTAATTCATCACTTTCCTCAGGCAAATCTGGTAACAAAGTTACTTAGTACCATAAATCTTCCTTGCGTGGGTGTAATTTTATATTTTCTACAGACAGGACCTCCATTTCCATTGTCTTTCTTTTACCAAGCGGAATTTATTCCTTACGCACTCTCAATGTGAGTGGGTTAAAGTAAATTACTGCATTATATTTTTTCAACTAGTCTCCCCCCCCCCCAAATTATCAATTCTCTATCGCGACTGGATGACACATGAATTCTATGCATCATTCTTAAGTTGCCTATCCGTACTGACAAGTCCATCGTTCCCAATATTTCCATTTTGCTACCGTCTGTCTGGGAAATCTCAATATTTGCAGTCTTCAGCCCAGTTTCGACTACTCCAATTCGTTTCAACTCCCTCAAGTTTAATACAGACAACTTCAAACATGTGTCTGCTAAAGTAAATTTTCCCCTACCATAACCTCACAAGTTAACTCTCCCACCTCGGAGAGTAACTCGAATAGCTTGGCTCTTCTTTTGTGGCCTTTCCCTTGAAGATAGGGATCTTCGACATTGAGGCCTTTAATTTTTGCCGCTAGTCCCTTCTCCGTCCCTTATTTCTCAATTCATTCTGAGGGGGGTCGCTCTGATTTTACATTGGCTTGTTCTTAGCCATTACTACTAATTTGTATATCTATATAAGATTCTTTCCAATAAAGAACAGCTACGATTTTACCCAAGTCTATCAAGTGAAGCCAAAGGAAACCTAAAGTGACAAACAATAAACGACGGTAAATAATAAGAAAAAGGGCAGAAGAAATGATTTCTGACGTAGTTTAGTTCCTTCGCTCGTCTTATGCTGCGCCCTTGCCTGCTTTGCTTTCTGTTCTGGTCATTTGTATTGTTTTTGGAAAGTTTGTTGAAACTGTCTTCTGGGAGAGTCCAGATCAATTTCTGATGCTTTCCAAGTTGATCCTTTCTTGATGATGTCTTCCAATCTCCATTCAGCTTCCTAGTAACGGCACCATTATAATGTAACACACTTTTCCCCAGGACGTGCAGCCATACAATTTGGACCCTATTTCTCGTAGATATCTTCACCTTGGGATGGCTGTGGTGTCAGATTGGTTACATACTCTTTTAAACTGGCCAAGGAGTTAGTGCCAGTTAGGTCGTCGATGGTCTTGAGTTGTTGTTACGTATTCTGTTTCTTACTGAAAAAAGGGGGCTTGTTCTTCCTTTTAACTTAGTAAACCGTGGTATTTTCTTTGACGACTGGGTTAAAAAAAAAGTAAGTCGTACTTTGCTCGAAAGAAGGAGAAGGGTCGATCTTGGTTAAAAATGATAGTTTTAATAATAGTAAATAAAGATTTACAAAATATTTACAAAAGTTTGATATAACAGCTCAACACCTATGGAGTTGGTAGCGACTTGGAAGCAAAGTATATATTCTCAAACTTTTTATCAGAGAATCGAACATCGATATAATTACAGGTGAGTGTGAATTGCGTGTGTGTTGATCAGCTAATCTTCGATGTATATCTCCTCTCGATTATCCCGGTTCTTTCTGTCTCCATTCACAAACTGCTGTATATATGAGGACCCATCTACCCACGATCACAAGAGGGGTCAGCAAAGGTAATTTCTTGTGTTTGGGGGGGGGGGTTGTTGTTTTTTTTTTTTTTTTTTTTTGTTTTTTTATTCAGGCTTTTAATATCCTTAAACCTCAAGACCATCTACATTCAAAATAACAACCTTAGACTTTATCCTGTGGTTCACTGGTCCAATAATGTCTAAAGGTCATACAGAGCATCCTTTCTTCGTCTACAGTTATCCAGTCTTCTCATCCGGATAGAAAAATTTATCTGCATATCAATATCTCAGAGTTCCTTATTTTTGATGTCTTTATTGTTATTTAACTAAAGCATGAAAAATATGCATATAAACCCGTTGTAATAATAAGGATCTTGTCATAGAGTTGAAATTTATTATTAGTCTCTATCTCCTCTCTATCTCCTCTCTCTCATGCTCTCTCTCTCTCTCTCTCTCTCTCTATCTCTCTCTCTCTCTCTCTCTCTCTCACACACACGCTCTCTCAATAGCAAGTAAGTTTTTCACAGTATGGAGTTTCTAGCTCCATGCTCAACCGGTTTTGAATTCAGAGTGTTCCTTCTCTTAGATTGGTTGCTAACCACTGCACTCAGTCTTACTATTTAGTCCATAGGTGGGGACTATTAGTTTAAAAATACAGACAAAAAGTAACATTGACTTAAGAAATTTCAACACAACATAGGCAAATGACAGTGCTGATGGCAGGTTTAGAAAGAAAATTGAAAGAGATGTAAAATAAGGTTATAAAGGAAAGCAAGAAAAAGGGACTAATTATTAACCACAAAAAAGACAGGAAAGATACAGAAATCCGAAGGTGCATAGAACGAGCCTTTCAGAAACTGAGATATAGAAAAGATCTCAGAAAATATCCCGAGAAACAAAGAAAAGAGGGCAGAACTGATATGTAATATATAATCTCCTTTAGGGAAGTGAATGCTGGGAAATCTCCTTACAGATGAAGAAGTGACTTGAGTAGATGTGGTTCAACTGATGAATGCTGAGAATGTCATAGACAGAATATATGAGAAACGATTCTTAAGGAAACTATAAACAAGAAGGAAACTTATAAGTGCAATCAGAAAGAGAGAGTTGGGACACATAATAAGAAAAGAAGACCCAGAAAATTTAATACTCACATAATAAAATGGAAACTAGTGAAGTAGGGAAAAGAGCGAGTAATATACTTAACGAACTACGAATAGAAGGCAAAACAAAGACAAAGATGAATGATAAATTACTTAGAGCAACAAAAGACTAGAAGTTGCAGAGAGTTAAGTGCTGACTTCTGCACTGCCGTGAACTAGACGGTCTCAGTTCTTCTTTCGAAATCGTCCATGCTCAGAATATTGGTCCAGTACTCCTGGTATATATTTAGAGATTCTTGATAAAATCTAAAGAAGAATCAGCAAAATTATTGGTCGTGATCTGGCATCTGGGCTTCAGTCACTTTTGCACCGCCATAAAGTTGCTTCCCTGTACCTTTTCTATAAATACTTTCATGTTAATTGTTCGGACGAACTCCGCGCTACGGTGGAATGAACACTCTCGGGAGGTAGTATGGACTTGGACTAATAGTGGTGGCTCAGATTCAGAGGTGCGTTCTAGCTACCTCGACCGAGTCTTAGTCAGGAGAGTCGATGTAGGGCTCTTAGAGTGTCCAACTTTCCATTATATAGTTTATTCGGATCATAGGCTCGCCCGGATTCGTGTAAATTTCGATAAGCCTAAGGTTAAGATGGCTGGTTACAGGAAATTGAACTCATCATTATTTGGTGTGCAAGATTTCCGGAAACTAAACGACAGAGGGAACTGACGGGGACTGTGGTTGCAAATGCCTGGTGGTATAATTTAAAATCCAAAGTTAGAATGTTTGCTGCTGATTTTAGTCGTCGGCTCAATCTAGATAGATTAGCGGAGCAAACGGCTTGTAAGCAAAAAGTTTATCGGGCGATAAAATCCCGTGAGAGTGAGGACGTAGCATTAGCTAGGGCAGAGTTGGCCTCATTGCTTATCAAGAAGGATCAAGCTCTGGTAGTTAGGGCTAAGTTAAAAAGAATGTCCTCTGAGGCGACGAATATGTCCGCTCAAATGCGTGCAGAGGAAGCTCAGAATGCATTTCAACGACTTATCGCGTGCGTCACACTGCCGGATAAACGAACCGTGACTACAAACGAGGGCATATTTGAGGCTTTTCGTGAGTACTTTCCAGAACTTTTCAACAGGGAGTCCGGTCTGAGTCCTATTCAGTTCGACGCCTATTTAACTGACTTTCTCTACCTGGAAGCATCTGAAGCGGCTAGGTGCGAGGGTCTCATCACAAAGTCGGAAATCTGAGATGCGCTAAAGCTTGTTGGCCTGGACAAATTTCAGGGATTAGATGGTCTTCTCTACGAAGTGTACTTGACCCCCAACGCTTTACCAGGGGTGTGATCAAGTTGCTACGCAAGAGCAAGAACGCTGGGTATGGGTTAGGTAACTTTCGCCCTTTAACTATGCTAAATACAGAGTTAAAGATTTGTGCTGTGAAGAGCAGGACTATTCAGTATAACCTTCATATGGTACGCTTGATCATCGAGAAAGTCAACAGTGAAGCCGCGCTGATCAATTTAGATCAGTCCTAAGGACTTCGATAGGGTTGACCATCGATTTCTGGAGGCTGTTCTTTCGAGGTCTCATCAATTTACAATTGAATTGACTAAATGAAACCTTAAGCTCTCTGCTAACAGTTTCATTCTTTGCAATTATTGCTTATGGAACTGTCTTCCGGATTTATTTCTTTTCAGGTAAATTTGATCTGCAAAAGTTTAAATACAATGTCAATCGTTATCTACTGTCTTTTTGATTACTCTTCTATTGTTTTCGCTCATTAGTTCATTCACACCTAGTAACCGTTTGTGTCAGTGGCTTTACTGCCATGCTTGGGGTAAATCCGATTAAAAATTTCTAATCATTACAGCCTCGTATATTCGGAACAATTCTTAGCACCCAGGTTATTATGAAAACGATGCTAGCATTTGTTATTATTGTTGATGTTGTCGTTCTAATTGCATATTTAGTATTTATCGATAAGGATCAAGTGAAAGCAAGTCTCCTAACATCTACAGCACTTTCCTCGGTATTCTTTCTTAACCCAATATTGTTTTCTGGTCAGTCGCACATCTTTCTCGAGTTTCTAATGTTTCTAGGTCTTACAACCACACCACGTTGAAACACCGATTCCTGTAAAATCACCGAAGTTAAACGACGTCGATCCCGGTCAGTACCTAAATGGGTAGCAGCTTGGGAATACCAGATGTATAGCAACTTGGGAATACCAGATGTATAGCAGCTTGGGAATACCAGATGTATAGCAGCTTGGAAATACCAGAAGCTTGGATCTGCGGCTTGTGTAATGGATAATGGCTCGGGATTTTTAATTTTTAATTTTAGTTCCAATTAACCTTGGGAAAGGTATATGCACACTTCTCTCTCCAAATTATGGGTTAATTAGTAAAACTTTATCACTAAACCATTATTATCTAAAAAAAAATCTTACAATATAAAAATATTTCCTGGCTTTAAATAACCTGCAACGGCTTGACAAGCCGTAGAAAACGGATCAATCAATAAAAAAATTCATTTCTTCTAGTCCCGCTTAATATATTTTTTTTTAAAATATGTACTTATATTAATAAATTTAAGTACATGTATAAGTCTGTAAAGTAATGATGAAAAAGAATTTATTTTACACAACAAATATCTATTTTCAACATAATTTCATTTATTGTCAAAGCACTTGATTCAATTGAATATAGAACGAAGATTATAAAGTGAACATTTCAGATTAAAATTAAGCGAATAACCGCATGTGCGGCTAAGGAATTATTGATTTATGTTTGTGTTATCTATTTTTTCTAAGGACTTTGTTTCATTAACAAGTGTGCTTATTTTTCGGAATTCTTCTTACGGCCAATATTAAAGATATTACTACAAATCGGAAGAGGACGAAATGCTATTCTGTACTCAGTCTAGCATATTCCGTTTAACTTTCAAAAATAAATACCTTTTATTTTAGGAAGTTTTTCTAGGAATACTTGTCCTTCTCATCTAGCGCAAACATAAAAAAAATGTCATTTTGAGACAAGAAAGTCACTGTTTATGTAAGATGGATCAATTACGCGAAGCCAAGACGAAGGAGATCGAAAACAACCTTAAAAATCTCACACTAAACGAAATCCATTTCGGAAAAACAAAAAAAAAACATTCTTCTCTGTTTCGCTATTTTCAAAGGAAATAAAAACGAATTGCAAGAGACTAGACAAATTATTCCCACACAAAGATAGAGTAAGTCTGAATATGACATTGAAAAAGAAAAGAGATTGGGGGGGTGTGCAGAGTCGAACGTTTACTTTACTGCCTTTCAACACCGTTTCTGGAGCTGTAAATTATTATCTTTAATATAACATGTCCATTGAACATTTATTGATCATGAATATATATATATATATATATATATATATATATATATATATATATTGTGTGTATTTAGGCAGCATATTTTCATTTATACACGTTTCATTAAATAATATAGACAAGTCTATTTATTTTATGTAAAATTTTTTCGTATCTTCTGATAAGTTTGATAACATTATCATTAACCGAAAAAAGAAATTCACAATATTTATCCATTATTTTTTAATATAATCTAAGCTTTCGGCTTACTCAAGCCATTATCAAAGATGTAATTACAAACATATCAAACAATATACGGACACGACAGTGATGATAGTCTGTCATTGTTTAGTTTACATAGTGGATCACTAAGCAACGATGAACACGCGCATATAAGACGCTAGAAGCGAAAATCGCACCGCATCTCATGACGTCACACATGACTACACGAGAGTGAATTGGAGAATGAAATAAGGAAAGCCGTTGGTATAAACCAATGGCTTCTGTTACCAATTATAAAAATTATAGACATTTAAGAATATTTGTAGAGATTCCATAGTTGATTTTGTTTAGGTTGGGTTTTAACTGTTTGATGTATAATGCTTCAAGTATTTTTAGTTTTGTCTATTGTTTTCATGTCGAAGTATAGTTGTGTTTTCGACAAGTATTTTACGGAATTGTGTGTGCGGGCAGGCACGTCGTTTTAAATGCCTAAAAATGTTAGAGTTTTCATTAAAATGTAGTGTCAAGCGTCGTGAAAGCGAGTTTGTGGTGTGACCAACATAAATATTATTTAATTCGTTGGAGATACACTCTCCCAAAGGGCACTTGAATTTATAAACTATGTTGGTTTTTGCAAATCGCTAACCGGGGGAAGAATCATTGCGAAGTATTAAGTTGGATATACTAGATTTAGTGTAGTATATGATTAATTTAATTTTTTTGCTAGGATCTGTAGTTGATATATTAGAATTTACTAAATTTTTTAGTATGTGTTCATCTTGTTTATAATTAGTATGCATTTGATTACGATATAGGAGATTAATATATTTGAGATCAGTAGAAGCAGTATTATGTACAATTTGCTTATTATTGAGATTTCTAAGAAAGCATCTTATTTGTTCATCAACTATATAGTTTGGAAAGCTATTATTAATAAGTGTCTGTTTTATATTCTTTAGTTCACTGTAAAAAATCTGTTTGGTGGATGAATTAGTTTCTGCACGATGTATTAGATTCTTTATAATTGCTATTTTGTAGTAATATGGGCATTCGCTCTTGTAGTTAAGTGTACATGAATTTATGCTTGTAGGTTTTTTGTATGGCGAAATAGTAAATTTGTTATTATTTGTGTTTATCAATATGTCAAGAAAGGGGATTTTATTATTAGTATTGAGTTCATATGTGAATTTAAGGACAGAATTATTTTGGAACCGTTTTTGAAGTTGAATTATTTCATCTGTATTTTTAACTAACATAAGAATATCATCAACGTATCTTAGGTAGATTGATGGGTTTTTAAAATCTGTAAATAACTTATTTTCGAGGTTCGACATGTAGAAATTGCTAAATGTCGGGCCCAATACTGAACCCATGGAGACACCATCACGTTGTATATATATATTGTTATTATGATCGAAGAAAGGGACTTCAGTAGTACAAGTTAATAGTAGTTTTCTTAATATATTAGGATTAATTTTAAGTGGGGGTAAAGATGAGTTACTGTATATATTTCTTATGATTAGGTCAATAGTTTCAATAACAGGGACATTGGTAAATAAGTTTTCAACATCAAGTGAAGCCATGATTTCATTGTCAGGTTTTTCACTTTTTAGGATTTGGATTACTTCTAATGTTGACTTAACACTATATTTACTAGGAAGATAGGGAGTAATAAGTTGGTTGATGTATTTTGTTAGATGATATACAGGAGTTGGAATTTGCGATATAATAGGACGGAGAGGATAGTTAGGTTTATGTGTTTTTATAGTGCCATATATGTAGCCAGGTCTACAATCACCAACAATTTTAGGGAGTTTTAATGAGTTCTCTTCAGCATTATTAGCATTAATAAGTTTATTAAGCTTTGATTTTAGTTGGTTGGTCGGGTTCTTGTTAAGTTTTTTAAACTTTATGTGATCATGGAGTATGTGGTCTAGTTTTTTGTTGTAATCCAATTTGTTTAGGATGACAAAATGTTGGTCTTATCAGCTTTTTTTTTACAATAATGTCAGGGTGGTTACGTACTTCTTGTGCGGCAATTTTCAGTTGTTTAGAAAGAATTTTTGAGGAGTTTCTGCTTTTATCATGTCGATCTTTCAGTGCCTCGGCCTTACGTAAGTCTTTAAATTCTGGTGTAGTTTCTATTAGTTGTTCATCCTGGAGTTTAACGATGTTTTGGTATAGGGTCTCAATTTCTATTTTTTTTAAAAAGTCGATTGTACTTACGGTATATATGGCAGTTAGGTCCAAGGTTAAGTAATTCTTTTTTGGTGCTTAGTTAGTTCATAGTTGGAAAGGTTAATGTATTTATCAGTTTTGTTAGGAAGAGTGATATTACCTTTGTATAATGTATTCAGTTTTTTTATAATTTTAATTCGGTGTTGAGCTTCAGATTTATTGGTAATTTCCGTGAGTCTATGTGTAATTTCCTCCAGTTGGTCCGGGGTAGTTATATCCTGTAGTTCATCGTAAATGTCCTGTTTTTGTAAATAATAACAATATATATATACAACGTGATGGTGTCTCCATGGGTTCAGTATTGGGCCCGACATTTAGCAATTTCTACATGTCGAACCTCGAAAATAAGTTATTTACAGATTTTAAAAACCATCAATCTACCTAAGATACGTTGATGATATTCTTATGTTAGTTAAAAATACAGATGAAATAATTCAACTTCAAAACGGTTCCAAAATAATTCTGTCCTTAAATTCACATATGAACTCAATACTAATAATAAAATCCCTTCCTTGACATATTGATAAACACAAATAATAACAAATTTACTATTTCGCCATACAAAAACCTACAAGCATAAATTCATGTACACTTAACTACAAGAGCGAATGCCCATATTACTACAAAATAGCAATTATAAAGAATCTAATACATCGTGCAGAAACTAATTCATCCACCAAACAGATTTTTTACAGTGAACTAAAGAATATAAAACAGACACTTATTAATAATAGCTTTCCAAACTATATAGTTGATGAACAAATAAGATGCTTTCTTAGAAATCTCAATAATAAGCAAATTGTACATAATACTGCTTCTACTGATCTCAAATATATTAATCTCCTATATCGTAATCAAATGCATACTAATTATAAACAAGATGAACACATACTAAAAAATTTAGTAAATTCTAATATATCAACTACAGATCCTAGCAAAAAAATTAAATTAATCATATACTACACTAAATCTAGTATATCCAACTTAATACTTCGCAATGATTCTTCCCCCCCCCGGTTAGCGATTTGCAAAAAACCAACATAGTTTATAAATTCAAGTGCCCTTTGGGAGAGTGTATCTCCAACGAATTAAATAATATTTATGTTGGTCACACCACAAACTCGCTTTCACGACGCTTGACACTACATTTTAATGAAAACTCTAACATTTTTAGGCATTTAAAAAAACATGCCTGCCCGCACACACAATTCCGTAAAATACTTGTCGAAAACACAACTATACTTCGACATGAAAACAATAGACAAAAACTAAAAATACTTGAAGCATTATACATCAAACAGTTAAAACCCAACCTAAACAAAATCAACTATGGAATCTCTACAAATATTCTTAAATGTCTATAATTTCTATAATTGGTAACAGAAGCCATTGGTTTATACCAACGGCTTTCCTTATTTCATTCTCCAATTCACTCTCGTGTAGTCATGTGTGACGTCATGAGATGCGGTGCGATTTTCGCTTCTAGCGTCTTATATGCGCATGTTCATCGTTGCTTAGTGATCCACTATGTAAACTAAACAATGACAGACTATCATCACTGTCGTGTCCGTATATTGTTTGATATGTTTGTAATTACATCTTTGATAATGGCTTGAGTAAGCCGAAAGCTTAGATTATATTAAAAAAATAATGGATAAATATTGTGAATTTCTTTTTTCGGTTAATGATAATGTTATCAAACTTACCAGAAGATACGAAAAATTTTACATAAAATAAATAGACAACACTTGTCTATATTATTTAATGAAACGTGTATAAATATATATATATATATATAAAATATATATATATATATATATATATATTATTATTATTAATAATAATAATAATAGAAATCTTATAAGTATAAGAAACTATACTCGCTCGGAAAACCTTCGGTGTCTTGATTTGCAAATAAACAAGCCAATACCAAAGGGAAAAAAGGTATAAAAAAAGAGAAAGAACCAAAAACATGTACGTTAGCCGAAAATAATCGTCCAGCATGCAAGTCCAAAGCCCAAAGAAAAAACCCCGATACGAGTACGCAAAACAACTAAATAAAGTGTTCAATACAATAAGTAGAGCAGCCCTAGTTAAACCGAGAGCCAGACAAACCTACCAAGATTTCACTAAGCGGATCATCAGGAAGCCTTCCCTGACGATCCGCTTAGGTGAAACCTGGTTGGTTTATGTGGCACTATATATATATATATATATATATATATATATATATATATATTTGATAATGATATAAAATTTTTATATATCAAGAACAGTTTTGGAGGAAATATATATGACAAAGTGGAAAAGGTTTTCGTGTGATGCTTTCTGTCCTTTAGGACTTCATGGGACATCTTTACACTAAAGCAACTACATATACGCATGATCGACAGACGCTAGGAATTTAAAATTTTGAAACTTTTAATTTGTTTTTAATAATGTCTTTTGGGTTATGTTTTGGAGTTTGTTTTTTATATGTATGTATGTATGTACATATGCATATATATATATATATATATATATATATATATGATGGATTCTCCCGTCGATTTCGACGTATGAGGTCCTGGCAGATATCCTTGTTTACGGTTCATGGTGTCTGCACTCGCTCAGGCGAAGATGGCATTTAAGTCGAGCTAGAGACCTGCACACAAGGCCACAGTGAATGCAGGCGTGAGGGTTGAGAGAAAGCATCGCTGGTATATTTGCATTTGCTTTTGTTCTAAGCCTAGTTTCCTTGAATAACAGCCGTGGAGAAATGTTTGATTCGCTGGTGACACATACTCTTCCAAGCATCTTCATCATTAGCATTGAGCTCAAAATTTCTGCTATCGATCTGGACAGCTGCAAGGTTAGTTTTCAATTTGTCTTTGTAGCGAAGCCAAGGTCGTCCAACATTTCGGTTACCAACCATCAAACTGACTGTACATGAGTTGCTTTGGTATCCTACTATCGTCCATGCGAACAACATGACCTGCCCAGCGAAGTTGTGATTGGATCAGAAAACTTTCTATTCCACTGATGCCACAAAACGTAAACAGGTCTGCATTAGATACCCGGTCTCTAAGAGTAAAACCACAAATAGTACGAAGACATCTCTTGTGGAAGACATCAAGTTGCTCAATTTGGTTACGATAAGGTGTCCATGACTCTGATGCATACAGTAGTGTGGTAAGTATGACGGCTTTATACACTGCTATCTTTGCTTTCAGGCTTATTCCTCGGTCTTTCCATAATCGGGTACTCAATTTTCCAAACGCACTACTAGCACGAGAGATTCTATTCACTATTTCATTATCGAGTGATGCACTTGAATTCACAAAGCTACCAAGATATGTGAAGTTTTTCACATATTTCAAATTGCTTCCATCAATTCGGATAGGGGTTACTGGAAAATTGTGGACTGGCTGATTTTGTTTCACACCGTGCATCTGCTTTGGTGTAGGTCAGGGCTGATGTATGACTTCGGTTTTCTTTATGCTGATGGTTAGGCCAAAGGCTTTACATGCAGCAGAAAACCGATCAGCAAGAAGTTGAGCTTCCTCGAGGAAGGTTGCAACCAGTGCAGCATCATCTGCAAATAGCAAATCCCTGATGATTGTTCTACGAAGGAGCGTTTTCGTTTTAAAGCGCTGATGATTGAATATTCCACCACTTGTACGGAACTGAAATTTTTCTCCAGTATCAACATCTGAAAATGCGTGTTTCAACATAACAGAGAAGAATAGAGCAAACAGAACCGGAGCCATAACACATCCTTGTTTGGTGCCATTAGTTACATTGACCTGTTCCGAAGAGTCCCCATTCGACACGACTGATGCTTTCATACCCTCATGAAAAGATATTATAACTTTTATCATGTTGTCTGGGATGCCAGGTTTCTTCAATATCTTCCAAAGAGCTGTACGGTTCACAGTATCAAATGCCTTGGTAAGGTCAATAAACACCATGTACAACTCCTGGTTTTTCTCGCGAACTTGACGCAAAGAAAATATCATATCAATCGTTCCCCGAAGAGCGCGAAAACCACACTGCGATTCAGGATAGATTTCATCAACAACATGCTTAAGTAATCTGTTGAGTATAAGTCTGGCTAGAATTTTACCAGCAATTGAAAGAAGAAATATGCCGCGATGATTATCACAGACATTTCGAAGACCTTTGTTTTTGTAAAGGTGAAGGATGGAGGCATCCTTGAAGTCTTGGGGAACCTTCCCAGCTATCCAAATGGAAACAAAAAGAGCATGCAACATTTTAGCCAACTTTTGGCCACCATTCTTAAACACTTCCGGTGGTATAGCATCGTTGCCAGGTGCCTTACCCATGGCTATCTGTTTTATAGCGTCAAAGACTTCTTGTAGAGTCGGTAGCTCAGACAATACTGTTTTTTCAGGAAACGGATGAATTGACCCAATAACATCGTCATCCGTAACAGAAGAAGTGTTTAATACTGTCTCAAAATGTTCTTTCCAGCGGTTTAAAATATCATTTCTATCAGTTAATAAGGTTCCATCTTCCGCGGAAATAGGCATTCAAAATCTGGAAACATCAATTCACAACACGTGGCTATAAACAACACCTAATCAGGGAACAAATAAATAAAGCAATTTCCACACCTAGAGAAGACACCCTAATGTACAAGATTAAAAATAAACCTAACCGCATCCCTTTAGTAACCACTTTCAACCCCACTCTACCTCCACTATCCCAAATAATCAAAAGTCGCTGGGAAATACTACATCTGAAACCAGACCTAAAAAATTGTTTGAGGAACCCAGCCTTCTAGCATATCTTAGACATAAGAACCTAAAAGAAATCATAGGTAGTAACCACATTTCAGAGGACAAGGTAATCCGTAATAAACCAACAACAAAAACAACAGGATTTTCCCAACCATGTAACAACAAAAGAAGCTTATGCTGCAGCCACATGAGACACACGAATTCATTCACTAGCTGAGTCACTAAATCTACTTTCAAAATCTACCACGACTCTAACTGTAGAAGTCATAACATAATTTACCTCCTAGAATGCACACTATGCCAGAAACAATATGCAATAAAATCTGAATGGCCCTTTCACTACAGAATTAATAATTATCGCAATCGAATTAAGTCGACTCCACATGAAAGATTATTACCTGTAGAACAAGATTTTCGCCTAGAAAAACACGATTTTAAAACCCATGCCAAATTCACTATAACTGAGAGAATAAAAAAGTTCAGAGCAGATAACATTAGAAAGATTTTAGTTCCATGAAAATAAGTGGATACAACGTTTAAAAATACACTATCCAGACGGACTCAATCACAAATTTAACAATATAGATAGTATTAATATATAACTCCACAAACCAGGACCTACCCACATTTCTCACCCACATAAGACAGACAAGCTTACGGCGGTGCTGAGCCCTCACACTTATACAGACACCCACACAAATATACACACATCATACTCACTCACTCCCTAATATAGCCAAATGATAATACACAACCATAGTAATATACACGCTTACACACATCATACTCACTCACTCCCTGAATCAATCCAGCTCTTACCTTAAACAACAACTTAAAAGAGACTGTTTGACCAACACATGGACTGACCAAAATTCATGTTTAAGAAAATAAAAAAAGAAATGAAAACTACAGACAAACGTTCATTTTCTCCATCAAGACATTCATTTCTGTAGTTCACTGCTACCAGCAAGCAGAATTTTTTTTCTCCTGATGGTGGCTATGTTGGCCGAAACTAGTCGAGGAATCTAAATAAAATAATAATAAAAACGAAAGAATATTAATATACAGCCCAGTGTTTGAAGATTTTAATTTTTTTAATATTTTTATTGTTCAATATATATATATATATATATATATATATATATATATATATATATATATATATATTATTATATATGTATATAGTCCCAGCATATATATATTACACCGAAAACATGTAAAAATCGCTACACAATTTCAATGCGTTTCTATGTATCTCATTAGGCGATTGTAAATTACTGACGAGTGAACGATTTATTTAGATTTAAAAGCAAAGTACAACCTCTTTTTACGAAAAAAAAGGGGAAAGGGGGTCATTAGGTTTGTAGGCTTTACTCTGATCAACCAATCAAATATGACCTACGTTAAATTTAAATTAAGCGAAGAAGCAAAAATTTTAATTATTTTTTAAAGGAATTATGACCCGTAGATTGGCAGCTAACAGCAGCCAGACATAAACTAAAGCGGATACATATGGTTACATAGATTATAGGAACCAGACAATGCAGTTTCCTAAGATATAAAAATGGGGTACTTTTTTGTAGTTGACAAATAAATAGCTTCTTTAAGAAACTAGTAAATAATTTAAATATGTAGAAATATTTGGTAAATTAATATACAACTATTAAATAAAGATCTTTCATATAAGATCTTAAAAACACTAACCAATCAATGTAAAATGTCGAAAATAGCAATCAAATACCAATATATCTGTACAAGATGTTACCGATACTACCAGGAAATACTACCAAAATTATATTAAATCCAGATTAACCTTCCGAATAGAAAGATCATCCATATATAGTGCTACGCAGTACAACTAAAACATATGAAAAGGCATTATCAAATTTCAAAGTTTAACTAAATTGTAAAGTAAAAGTAAACTATGTTTACAATTTACCGTTAATTTACTCCTTTGATTTAACAATGAATTTTTGTTAAAAATCTGATAATTTCGAGATTTTCATGTAAACACAGAAAACAAGGTTCATATAAAGATCTAAATGTCCTTGCCATTTTAAAAATTTTCCATTTCACCTGAGGAGTCTTATTATCATCTTATAAACTCCAAAAATATTTAGAAAGTGATGTATTATTTCTGTAATTAGTATTGGTAAAGGACAAGATTTAATACTACCTAATCTTAAAAGAATTCATCGTATTACCAATACAGACTTTTTCAACCGTCGGATTCTCTATTGTAGACATAGTACTAAGATAAATCAACGATTTAGTTAAACATTTGTTTAGCAATGGGCATTGGTCAGAATTCCTACAATTACATTGGCCAATATTATTAATATTTATCTTAGAACGTGTATTATGTGTAGAAATTTTTATATGTTTTTGGTGTAATAATCTAAAATAAACAATATTGCTCTACTCTATATTGAGCCCTCTTTTAAATTAAATGTCAGGAACGTTGGAATTTACTCTATTCGTTCTCATTGTAGCTGTGTATATATACATATATATATATATATATGTGTGTGTGTGTGTGTGTGTGTGTGTGTGTGTGTGTGTGTGTGTGTGTGTATATATCTGCAACAAGTTGTATAGCATATCATATTTATGCGTGTATACAGTGCATGAGATTATGTCTCTGCGTACTTACGTGTTTTTACGTATGTAGACCCACCTACTGGTGAGTGCTTCAGTGTGTAACAAAAACTTTGTTTCTGAGGAGTTTAATCTAAAGCCTACTTCAACTGGGAATGTTGCTTGCTTCTTACAGTCCCCGCCCACACACTTCGCCTTCCTACCACAACACCAACTTCCTCCCCAATTACACATCTCGCATGCATACTCACCTCACCCCGACGTCTGCCAATTTATAGATAGTCTTCTCTTCGCGGTAAATGCAGTCTCCATTGTATTCGCGATTTTTGCAAAATGTTCCCCTCCTACACTTTAGACCAATTACAACTGTGTTTTTTTTCTCTCACTTCGCAATGCTCACTCTCACTATTTTCCTTTATTTCTCTCTCTCTCTCCTCTCTCTCTCTCTCTCTCTCTCTCTCACACACACACACACACACACACACATTATCTATCTATCTATCTATCTATCTATCTGTGTCTGTCTGTATTTAACACGCATATAAACGGTTCCATTCCCTTTCATCCATATATTTCTCTTTTTATATCTCTGGTCTTTCTCTCTCTTATCTCATAGACTTTATCTTTTTTTCTTTAATTTTTAATTCTTATATTACCATTCTATGTTCTCTCTCAATGCTCTCTCTATCTCCCTCTTTTTCTCCCTCCCTCTGACACACATTTCTAGATTTTCTATCACGTTTGTTCGTTTGCACTGTTACTCGCTTTCAATGCTTTATTTTTCTCTTCTTCCTTCCTTTCTCTCTTCCTTGTCTCTCTTTCTTCCCATCTTCTTCCTGTCGCATTTTCTCTTGATTTTAACATTAAATTCTTACACAACTTTCTGTCTCGCTCTGCCTCTCCATCATTCTCGATTATGTAATGTTTTTAATTCATCTGTTCTCTGTCTCTGTCTCTCTCTTCCCTTTCTTACTCACACACACTCACTCTTTCTTTCTCTTTTGCTTTCATTCACTGCTTCCTCACTTAACACTCTATATCTGTTGTTTTTTTTTCTCTTTTCTCTCTCTTGGTTGCTTTTGCCTTTTTTTCTTTCTCTAAATTATTTCTATTCTCTCTCTCTCTCTCTCTCTTTCTCTCTCTCTCTCTCTCTCTCAAATACCTCAATAGGTTCCCCCTTTTTTCTATAACTTCTCTCTATTCTTTCTCACTTTATCCTCTCTCTCTCTTTGGAATCAGTCTTTCATCCTTTCTCTTTCACCTTTTCTTCTATCTCTTCTTATCTGTCTCTGTCCCTCTCCCCTCTCTCTCTCTCTCTCTCTCTCTCTCTCTCTGGAAACATTCTCTGTCTTCTATTTATTATCTCTCTTTTTCTCATTCTTTCCATCCTTAACTTGTGTTTTTATTTTTAACATCCGTTTCTCTCTTTCAAATTTTGTCTCACATTATTTACATTTCACGCGCTTTCTCTCTCTCCCTCTCTCTCTCTCTCTCTCTCTCTCTGCATCTTATCTTCAATAAACGTACCATTATTTTTTCCTTTGTTTTTTTTTTTTGTTTTTTTTGTTACTATTCCACTTGTCTAAGATATTTGTTTGCTGACGCTTCGACAGTGTGAACAGAGAGATATAGACATCCAGAATCCATCTGCTAGGTCGTTCTGACCCTCTGAGCACACACAAACACATATTAACAGGCACACACAAATGCATGCTTTCACATGTACAGCGCTGAGATACCAAGGAGTATATTTACTGCGATTGAGCAGAGAAAAGACAGTGAACGTTAAAACAAATAGAAAGGGAAAGAGGAATGTAGAAAAAAAAAAGCGGAAGAAGGGGAAAGATTAAGAAAGAGTGGGCAACGAGAACACAGATGTAAAGGACAGAAGGTCGTCGCGACCAGAAGGACAGATATTTAAGAGTGCACGTATAGAGAGAACTGCAGGCACGCGCAGTCTATATTTTCATTCAGCGGTAAATGGGACCGAAAAGGAGACCGGAAATAAAGGCCACATAGACGGCCCAGCAACTAGAAACAGCAGTGAAGGTGATTGGAATGAGACTAGGTTGGCACGAATAGTTCGCGTGTTCATAAATCAATAACTTCGTCCGCCGCCATTTTCTTCCTTGTCCGTAATCTGTTACGTGTACGCTATTTCTTTTCATGGCATACTAACGGCATTGCCTTGCTTGTTATCATTTCTATATAAGCTGGACCTTACGAATTTCCCAATATATATATATATATATATATATATATATATATATATATATATATATATAATGTGTGTGTATAAGAATAATATTGATTTGTGGCGCCTAGAAAAAGGACACAGTTACAATACTCAGTCAAACAAAAACCTCGCCATATGGCAGGCTGGCTTAGAATTATATCGACTTGTGGCACCTAGAAAAAGGACACAGGTACTAACTTAGCCAATCAAGAACAAATCCTTGTGGCAAATAGTCTAAAAATAATATCATCACCTGGCAACTGGAAAAAGAACACAGGCACTTACTGAGTCAATCAAGAACAAGGACAAGTCTTAAAATAATATCGGCACCTGACATCTAAAAAAAAGGACACAGATGTCGGACCTAGAAAATTGACACTGATAATTATCTCAGTCAATGAAGAACAAAGCCATGTGGCAGACTGGCTTATAATAATATCGATTCATGACACATAGAAAAAGAACACAGATACTAACAGAAAGAGGGATGCGAGGTTGAATCTATAAATTTGTAACTATCAATATAACGTGTGTATTTTCATCTGAGATTTTCAATAAATAATGTTCAATTTTATATATATATATATATATATATATATATATATTAAATATATTCTGCAAATGCTTTGGTCTCAACCTCAAGCTGGAGAAAAATTGATCAGAAGTTCTCGAAGTAGCTGTTAATCTATACTCTTGGAGGAATGTTTCCTTGAGAGAAGGATAAGATGAGCTTGAGAATGTAACGTTTAATATATATATATATATATATATTCACATTTTCGTGCGGTAATCAATGAAATGATGGCGTTCAGATGAAAAGAGGACGCAAATATTATTTTTTTTAGTGTTTACAGTCTTGAAACTTGTCTTCTTCAAATTATTCCTTCTAACAACATGCACTTCTACCAAATATTTTATCCCTTTTTAGAAAATGATGTATGAAGTTTGCAGAATCAAATGTGACAGACAAGCTTAGATTAATATCAACTCGTGGCAACTAGAAAAAGGACACATGTATCTAACTTAGTCAATATAGAAAAACACCGTATGGCAGAAGGACTTAGAAGAATATCGAATTGTGGTACCTAGAAAAAGGACACAGCTGTCTATATCAGTCAATAAGGAACAAGACCAACTGGCTGACACTCTTACAATAATATAGGTACAGGTACTAGCTCAGTCAATTAAGAACCACGTCATGTGTCAGACTGGCCTAGAATAATATCGACCCGTGGCACCTAAAGAAAAGACAAAGGTACTGATTCAGTTAATGAAGAACAAATCCATGTGGTAGACTAGCTTAGAATAATGTCGAATCGTGGAACCTTGAGAAAAGTAACAGGTATCTAACTCAGTAAAGAGGCTTATGACAAACTGGCTTAGCATAATATAGACTAGTGACACCGAGCAAAATGACACAGGTACAAACTCAGTTAATCAAGAACCACACCATGTGGCAGTATATCTTAAAATAATATCGACTCGTGAAAAGTACTCAAGTGTCTCAGTTAATACAGAACAACACTATGTGGCAGACTATCCCAGAAAAATATAGACACGTGGCACCTGGAAAAAGGACACAGCTATCTCAATCAATCAAGACCACTCTATGTAGCCTACTGACTTAGAATAATTTCAACTCGTGGCACCTAAAAATAGGCTACTAAATCAGTCAACGAAGAACCACGCCATGTGGCAGACTGTCTTAGAATAATGTCGACTCGTGGTACCTAGCGACTCAGTCTGCAACTACGTCAATATCGCGCACCATATTTGAATTCCTCTTTTGAGAGATAACCTTTCATATGAATCATTAGACAGATATATAATACTTAATATGTTTTCCTAACTTATTTTTCCACAAACCTTCTTTCTCTTTCCACCATCTTTCTTCCTTCTCTCTGTTCTAGCAACAGCTTAATTTCAACTCATATAATACTATCGTTTCCCAATTAGACCAAAACTGGTGCAGATTTTATTTTTAAATTAAGGGAATTAAGGACAATACTGATAAAATTTTCATTATTTTTGCCATCTCTTATTTCTATACGTCCTGGGTATGACGATAAACTACATCCGTGTCCTGGGTATGACGATAAACTACACCCAACAGCAGGAGGTTTTGAGAAGCGTGGAACCATCTCTTAATTGCTGGTGTTCCCAGGTCCACCCTGACCCGGGGTGGTAGCACCTGTTAGGGTCTCAGCTATGGGCAAATAGTTAACCCCCAAACTGGGGTAAAAACACTATGAAAGTGTAAAAATAGGTTTTAATACCAGCAATACATTTTTGGAGACAATTATTACTAGCCATAAATTTTTGAAGGAAAAAATTATTACCAGCTACACACTTTTGAGAAAAAAATATTACCAGAAATAAATTTTTTGAAGGAAAAAAGTATGAAGAGAAATAAAAATTTTGTCGGCATTTAATAACCCATTGAGGTTGATATACCGTAAAACAAAATAAACCAAACAAACCAATCTTATTTCTATTTTTTTATCTATGCGCATGCGCGTGCTTTCTTGCGATCTTCATCGGATGAACACGTCTCTAAAAGCTGGTTTTTTGATTGACTGATGAACAGATCAGAATTAATTCCATAATATATAAAGGTACGAAGTATTTCCCTCTTCGTTGGACATTATCTCATTTATTCTTACCATTCTCCCATTACATTGTTGCCTCTTAAAAATCTTACCCTGTGCAACCAAATTATTCTTATAAATCTGTTTATTTATTTGCAAACTACTTTGCGAGAAATGCTTAGTGTCTATAACTTTGAAAAAAGTCATTAACACATCGAACATTATCCGGGCGTTCAAATCTCTTCTTTGTATAGTTACTGATACACAACGTTTCGAAGAAAACTGAACTATTCTTCACGCTTTGTCAGAAAAAAAGAATATTCTTCTGAACATCAATTTTGCTAAGCAGAGAATTCCATGCTAGCCTGTTTCACAGTACTGTTGGTGGAATTTTGGAATCAGTGAGCCGGATAGGACATGAAATATATTCTGCGAATGCTTTGGTCTCAACCTCAAGCTGGAGAAAAATTGATCAGTAGTTCTCGAAGTAGCTGTTAATCTATACTCTTGGAGGAATGTTTCCTTGAGAGAAGGCTAAGTTGAGCTTGAGATGTAACGTTTAAGATTGTTTAGTGTTTTAGTGTTCTCTTGTGCATCGCCTGATCTGTTGCCTCTATCCTTCCGAGGATTATCTTGTAATACCGGATACTGAGATTCATCGGTATAACTTACAGTTATGCTTCCTTCGTCGGATGTGAGCAGAAGATAAGGAAAACGGCTAATTCTGGAAATAAGATACGAATAAAGCCTTTCCTGCTTTGAGAAATGAAATGTGCAATTAGCTAAGGCGGGGCCCGCTGTTTGCCTTGAAATGGATGCTCCTTCTATCGCGAATATCCACATGCTCTGGCTGTTTTCTCTTGGGTGATGCCGGGCATCTCTGAAACTCAGCTGTTTATATCAATTATAGCAATGAAAAGTGAAGCGGGCGAGATGATCGGAACTAGAAGTTCGGTGCCTTGAAAACGCGGTCCAATCTCTCTCTATGGTCTTGAACGCCCGTGTTGAAATGGTTCATTAAGAACAAGGTATCTCTCACTTAATGATCCTAGGTGCGCTCCGGGTCCCCCCCAAAAATTCTTTTGTATCGAGACATGTTCTTTTCCCCGGAATGTATTCGTTGCGGTGATATGGAATATTCTATTTATGACCTTCATTCATTTTTATGATCGCATGCCTGCCGCGCGGGATTATTGAACGCTATATGGTCCTCAGATTTCAGTGATAGTTTTGCTGTTGTTGTTTTTTTGTTTTGTTTTGTTTTTTGTTTGTTTGTTTGCTAAGCAAATTCAGTTGCAGCAAATTACATTTTACCATGGTCAATTACTCTGCTGATATCCTGTAAAAAATAGAATTTGTTTTGTTGTTGTTTTTGTTTGTTAAGCCACTTCAGTTACAGTAAATTACATTTAACCATGGTCAGTTACTCTACAGAAATTATCCAGTAACAAATAGAATTATTCTTTACATTTTTTAGAAATACTTTTATGTCTCTCAATGAATTAAAATATACATCCGCAAAATTGCATGAAATTGAATGTGACGTCTGCGTCACAAGGACTAATTAACATTTCTATTTGGCAACAACACTTGGCTAAGGAAGAAAGAGACAAGTGTGCGGCCTTTTGAAGATATTTCTATGATGCAGTCTATTTTTTAAATTCAGTATATTTTCTAGTAAAATTTTAAATGCACAAACAATTTAGATTTGAAATTTGATCATCTTGAACTTTGATAATCATCAACGAGAAGACAGACATAGGAAATCCTCTTTTAGTCACGTCGTCTTTATAAGCACGATTTCGGTAATCGTGGTTACAAAGATGGCGTGACTGAAAGGGGATTTTCTATTTCGCTTTTCCCCTCCGCCAATGAAATTACACATATGGTTTTAGTATTTTCAGAGAGAAAAGGAGTTCTGAATGCAAAGTGAATAGAACTGTGAATATTTGTAGGATCAGTGAATGGGACACAACGATAAAATAATAACCAACAACATTTGCCATCGATTGTAAGACGTTTGTCATCATTTTTCATTATTTTAATGAAAATAACTATTGTCATTTCTTGACTAACGTCGGCCAAGTATATGCCAGCGGCTACTCCACACTTGTAACGACGAATGCCAAAACTGAGGTCAACAATAAAATCAGAATGTCTGAAGCGATAACAATAATAATCATAATAATAACAATCCACTTACAGAAGAGTGCTATTTCCAGAAAAGAAAAGATAAAGCCACAGTGTTTATCAATATTTCGACAGTATTATACAAAAAATAAAAATGAACACAAGTATTAAAAAGCAACTCTATTTTGAAAAAAAACTTTGGTTGCACTGTTAATTTTCAAGACAATGACGTTTGTATACAAACTTGTTTTCTTTTTATATATATAATTGTATGGATTCATGTTTTATGCATAATTTGCCTACATATCGAAATATTGTTAAACATTGTGTCTTTTCTTTTCTGGAAATTTCGCTCTTCTGGAAGTGTTGCAAAATATTGGATGACTTACTTCAATCAATTTGGTTAATAGCATTAATAATATTCGAGCGTGCAGTAAAGAGCTATGCCCATTAGAGTGCTTGAAACAGTCTCGAAGAGACCTGCAAAAAGATTACAATAATAGGGGAACCGAAGCAAAATTAAAATCATTTAAACGGCATCATTACAATGAACTGTGGAAAAATTCTACAACTTGTAATGAGGGAAGTCTTAGAATATTTGGGAAACTTACTGTTATTTGATCCCCAGTGTAATCTACCAGTTATTACTCATGGGAAAACTCGAGTGAATGAATGAATGAATGAATGAATGATAATCAAAAAGCGTCATGTCAGTATAGATCAATATCTGCATTAGAAGATAAGTCGCCACTACGGGAGAAGAACAGTTGCAAAATGGTGTGAACGTCATCCTGAATCTGTAGTTAGGGAAAAGAGGTTATCATCCTCTGGGATTTTTCTATCAACACAGATCGAACAATACAAGCAAATCTCTCAGACATGATCAAAGACAGATCAATTAAATATTGATTGGCATGAGCAGAACGAAAACATCTCTGCAGCGGATTTTAAAAACGAAGCAAATACAAAGACCTGTAGATGGAAATAGAAAAAAAATGTGACGCTTAAAAATAAAATTGTTCCTGCTCTAATTAGAACTCTGGGTTTGATCAAGAAAGGAACTCAACAACAAATCAACAAAATCCATGATGCAACATTTTTGCGGGAGATTCCAAAAAATAGTTCTAACAAGCACAGCACATATCCTGCCTAGAACTTTATCCATTGAAGATTTTTTGTTAATAACTGTCTTTTGTTTAATTAAGTGGAAGCAACAAATATCCGTTATGTTGTTATGATCCGGTATGTACAAACAAATGCAAATCAAAAACAACATTTTTAAAATAATAATAATTATCTCTGCGTGGCAAATATCCTATCAGAGCTAACGATCTTGATGTAGAACAAACTATTACCCGTTAGCGTCTGGTAGAATCTGGTCTCAAACCAGAAACTGAATGATCCCCATACCTGCTGCCCAAGATCAGTGCCCTCCAACAAGGAACTACCAATATAATGTCCTGAAACGTAACAGCAACCCATCCTGTTGTGTATGTGGATAACATTCGGAGACTACTGACCACATAATATTTGAGTGCGGCCGACTGGTGTAAACAGTGTTACTTATAACGACATGTTAGGACTGCTCAGTACATACATTGTTCAATATGTCGCTCATACAAACTCCCTCACAAAAAGAATTAGTGAGAATATAAGTCAACAAAAATTGCACAGAAAGAAATGGATCCCATCCTCTCGGATGTCAGCGTTTAGAATGATAGAAAAATCCAGGCAAATCGACCAGACATAATTGAGAAGCATTATATTGAAGACACCGACTTTATGATAAAGTTGCAGCCTTAGCCGACAAAAAGATATTGAAAACGTTTGAGAAACTAAATAAGTACAAGGACTTTCTGATAGAAATCAGTTAGAATATAACATCTCAAGACAAAACATTAGCTGTTGTTATTGGGGCTGGAGGAATGCTATAAAAAAAGGTGCTAACAAATATGTGGAACAAATTCCTGGATGCCCTAAAATAAATTAATGGCAAAAGATCATAATCATGAACACATCTCACATCTTCCGTGCAGGGATCACAATTACATACTTTTTCCTCATTGATTGCATGGCATCTCATCTCTTAGCATCTTCTGATACAAAAAAAGTGATGTTTCTTGAAGTCTGTGGTTGAGACGTGAGGACTGTTCGTATTACACAAAATAAAAGGAAAATACATCTACAGGATGCGATGGATAAATTGTCATCTAAATTACGCAAAAATGTAAATAACACTCGTATCTCATTTTAACAGATATATTTACCAAAATTACACAAAAATATCTTGAAATACTAAAGAGGAAATTTATTCAATGAAATCGCCATTGGCTCCAACCACAGCCTCAAAAGGACTTCAAAATCTCCTGCAAATCTTCTGGAGAGTCTCCTTATTTAAGTTGGTGAATGCTGCTATAATCCTTGCCTTCAGTCGATCTTTGGTGATACAATGAGTTTTGTTATGCTGCACCCCACACATAATAAGCAAAGGGGTTCTCCTGCTTGTGTGGCATGGTGTAGAGTCTTGTTGCCAGACATAGGATCTTCCAGCAACCACCCTCTTGATCCAGGGCAGCACTACCTCAAAGCATTCCGTATTGAGTCTGATCCCCTTACCAACAAATTCGGGAGTTCCTTTCATATCGGAATGATCAGAGTGAGATTTCTGAGCTTCCCTACCTTCGTAATCACCATTAGACTCATCCAACTCTTTCCGAATTCTTTGCACTGTCCCCAGATAGACATTCACACACTTTGAAATGTTCGTATTGGAGCTTCCGGCGCGAATGCCAAGCAGCACAGCAGGCCGTTTCCAAACTTCTGGCGGAGTGAATTGCGACGATTCCCAACTGGTCCTACTATACTGTACAGTCGACAAAGTCAAAAAACAAACAACACGCATGCGCGAAATGAAAACTCTAAAATGGCGACAATTTAACCATCGTACCCTGTATAACAACAACAACAACAACAACAACAATAATAATAATAATAATAATAATAATACTATTTTGTGGCTTATACAAATGACTAGAAATTTACCATGTAAACCAATGGTGTGCACAGAAATCAAAGGCAGTCATCTAGAACAGAAAAATAAAATTCTATGTGACTGGAATTCATACGAATCCGCCAATCCAGGCTAGGAGAAAAATCTAATTGTAAAACGAAGAAAAGACAATCTAGTTTATCTTACTGTTCCAGTAGCGATCAAAGGGAAATTGAAGAGGAGTGTAAATCTCCGGGTAAAAGAACTTGGCTCCTGTTAGAATTCTGAAAAACAGATAAGCAACATGAAGTTGTACCAATAATTATTGGAGAAGTCGTAAGAGTTCTGAAGAGCCTATCAAAAAGCTTTTAATGAACTGGTAATCCGAAGAAGGGCTAAAATCATTCAAATGTTGCAAATGGTTTAAAAATTGAATGAGTATATATATGACACAGCAGACAACAACAGTGTTGGGAACGGTGAGACAACAGAGGAAAGTATTGGAATCTTCATAAGACTTTCCATCATTCGACAAAAACATAATCGCCTAGACATAATGATCAAAGATTACAAAAACAGAATGTGCTTTTTTTATTGACGGACAGTTCCTGCAAACGTCAGTGTATTTTTAAAGTTCTTCAAAAAATATCAAGATACAAAATCTTAAAAAAGAAATTAAAAAAAATATGACATGTGACGACATCAACAATTCCAGTTGTGGTCAGGGCACCGAGTTTGATTGGAAAAGGCTCTGATAGTCTCACTGAAGGGACATCTTGCAGCCCATAGCTTAAAGAAATACAAAAAATTGTTGTTACAAGTACAGCTCACACGTTACGAAGGGGTTTATCTATGCAAAATGTGTTTGCCTTTGGGTTGATTTCTTTTTATTTTTATTACAAAAATATTCAGTAGGGCAGGTTGATTTTTCATTTTTTTTTTTTTTTTTTTTTTTTTTAGAAAGTCTACATTGCACTTGATGAGAAATCTGGGACTTGATGTGACAAGCAGTGACACCAAAAATTAGATTCATAGTTTGAACTGTTTTTCAGTATTTAGCTTTAAAGATCGTCTGGAAAAAAAAAATTCAAAATACCTAATTTCCGCAGATTTTTGCTTACAAAATTTGACTATCTCAAGAATAAATCCAGATAAAAGTTGATACTTTTTGCATTAAACACATTGAAAGGAAAATATTTTCAAACCGGAATTCTAATTATGAATCACCACAAGCAAAATATACATTTTTTTACTATATTTGATAAGTGAAGACTAGATAGCTCCACGAAAAGGCTAAAAAAAAATACTATGCCGTGCTCCAAACGTAATGAAAACATAGTTTTATGGTCAAAATCTTTGTTATTATTAAGAGAAAAGAACAAAGTATTTTTGACTATTTAATTAAAGTTTTTATTCCTTTTTAGAACATTCTAAATTTTGATTAAAAAACTTATTTTTCTTGCGTCAGCGGTTGTGGTAATTTTTAGCATTTCAAATTTTGGCCTCTTTTTGTGGTAACAGACATATTAATTTGTAAAAATCAAATAATTGTCGGATGTTAATGAAATTTTCAGGACTTATTCATAAAGGAATGAAATTATGTTTAAAAAATTTTCATTAGAAAATCTTGGTAAAAATATTTTTTACATGTGTTTCAGTCCCTTTATTTTATGAAAGCTTAAAAAAACATAACCAGATAATTTTTAGTGACTATATTAGTTAAAAGCAGAATTCATTGAAAAAGTTAAGTCACCGAAATGTTTTGGCAAAATTGGAACCGGTCTTACGGAAAATCTGTTCTGAATCGAAAAATAAAAAAGGAAATAAAACTAAGACATTATTTAATTAGAGAAGTTTTTAATTGTTTTTATGAATAATATATATTAAAGACAATACTATCGGAAGAAAAAAAAAACAACAAAAAACGAACTTTTGCAAGAATTGTTTTCAATTTTTTACAATTTTAAATTGAATAATTTATAAATATTAAAAATTCTTTAAAATTCATTTTAATGTGATAATTCTTGGGAAATATTGTTATTAAATGAAACTATATTTACTAATCATATATTGAAAAGCTTATTACAATCTGACTACCCTGAGTATTTTTAAAGGAATTTCGATTTGTTTTTGTATGCGTGATTAAGTGAAGAATTTCTAAAGTATGGATGTACAAACCGATATATCTAGCATATCTGTGTTTTAAGTGTACCTCCCTCGCCCTTACAGCAAAAAAACTTTATCGTCTGCTCCATCATATTTAACTATGAACACGTTCGGCTGTAGATCGACTTTCAATAAATTGATTAACACGTCAGGAAAAACCAGACCCCGTAGTTAAGAAATGTTTGTATGCAAGATTTTATGCTATATGTAAGTAATATTTGTTTTAAATCACATTAATTTAACTTTAAATTTGTTAATTTTCCTCAAATAATGTTTCAGAGATATAAATTTTATTTTTGCAAGATTTTTAAAACCGAGAAATAACTTTTGTTTATAAATCTGTTTTGATCGATTTCACTGAAAAAAATCGATTCAGATTAATATTAATTTCTGTTTGAAATACACCGCAGAGTATTTTGCTTACTGGAAATAGTAAATTTTAAATCTTTTAGCTTTCAGTTAAAGCTTTTCATGTTTTTTTAATTAATTTTAAACCTTACGTATACAGAATTAGTGGAGGTAACTAGTGAAAAATGTAAAAAAAAAATTGTAAAAGATTACAAAAAAGCTTAATCAATGAATAAGATCTTACACCATTTGTTACATAATAATAATAAAAACTAGATAAAAGTGTAAATAACACCATGATGCTATTGGGCACAAATTAGAAAACAAAATGTTTTAAATTTACATTGTTTATTAAAATCGCATTACAATTACTGTAAACTACTAATCTCTTTCTATAAAAGGCAGGATGTGTGTGTGTGTGTGTGTGTGTGT
This sequence comes from Acanthosepion pharaonis, assembly GCA_903632075.3. Lineage (NCBI taxonomy): Eukaryota > Metazoa > Mollusca > Cephalopoda > Sepiida > Sepiidae > Acanthosepion > Acanthosepion pharaonis. Next base: position 277,565 of record CAHIKZ030001768.1, on the reverse strand, counting down.
GTGTGTGTGTGTGTGTGTGTGTGTGTATGTGTGTGTGTGTAACGAATGCACAGCCGCAATTTTCGACAGATTTGCACCAAAATTTACATGCACATGCTCCAAGTTAGTGGAAAGGCCAAGACCGACGTTGCATTTCCCAACTCCCATCGATAGTGGAAATAATCGATTTTTCATGCTTCTACGGCAGTTTTCATGTAGTTTGCGGCCATTTTGTACTGGCCAGAGTGAGAGCCTATAGCTGGCTGCCACGAATAGGCAGGAAGATTCTATTAGCCAGCATGAGAGCCAACAGCTGACTGACACGAATGTTAACTAGCATGCTAGCATGCAAAAAAATCGATAGCTGCATTCGTCACAAGTGGGAAAAATTTAAATCTTCATGGCACTTTACTCCAATTGGCTCATTCGCTTGCTTAAACTCAACGCTGATTCTGATTCCGCAGAACCTGGGCTGGCTGTGAAAAAGTATTTGTTGTTAACATTTTTTTTTCATTCGGTTTTTCCAGTTACGAGTCCTTTTTTTTAAAGCTGATCGTTTTGTGTTCATTTTGTTTAGTTCTTTTTTCGTAACAGATTTAATGTTTAGTATAGAGCTTAGAAACAATTCGCAGTGTGAGATAGGCAAGAAGTAAGGCATGTAGCAACATCAGCACGGCAAAGGGCACTCCTTTAAAGGCAAGGAAGGGCAAAAATATTTTAAGTCAAGTGATAGCGATTGCTGTATGGGTCGTACGATTTTTGAATCAAGCACGGGCAACGCCGGGCCATGCTGCTAGTTACATGATAATATAGCTAAATTGTTCGGTATAATTTCCCTTTGAAGTAAATGAAGGTCTTATTTTATAGTACAATGATTTAGCAATAAAGTGTCTTGCTTCTTGTCCATATATAGTTTTTGAAATTTCAGTAGTTAATTCAACTGATCTTTCCACACCTTGCGAATTCATTAGAACCTCTTGCAGTTCATTAATTGTAAAACCTTTTACAAGGTTCACATGTTCTATTTTATGGGAGGTTAATCAAATTTGATTAGACTGTCACTTCAGAGTTTAATGTAATTTTTTAATCTCTTCTCGGATGGTTCGCTACATCTGAGACAAACAAAAAATATGTTTGTGTTGTAATTTTTTAAGGCAACATTCAGTATTTCAGTCGACTGTTTTATTTTCTAGATCATGTTGAAGATATACAGTTGTCGGTTAAAAAATTTATTCACTTTTTTAATTTCTTTTATAAAATTTATTCTCTCTTATAATTTCAAACCAACTAACAGCATATATTTCAATTATAAATTTTATAAGACTGTACAATTTATCATAGGGTCCCCCACCTCCAAATTTTGATACAGGGTACCTCTCTTCTACTAATGTCGATTTCAAAGTTTACCAACCTTGTGGTCACATTTCCGCGAAGGAAAATTGGGTGGGGAAAGGCAGCGCTTTTTTTTTTTTTAAATTACCAAAAATCAAGAAATTATCCAATTTAAATGAAAATTTCTGTACAAATTCATTAATTAATTAGTTTTATAATGAATAAGTTTTTTATTTATAAAAAGTTTGAGAAAATGTTATTCTATTTGTAATAACCATCAATATTTTCATGACTAAATTTTACTCGAAAAAAATATTTAAGTCTCAAATTTTTATATTTCCGTAAACATTAATCGCCGACGCATCTCCGCGGAAAAAAAAAAGTTTTACAAAAATTCCAACACAACACAAACGGGATTGTCTTAAAAATTTGTTTTAAAAATAGTATTTCAGTTTTCGGGAAAATTTTTCATGTGCTGGAATCTTTAAACATTTTTTACTTTTTACGCGATCATTTTCTCGGTTTTATCTTTCTAGAAATGTAAAAAAAAATAGGGACTAGAAATTGTATTTTAATTACTAGTTGTTGACTTCTGGTTAGTATTACTTTTAGTTAAAAAAATCAAAGATCCTCCTTAGTGGATGATTTCGGAATAAAAAATGATTTTACCGAGATATATTTCCCTCTTAAGTGATTTTAAAGAACTGTTCAGAAAGAAAATTACAATTTAAAAAAACAAGCGCTACTGAAATTAACACTTCTGCTACCTCCTCTCCAGTAGGCATTGGGCAACACACACAGTTGAGAGCTTCGGTTATAATAGTTGATGACTGACAATATAACTTAGATAAAATATATATATATATAAAAAAATACAAAAAGAAAAAAAACGCTGCTCAAACTAATCCTTTTGGGGCTCCAAACTCGTCGTGGGGGGGGGGGGGGTCCCGCGTAGCACCGACCATGCAGATACACGATCTATATTATTAGTTGATGACTGACAGCGTAACGTTAGTTTAAAAATAATTTTAAAAAATGGCGGATGGCTATAAAACAGTGTGAAAAAAAAATGTCAGAGGTCACAACGGGGCCATAAAAAACAAAACAAAAAAAAAACGGCCGTCCCCGGTCGAGGGTAAGATGCGCCGGCCCTGAACCTGATGGCTAAAGTTAGCCATCTTTCTTGAATTAATGACCCAATTGTCCAGGCAACAAATCTAGGGTCCACTTTCCATCGAGAAACTCCTACTTCATATTGTATGAACAGTTTTGGTCACCACTTAAAGTTTCCATTGCCCCTGCAGTAAAACATTAGTTATCTAGAGGACCACTGATGGTGTCAAATTCTACCTGGTGCAAATACTGGTCATCATTTCTGCATTGTTTCCCTAAATCACCAGTTAAAGTAGTAGAATTTTTTGTAGTCCCATCAATGTACTTAAAAGCAGCTCTAAATGGAAGTTCATTTTCTTGAAGTTAACAGCCAGTTGTGTGCAACTTTCTTTTTTTTTCCACACCTATAAAAAGCCTGCCTCACAACCAGTGTTTTTAGTGGTATTGTTTACAATAACTGCCTTAATGGAATTTACTTTAATTGAATTCTTCCAAAACAGCAGCAGCATCCTTTGCTAGAACAATAGTTGCAACCATATTAGCGATAACTCTGTGGGTATCTACTTTCCGTGTCTATCTCTGGTGAAAGTCAAATAGTGCTCTAGTCCTTTAGTTTTTCTTAATTTTTTGCCGTTTTCCTTTGTAATCTCTTTGTATTGCAAAGTGTCTTCAAAATTGCAATTAACACTAATGCAGATTATATTTTCATGATTCTGGAAATTCTTCTGATAAGTGTTTACTTTTATTTTTTCCTGTCTATTTTTACTTATCAGTGATAATGTCTCTTAAGTTAAGGCTTTGACGAAGAAATCCCATATCTTGTAGGTCTAATAAAAAAAGTATTATCAAGCCATGCCCCAAGGTTGGAAGATACATCACACTTAATAAGCTCCATGGCATATCTAGAGACTATAAGTTTCATTAGACTGTCAGCCTGGCTCAAAACTGTCATTGTCTATTTCTTCACTGTAAGACATTAGTGAAAAAATATTTGATATCGAGGCAACATGCATAGAATCCTGTTGTTGCTATCTTTCAATCTGCTTGTCGAATCTCTCTGCTACTGCTGGACTTTTTTATATTTTTTGCCAGCATTTTTGTCAATAGTTCCTAATTGGAAACTGCCTTTTGGTCTTTTTTTATATCTGAGTTTTTAAATATTCCCTTCCTTCAACAGGAACATGAAATTCCAGAAGGTGTATATATGTTTAAAAACATGATAAATATGAAGGAAAATACTACAGAATTATTTATCCGAGAAGGGAAGATTATCAGAAGTAAATTTATATTTTTCAATTTAAATTTTGAAAATCAAGACATAAAGTAGTTCAAATTAAACAAAGAAAAAGAAAGACAAGCATAGAATTACCATTAACTTCTTGTTAGGAGGAAAAGTGCAAACATTACTCTATTTTAATAAAATTTCAAACGTAAATTTGAAATAAGAAAGAAGGAAACAGTATTACCTATCTACAGTGTAACCCGGATATAAGAGACCCGGATATAAGAGAAACCCGGATATAAGAGAGATTTTTTCTGGTCCCAAATTAGAGCCTGTGTTACCTAAACAAAATAGACCAAATCCGGATATAAGAGAAACCCGGATATAAGAGACTTCTTCTCCGGTCCCGGCAACTCTCTTATATCCGGGTTACACTGTACATGGAAATATAGTTTAAACGCCAGTCAGTAAAAAAAACAAGTAGATTAATCAAAATGTTTACTTTCTGTTTCAAATGATTAAGCCTGTTGTATAAAAACTAATTAATTTTACAGTGACAAATGAACAGTGTTCGAGATTTTAATATCGAATATAATAAAAATAACAGCAAATGTTTAAGGTGAGAACTTATAATACTCATCGAAAGATAGTTCCGGGACAAGATTCATAAACGAAATTTATTTTATTACTGTGGATTAAAATGAAGAATTTTCTTTTTTGTGAGGTTTTATGATGTCTGAACTTTGGGTTGTTTCTATTTTAGAATTAGTGTAATTTTTTTCCACTGAAAAAATAACAAAACCTTAATTACATATGAGAAAAAATTTCATCGCTGGCTACAACATACATAAATACAACACATTGTATTTAACCTCCATTTTGCCTTCATAAAGTGAATATTTTTATATTATTTATAATTCTGATTTATTCTTCTTTCATTTAGTGAGAACGGGGCAAATTTTGAATTGGAAAACATTTTAAATGACATTTACACATTTTTTCCATAAGAGTACGGAAATTTTTTGACAGCGTTAAGTCTTTCAGTGGTCATCGGAATGAAATTTTAAATCTAAACAATATATAAACTCATTTCCTCAAAAAACGGTAACGATTTGAAAGACAATATTTTGATTAATTTTTTATCATGTCAAACAGCAAATTTCAAATTGAGTGCAATATCACGGTTCTAAGATTGAGCTGTCCTAATGTTCAGTGGAAAATGTCATGATGCCATTTCCGAGCCTAGGACTCTGGTTAGGAAATGAGTATGCAACAAAAATTAAAGGAAATAATAATAGTAATAATATCATTATCACACACAACTTTAAAACATAATAAACAAAGACAAAGAAAAAAAGATTTGCTGACAGATGTCTTCTGTTCATTTGAAATGAGAATTTCAAGCAAAGTAAAGAAAAATATTAATGGTTTAAATACTACAATAGTTTATAGTATAAAATTCTGAAAGTTAGACAAGTACTAGCAAAGAAACTAATTATAGTACCAATTATTATTGAAGTAATGCGGTTTTGTACAAAAATCATGGAAAAACCTAGCAGATTTGGAATTTAGTTATTTTCTAAAGAATTAATGGATTTTATTTTTTATTCCAACATATGTTTATGACTTCAAACGTTATTTTTAGTGGATACCCGTAATTGAGTAGACGCCCGTTTATTTTAAACAGTATTTATTTTGTCTACTGGCCTGCATACTCGAGAAAACAATATGTAAAGAAAATACGCCCTTCGGCAGGATGGGAAACTGCGCTCCGCTTTGTTTTAGGAATCCGGTATGCTTTTAACACTCCGCTATGAAATTCTTAACAATAAAGCGAGGTTCTGGAATCCGGTGTGCTTTTAACACCCCGCTATGAAATTCTTAACAATAAAGCGAGGTTCTGGAATCCGGTGTGCTTTTAACACCCCGCTATGAAATTCTTAACAATAAAGCGAGGTTCTGGAATCCGGTGTGCTTTTAACACCCCGCTATGAAATTCTTAACAATAAAGCGAGGTTCTGGAATCCGGTGTGCTTTTAACACTCCGCTATGAAATTCTTAACAATAAAGCGAGGTTCTGGAATCCGGTGTGCTTTTAACACTCCGCTATGAAATTCTTAACAATAAAGCGAGGTTCTGGAATCCGGTGTGCTTTTAACACTCTGCTATGAAATTCTTAACAATAAAGCGAGGTTCTGCTTTTTCTTTAAAGCACACTAACTCGTTCAGATTTATCTCGAAACGCATATCTGCTTAGTTTCGTATCCGAAACATAAACAAAGCAATTTCCAAAGAATTTTTTTTATCTGCCATATTTTTATTACTTCAAACGTTATTTTTAGTGGATACACGTATTTGAGTAGACGCTCTGTTTTTATTTTAAAGAATATTTATTTCGTCTACCGACCTGTATACTCGGAAAAAAATCTAAATTAATGAATGTGCTTTAAAGGCGAAAATGAATAAATAAATGAATAAATAAATAATAACTGGCCTGATGCTATACCTGTGTTGGCTCTCATGGATTCTGATCTTACTTGATTGGCGGTATTATAATGGACATGTAAATGGACTACCGTTCAATGTTGTTCAGTACCACAGGGTTACGTACACTGGAGGCTGGTGCACTGTGCATCTCTGGTCAAGGGCGGGAATAGTGAAGGAGCATCATGGCTGCGTGTTGGGGTGCTTTTTTGAAGGATGAGACAGCCAAGTCGACTTAGGATTCACATTTAGATACTTGGGAACACCCTCAATCGGAGACTGTCTGAGTGGTGTAGGTTATTCGACCTAAAGGTATTTCTGACTGTGACCCACCTACAAGATTATGCGCTACTTTGATGAAAACCTGGGATGTGCAGGTGGTATAATGGATAACGTTTCGGAATTAAAAATCGGAGAACCTAGTTCAAATTCAAATCCGGTATGTTTTATTCAATCACATGGAAATATCTTTTGGAAATATATAAATCCATCTCCTCTCCCAGTTATGAGTAAGATTTCTGTTTGAAAAATCATTTATATTCTAAAGAAAATAGTCCTCAGTACAACTTTCGGCGATCCATTCATAAAAGCTAGTTAGATAGGTTACTTGCTGCCTTTCCCTATTTCCCTTTCTTGTGCTGTGAGGATTATAAGTTTCCAAATACATCTTTCCTCATTATGTGTCTAAGAAATTCCAACTGTCTCTTCCTGATTCTGAGTATAAGCGTTCTTTTTGTTGACATTTGACACTGTATTCTCAGTATCCTTCTGTAGAACCACATTTCCGTTGCCTCCAGTTTTCAACTCATCCGTGGGGATAATTGCCCAGCATTCATTGCCATATAAAAGGATGGATATCACATAGCAATCTAGCACTTTTTTCTTTGTTTCTAAGGATTTTTTTCTGTTTTTCAGTACTACTTATGTTTTGGAAAGCCTCTTTCGCTAGTCCAAAGTGTGTTCGAATTTCACTTCCCAGATATATAATCTTTTCTTCTTGCTGATGATCCTATTTCTGTTTTCCTGCAGTTGATGGCTAGTTCTTTTTTCTCGCTTTCTTTTACTACCCTGTCCAGGAGGTTCTATACTTTTCTTTCCGTGTCAGCCATCAGTGCATCTTATATTAAGATTACGCCCACGAATAATAAATTTTGCAGAGTCTCCAACTCCCTTAGCATAGCGTTGCTGCAGACATTGAATAAATCTGGCGAGAAGACACGTCCTTGTCTTACGACTCTTTCTATTTTTGTGTAGATACTCAATTCATTTTCTGTCCGTGTTCAGGTGGTTTGACCCTAGTATTATTTCTGGATAATTCTAACACCCTTTCCAAGTGGTTCTAGTTTTTTCTAGCAGTTCAAGTAGATCCTTGTGCAGCCAAGTTGTTATGCTTAATTTATAAAGCATAAGTACACATCCTTCTGCATTTGTGTTAATTTCTCTGGTATAATTTTGACACTAACTACCCAGTTAAAATTACTATGTACGCACTGTCTGTATTCGTAAACGCCCTCTCTTCGATACTGAGCACTTTAAATATAACAAATTTCAAACAAAATATATGCATATTTGTAAAAATATATTGTGTGTGTAACAATTTTCCACAAAGCACACGGGTATTAGAAAAATCCGAGACAAAACAGCAGGGGATCGACTAGACAATGTACAAAGAAATTGTGATCCAAAATATAAGTACTGATTCATATGTAAATAACCCTGTCATTTTTCACAGAGGTGGTGGCTAAAAGTAAAATCAGCGACCCGAATTCAAATTCCATCCCAGTTTGTTGCATTCAATATAATCCCCATTGGAAAAGCAAACATCTATCTCTTCTCTCTCTAGCTATAAGTTAAATAGCAGAGTAGACAACCAGTCTAGGAAAAGGAAAAGGAAAACACTGAATTCCAAACCGTAGAGAAACCAACATTAAATATCTCCATTAGCTTTCCCATAGCAATTCCCAGAAAAGGGATTTATGATTGCCTTTACGAATACCGTATATACTTATGTATAAGCCGATTTCATGTATAGTACAAACTCTGAATTTTTTGCTTGAATTTTAACCCCTCCAGAAAAAAAAATTACGTAAGATCTGATCATGAAAACTCTCACTACACTCGAGTATATAAATTAATAAAATTAAAAATTGAAAAATAGTGTTGAAACAATGTGGGATACGAAAAAATCTTTAAAATAATGTAAGCTCCAAATCAATTGCTACTATTTCTTTAGGGGGCTGTATATATCGCAGTTTGTGTATATAGATCACAAATAAATAAAGTGGGGTGAGATGAAACCGACTTTTTCCATTTTCTTTTCTTCGTGTTTAAGGGTTGAAAACTGAGTTGATATTCATTAAATAAAATGATACAGTTATTTTTTTTTATATATAAATCAAACGTTCATATGACGAAGTGAATCACGTTCTGTCTCGTCAATATAGATTTGGTTGAAATAAAATTAACTTTTCTGCTGATGCTGTTTGATCAGTAAAGCATATCGAATTAAGAGATTTCCAAACTGTCATATATATTTGCCTGTGGCAAATATATTACCAGTAGATTTCTTATAAAGTCAAATCATGTGTAAATTTGAAACTGTAGATGTATATGATAGGTCGCCTTGAACAGTAGTTCGTCTATGCACCCATCGCTCATGTAATGAATTATGATACTCACTTTTATTCCAAACTCGTAAAGGTAACTCCATGAGATCGCTAAAAAAAGAGCATAGCATGATGAAAAAGACATCAAGCCTGACGAAAACAAAATTTTATCGTCAAAATGTTTATGTTATTATGAATAGGAAAGACCAAAGATTTTTTAATTATTTTTAAAATTTTTTCCTTCTTTTTAAAACATTCTAAATTTTGATTAAAAAAAACCTTGTTTCTCTTTGAATCACCGGAACTAGTAAAATAACATATACAATTTTTAGCATGTTTTTTTTTTGTTTTTTTTTGTATGATACACAAATATGGAAAATCTTGCAAAAATAATTGGCGGATGTTAATGAAACTTTCAGAAAATATTCATAGATGATGGAAATTATTATAAATATTTTTTCTTTATTAAAGTCATGGCAGAAATATTTTTTTTTATATTTATTACCACCCAACCCTAACTAATTTTATGAAAACTCTAGAAATTCGATCGAATACAGTTTAGTGATTACAATAGTTAAAAGCACAAGGCTTTGAGGAACGCAAATCAAGTTTGTTTTTTTTTAATTGGACCCCACTACCTGAAAATCAGCTCTGAATTGTAACATACAAAACTCAACAAAACAAAGATATTATTTAATTTCAAATGCTTTTATTTGCTTTTAGTTGTTTTTTTATGAATATGGACAATATTTTGTAAAAGCAAAAGATTTTTTCGGTGAAAAATGAATTTTTAATACAATTATTTGTTATTTCTTTAATTTTTACATTTAAGTTGTTAAAATAATAAAATTAGTTAAAAGACGCACCCACTTTCGTAAGTGTCCTTATGAGATAGATCTTTTTTAGCGCGCTGTAAATTGTATCGTTTTGACTAATCAGAAGACCCGCAGTAATTAAGAAATGTAATTTTGTGTTTATAATCGGGCTGTAATTATAAAGTACGGAAGACCAACCAGAATACAATTAAATTGCGTTATTTGAGTTAAGCATTGTTCTCCGCTGTTAAGGCCTTTACTTTTGTGAAACACGTGTGAAGAAGTTAATTTGATTTTTCAATTTCAACTGAGAAAGGTACCTACAAGTATCAGTATCATCTTATGAAATTTTTATGATTTTATATTTATACTAATCTCAGTTATGACATTTTTCCATAAATGAAATATCAAAATTAATAATAAAACGAATGGAAATACAAATAACACAGTAAAATGTAATAAATGTACATCAAATTATAGTATTTTATGTACACTTCTGATATATTTCATAAGAAAGGTACCTATAAATTAATTAGATACCTTTCTTATGAAATTTAATCTCACTCTTAACAGTCTTATTTTAATTTCTTTATAATATATTTTCCATAAAGCATCGTAAACGTAAAGATGAAAACTAAGTACAAAAAAAATTAGAACGATGAAAGTTTTCTTTAAAAATAACGAAGGAAATAATTTGTTGACTTAAATCTAAATAACTTCACTTTCCTTCTTCCGTAGAACAAATTATCCTCATGTAATCAGTCAATACGTCATTCATCCCCTATCAAGTGACGCGAAAGGTTATGACCTACTTTGTTTTATCGTCAAACTACATCTTTTCGGCGCAGAAGCTAAGCTTGGTTCAAAATATTTTAAATAAACATTATAATTTCTGATTTTCTTAAAATAAGTTTTGAAAAAAATGATAATTGATTTTTAAACGAATTTCAAACTAAGATTTTCATTTTTTTTTTATAAAATGGAAAAAAATGGTTACCATGATTGATCATCCTTCAATTTTGTTGACTCAAAAAAAAACAAGATTTTTAACGAAAATTTCGGACGTGCTAGGAACGATTAAAAAATGTAATAAAAAAATGCCCCCAAAATACTTTGATCTTTCCTCTTAACAATAACATAAACATTTAGACGATAATTTTTTTTTTTTTTTCGTCGAGTTTGGCGTCTTTTTCATCATGCTATATGCTCTTTTTTTTAGCGATCTCATGGAGTTACCTACGTAAATACCTATAAGATTAAAAACACAACCGAACATATATAATTTTCTCGTGTGTAAAGTGTAAGATTAGTGATACGCTTCTTAATGCAAACTTAATCTTTAAATAAAAAAAAAACATAGGAAATGGAAGCATTCTCTGTTTATTCGGCGCCAACGTTCAAACCGGAACCAACCAGTCAGGGACGCGACGTTTTTATTCAATGAGCCAAAGCTCTGCCTACGGACTAAATATATACATTTGTGATTACACTGGTGGGAGATGACTAACGCTTCAAAAAGTTATTGTTTACTAAACACTGCCTCAATATAAATAAAAGCTGTGGGATCGACCTACATACAGTTGGTAATGAGAGCTAGGATCAGCCATGTGTAAGTGACATTTTCTCTTACTCTCTCACTCCCCCCCCATCTCTCTCTCTCCCTCTCTTTCTTTCTCTCTCTCCCTCTCTATAAAGCTTACTTTCTAGCAGCTCAATTTATTTAATATTTTATATGTAAACTTAAGGAGAAATTTAATGACCTAGGGTGGAGATTATTTTAAAATTTTCATACGAAGGTGGAACGTTTTCTCTGCAATAAACAAAACTTTTCCATTTGCTACTTTTTCTAACGTAGCTGAGGAAATTAAATTTATTTAAAAAAAACAACTTTTTATTGCACTCTTTGCATTGATAAATAATAAAAAGAAAAATAGCGCAGTTATTTTAATATCTTTGCACAATCTTAATTGTGTTAAACATAATTTATTTCGAAAAATATATTAAATAAAATTATTTAAGCGCAGATTAGTATGAATGTATAAATTGATTTATTTCCAAATTATTTGTAGAAGAAATGAAAAGAATGCGCCAAAACTTTGTCGTTACCGACATCAGCAAAATAAAGGACACACACACACACATATTAACTTAGTTAAAATATGTTTTTCACTACACAATAATAACCATGTTTCAAAATCTGAAGCTAAAAACTTCAAATTTAATTATATAATTAAATTAAAAGCATTAGTTCCGTTTCATCTTCAAGCGAATATTGGAATAACTTATTTTTAAATTTACTGAGTTTTAAACGCACACATAAATTCATAATTTCTTATTTCCAAGGATACAGAGAAATCCAATCATTTAGACAGGGGCGGTAGCGTGTTCATTTTTATTTACTATTAACGTTTTCTATGTTTTCCAATTTCCTTTTTTATATAAGTTAATTTTGGTTTTTTGTAGCCATTATCTTTTAGAGGTTTATTATAGAAATTAATATGTTCATAGAAAATCTTCTCATTTGCTGAATTGCCGTAAATAAAAAAAAAACCCAGACGGCATGCATTTAACGGATGTCAGAATTCACCCCTACCCTTCCTAAATTTAACCTCTTTTTCGAACGTAACCCATAAGTAATACAACAATAGTTAATAAAAATGAACACGCTACCGCCCCTCTCTGAATGATTGGATTTCTCTGTATCCTTGGAAACAGTAAATTATGAATTTATATGTGCGTTTAAAAGTCAGTAAATTTAAAAATAAGTTATTCCAATATTCGCTTGAAGATGAAATGGAACTAATGCTTTTAATTTAATTGTATAATTAAATTTGAAGTTTTTAGCTTCAGTTTTTGAAACATGGTTATTACTGTGATGCGAAAAAATATGTTTTAAATCAGTTAATTTATAATATTTATGCTCTGTAAATTCACATTGAGCACTGTTTTGTAAAAAAAAAATAAAAAATATATCAATAAGAACACCGGATTATATATCTTACTGTCCTTTCTCTCTCTCTCTCTCTCTCTCTATATATATATATATATATATATATATATATATATATATATATATATGTATAAACAAAAATTAGTCATTAAATATGGACTAATGATTCGGTAATTTATTTCTGTATCTACTCAGGGCAAAAATAAATTAATTAGATTCCTATACAATTGTTAATAATTATATTAATATTATCACCAAAATTGAGGAGAATTTTACCTCTATCCTTTTCTCTATCTCTCTCTGTCCGTCTCTTTCTCTCTCTCTCTCTCTCTCTCTCTCTCTCTCTCTCACTCACTCATTCTTTCTTTACTTCTTTCTCTCTCGCTTTCTCTCTCCCCTATTTCTCTCCTTCACTCTCAATTGGCTGTGACATCTTCAGATCTTACACCTCCAGAACTGATGCCATCGTTTCTGAATGGATCATTTCTGACATAGAAAGTTTGATACCCCAGAAAAATGCCATCAAAAATCGAATAGCCAGCGTCAGTTTAACCCCAGAACGTGCTGCAGCCATAGCTAACCTTAACCACTACAACAATATCTATCACAAAGAATAGTGTGGTAGGACCTTTGCTGCATTCAGAACTGCTCACAATCATTACAAGAGTGTTCTGGAAAATGCAAAGTACAGCTATGCACAAGCAGTCCAAGTCAAGGTCGGAAGTAAACGACTTAGATCCTGTGAGTTCTGGAAAATGTCTAACTAAATTCTCAATAGAAGTAAAGCGCCAGTGCCTACTATCATAGATGTCCCTGGAATTATATCATCCGTGTCAGATAAGACAGAGTTTCTCTTTGTCTCTAATTCCACGTTAGCTGACAATGTCCATGCTCTCACCGAATTTCCACCCACCCACGTCCATGCATTGAATATTGCTGTCAGGTGTTTCTGCTTATTTAGAGATTCTTGATAAAATCAAAAGATGGTTCTATAATCTTAGCCGTCCTGACCTGGCATCTCGACTTCAGTTACTTTCCTACCGCTGTAACGTACTTTCCCTGTGTCTTTTCTATAAATATGTTTCATGCCAATTGTTCTGATGAGCTCTTCTCTTTAGTACCGCGAATTTATGAATTTAAGTGTTATAATTTACTCTACTGGAGAGTAGATGCAATTCCGTGAAACTCACAGTAGAGACAGTGAACAACATATATATATATATATATAGATAGATAGATAGATAGATAGATAATATTAGTGGTAAATATACACATATATATGCAAAATATATAAATATATATACATAGGTGCATACACATACATGTATATTTTTTGAATAAAAATTCCAAGAGGATAGAATCCAGGTAGAACTCAATGTCCAGGACAGAGTAAGGATATGATAAAAAGGCTTAAACACTAATATTCCATGGTCATAATTTAAATGCATATTTCATTAAAAACGACAGACAAGTTACTACGGTTAGGCTTTCTATTTAATTTTTCTTGTGTTCGAACAAGAGATTTCTTTTTTGGACATAGAGTGTGTAGAAACTGTCCAAATATTCTATAATTCCGAGCGATTGCTGCTATACTTATAGCCATTATCAAAGATGATTTTATTTTTTCATTTAAATTGAGTGTATGCGTTATGTGTATGTTTTTAGTGTGTCATAGAGATGTTTTATTTTCCGAACACGGTTAGCACATTGTGGCCTAATTCGTAGTTAATATTGTTAAGATTGGCTTTTTCTTTTTTATTATTATTAGGGCTTCCATTATTCTTAATCTCTTTTTTTACATGTGGATGAGGTTATTATTTTTGTGTTTTCTACTAGTATATTTCGAATAGAGTCTGGTAGGTTTGTGTGTGTGCTTAAATGTGTCCTAATAGAGCCCTGGTAAGATAGGTGTAACGTAGGGCATCTGGATACTTCGCGTAGAATATTGTAACTAAACCTATCACCTCATTATATATAAAAAAAAAAAACAAGTGTTATTACTATATTCTACGAGAACGTCTAAAAATGGGAGTTTGTTTTTTTGACTAAGTTCGTAGGTAAATTTAAGGACAGATTTTTCTCAAATGCGGTCTTAAGTGCATCTATTTCTTTAGTGTTATTTGCCAAAATAAAAATATCGTCTTAATAGCGGACATATATTTTCTCGTAGAATATATAAAGTTTCTGTTAGTGATTATTTTTTTTTATATAATGAGGTGATAAGTATTGGTACTATATTCTACGAGAACTATATACAAAAAACCCACTAGCAGAAACTTGCCACCTTAACTTTAAATGTGAATGCCCAGTCAGATACAAAATAGATGTGTTATAAAAACTTTCCTATAAAGAGCACACCAGAATTCATCCTCTCGACTACTCTTCCTTAAAGAACTCAATAATGTATAACAAAGACTAATTAACAATGGCTTGCCTAACCACCTTAAGCACCCGCACAAACCTACCAGATATTATTCGAAATATACTAGTAGAAAATACAAACATATTAACCTCATCCACATGTAAAAAAAAGATTAAGAATAATGGAAGCCCCAATAATAAAAAAAGAAAAAGCCAATCTTAACAATATTAACTACGAATTAGGCCACAATGTGCTAACCGTGTTCGGAAAATAAAACATCTCTATGACACACTAAAAGCATACACATAACGCATACACTCAATATAACTGAAAAAATAAAATCATCTTTAATAATGGCTATATGTATAGCAGCAATCGCTCGGAATTCTAGAACACTCTGTGTCCAAAAAAGAAATCTCTTTTCGAACACAAGAAAAATTGAACTAAAAGCCTAACCGTAGTACCTTCTGTGTCGTTTTTAATCAAATATGCATAAATGAAGGATTGCTGCCTAGATAATATATATATATATATATGTGTGTGTGTGTATGTATTATGAGAAATTATTCAAATCTCAAAAAAATTCTATCATATATATATATATATATATATATATATATATATATATATATATATATATATATATATATATATATATATATATATATATATATATATATATATATTTGTTAGGGCTAATTTAATTTTAATCTGACATTTTTATTACTTCAAATAATAATGTTTGAAGTATGTAGATGTGCATGTTTGTGTGTGTGCGTCTGTGTAAGACAATTACATTGACAGTAAGAATTAATTCACTGAATCAGACCGTCAAGATCTCTCTAATTTTTTATTACATTTTTATAGCTTACTTACAATTGCATATCTAGAAAAAATTTAAAAAAAAAAAAACGCTCATTATAAAATTTTCTATGGACGTTTAACTGCTTACAAGCGCACTGGAAAAATGTAATAAGTATTCGACAGATCTTGTCGGTGGGGTTTAGTAAGACATGTCTCAATGGGCACGTGGCCAAATGGTTAAAGCGTTACCTTTCCGCCTGTGAAACCCGGGTTCGAATTTCACTATGGTCAGCCTACAATCAAATATAGATGGCGATTAATTCGAGGAAATTAGCATACTAAACTCCTCTATAAGATTATTAAGATGAATGAAAATGAATTTTGGAGTGAAAACGGCAAGTACCATTTCCCAGAGAGCAATGGAAATCAGTAATATGATTATTTATCAAGATGATGTTTGCCTTGGTATTACTACTAAAGATCCTTTTTAGAATTGGTTGATTTTTATAATAGATACCTACCAAAGTGCAGCGCCTTAATAGAACCAATTACTTGACTGCGAAAAAAGAATAGTGAGTTCAAATGGACTCGAAGACAAAGCTTAGCGTTTAAGGATTTAAGAGATACTCGCAGAAAAACCCGTTGTACAAATCTTTGATTCCAGAAAGGAGGTTATGTTAACTACAGATTCGAGTGAGTGCGCTGTATCGGCAATTTTATCACAATAAGGCCATCCAATAATGTATCTTTCAAGAAGATTGACCGCAGTAGAAATAAATTATTTAAATATTGAAAAAAAGGCATTGGCCATTGTCTAGAGTACAGGCAGAGCTTGACAATTCTTATTAGGTAAGAAGTATTTATTAAAGTCGGGCCATAAATCTCTAGAGTTTATTTTTAACACTAGAAAGGAGCTACTGAAAGTTATTTCATCCAGGATTCTAAGATGGACTTTAAAATTAATGGCTTATGATTTTGACATTGAGAACGTAAAAGGAAATACAATACTACATGCCGTTGCGCTGTCAAGGTTACAATTTAAAAAGTATAAATAAATGGAAGTTCCAAATGAATAAATATTACATTGGTCTGAAACTGACATATCATATCTACAAAGATTGGTATCGGAAACTCTACACGGTCCAATATTAAGCAAGATTGCTGAAAGATTAAGGAGAAACAGGTAGAGTAATTGTACCAAAGCTGAAAGACCTTATAAAGAATAAAGGCATAAATTAACGATGGAAAACGGTGTTATATGCAATGGAAATGTAATATTACAAAATATTTAAAAAATTGTACATGATAATATGCATTGTGGAATAACGTGTACGCAGAGTGGATTAAACTTGAAGGCATAGTGAACAGGGAATTATCGCGATATAGAAAGATATGTTCACAAATGTCCAAAATGTGCAGAAATAAAGAATTTTCGACAAGGGAGAGTAAACTCACGGCCTAAAGTAACGGATTCCATATTTGCGTGTTCATATGGACCATGTACACATTAATAGCATGGGACTATTTCTAATTTTATTAGAAACCTTTTCTGGATGGTCTGAAGTCGTTACACTTAAAGACAGAAAAACGACTACAATAAACTAAGATTGGTATTGTCTAGAAATGGGGCCCCTAAAACATTAATATCAGACAACGCATCAGAATTTTCTGATGATGATCTATGTAATTGTTTGAGGCTGATTGGCTGTTATCCCTTACGAGAAACCACAATTTAATGGGATTGCGGAAAGAATGGTGCAGACAGTAAAAATGGGATTAAAAGCATTTTCCCCAGGTAGAGATACTATTGATCTTTACTTACCAAGGTTATTGCTTAGTTATAGGATGATTCCCGATGCAGACAGATTGCAAAATCCATCTGTGTTAGTAGGAAGACAAATAAAATTTCCTTTAGCAATGTCTTACTCGACAAATAAAAAATGTAGTATAAAAAAAACAAAGTAGCAAGTTCTGAGAGAGCTAATTTCATCATGCAAAGGGGACATAACACGGATATTATATCAAAAAATGGAAAAACCCTAATGACCCATTATGATCAATTAAGAGCCAGAATTGAAGAGAAAGATGTCGTCATGAAAAGAAGACTTTGACAGAGAAGAAAGGATGAGTTCATCAGATCCGGGTAATGTAATAGAAGACAAGCCTATGGATGATAGCGGAATGACTCAGACACGGAAGAAGATGAAATGAGACCAAGATCTCCATTAAAAAGAACAGGACAAAAACCTCAAGGGGAAGAGGGAAAGAGATTGATAACAACCAAATATATTAAACCTCTTCGCTTCAGGGATGTATAGTGTATTGGTAAATAGGATTGTATCTATTCACATATGTTAATTACAAGAGATATAAAGTGTATATCAAACTAAGAGACAAGCAGAAAGTTGACTACTGATCACGTGTCGTAGAATAACATATTACATCACTTAGGTATCATTTTTTTTCTTTTTCTTTTCTATATATATATATATGTGAAAGATATATTTTGGAAGTAAGTATTCATCTAAACAAGTTTTTTTTTTTTTAAATAGAAACGACAAGTTCTGTCTGTTTAATTTTTTTATTTTATTTTTCTAACTTACGGATAAAATGTTGAGTATTATGTTCGAACTTGTGGATAAACTGTCCAAAGTTCATTTTTTTTTTCTTTTTCTTCAGGTACTTTCGATAATCACTAGAATGTCGGAAGATGACAGTTTTATTAATTTGTCGCAGTATAAAAAATAATTAGAAATTTTAGCTTAGTTATTTGAATCGTTGTCGTCTTTTCTAATTAAGCAAGTAATTAAACAATTTTGCAGAAAGACGAAAGTAATAACCAACAGTCAGTTTTATGCAACTGTTTATTCAATTTGCAGTGGATGACTAGCTACAAAAATGTGGAACAACGCAGTTAAATACGCATAAGTAATATTTGCAGCATCTAGTGAATGTTAAGCACTTGTTGTAATTGCAGATCCTTTTTTTTTACTTGATCAGTGTCTTTATCTGAAAGAGACACGATTGTGACAGTTTTATAGGACGAATTCATTTCAAACGAAAAAAAGTCCGACGAGTTGCAGAAGTAGATTGATTAATTGACCATGGATTACACACACCTGATAAAACAGAAAAGCATTCTATCCCTCTCTCTCTCTCTCTCTCTCTCTCTCTCTCTCTCTCTCTCTAATTTTTTACCTTCCCTCTCGCTTTCTCTCGCTCTAATTCTCCTCCTTTCCCCCTCTTTCTGTCTCTCAGATGCTCATTCCATTTACGTTTCAACTGTTTTCTTCTTTCGTCATTTCTCATCAATTTATTGGTTGTATTTCTCATTTCTCTCTCTTTTCTTTTTATCTGTCTCTTTCTCTCTCTTTTCTTTTTATCTGTCTCTTTCTCTCTCTTTTCTTGCTCTTATCTTTTCCTTTCTGTTGATCTCTATCTCTTTTGTACATATCTACCTTCTCTGTAATATAACTTGCCTTTTTTCAACTCTCTTTTTCTCAATATCTCAGCTTTTTTTTTCTTTCTATTTCTTTCTTCTTCTGTACTCTAAATTCATTACTCTATGATCCACACTGCACATTATTACACATTCACCCCCGTTGTTGTCCCTTTTCCTTCCTCTCTCTCTCTCTCTCTCTCTCTCTCTCTCTCTCTCTCTCTATATATATATATATATATATATATATATATATATATATATATATATATTATTCTCTACGTTTGTCTCTTAGGCTGCTTAACACCCATGTCAGAAATGACCTTGTTGATATCAAATACAACATTGTCTCAGTTTTCTCTCAAAATAACTTATAAAGAAAACATAAAACATGGGTAATCGTATTTCAGTGACGTCTGACCATTAGAAACAGATAAATGATGACTTTCTTCATTCTCAAAACTGTTTTTGCGTAAAAGCGTTTGTTTCACTTCAGACAGCTGAGTAGACGTGATCGGTCTCAACACACTTATCACAACAGACATTAGTCATAAGTTACAAAATACGCACACAAACATTTGTATACATACACATAAGTTCATACACACCTATCAAGATCTGCACCCGCGTTCTCATACAAACATATATTCAACCACTTGAAGATCACAAGAACAGACACATACACGTAAACAAACACACTCTCTATCATGTTCTCACACGTGGGCATATACGCAAACACATGATTCTTGGGCATACACATGTATATGAAAACCTATTAATGTACATGATCCCCCCCATATACATACGCATACATATGCAAACAAGAGCTAACATACATACGTACATTCACACACTAATGTATGGATATATGTATCTACTTACACTGATATGCACAAAACGCTCGCGTACAAATAGGTGCACATAGATGCAAATAGATACAAATATGATCACGGTTATTTTATTTCAAAGACATCAAGTGCTCTTATGTTGGGTTAAATTGTACAATCAAGCTAGAATAGGGATGGGTTTACGATTTTGAGGTGCATAAGCACTTTAGTAAACGCAAAGGGGGTATTTATGTAAGGAATGTTGTTATTATAAAGAGAGTTAAATTTATTGGGTTGAATTGCCTCAAGTACATAATTCCATACATAAATCCTAATGTATTTATTAATTACAAAGGAACTTAATGAGCAATTTGAAACAGGATCGGCATGTTTCCATTTAGCCTGGGTTCATCGGCAGCTTTTCACGCGCTGAGTTGCAGTTTCCTCGTAAATGTGAAAAGTGGCTGCTGGAAATTATCATCTTTTGTTCCAGTTTTTAAGAAGTTGGGTGAACCACACAACCTTCCACCTATTGGCCCATTATCCTTCTACCTCCTTTGAGAAAAAACCTAGAGGCTTTAATTAATGCCGAATTGGATTCATCACCTCTCGTCGCAAGGCTTTTTTCAGGCAAGTAAAATGGCTTTTGTTTCTCCAGGTCAACTGCTGATTTACTGACGATAATTGTGAAAAGAGTTTATAATACTCTAGATAAAAAATGTGAAGCCAAGGATGTCGCTTTGGACACCTCGAAAACTTTTGACTGGATTTGGCATACATGTTTTCTCCGCAAGCTGAAAAGTTACGGTGTCTTCGGACACTTTTTTGAATTGATACAGTCTTTCCTATCAAATCCTGAAATGAAAGTTATCCTGAACGGCCATGATCCTTTCGTACTAATGCGGGTGTCCCCTAGGTCACCATCCTTGTTCCTACTTTGTTTACTTTTTTTTATTTTCATTAATAACTGTCCTGATGGCATCAGCTCTCAACTTGGTATCTACGCTGATGACATATGTCTCAACAGTAAGGCTAATCAGTTCGACAAGGTCAAAATGGCAGCCGAAGACTAAAACAAGCTCAAATCCGTTGTTAATTTTAACGCCGCCAAAACTATACTTCTCTCCATTAATCATTTGAGAGATCCTTCTTTGTCTTCCATCAACGTGGCTGATGCTAACCTCGGGGGAAATGAATCATTGGGCCTTCTCGGGCGAACATTCTCACCTGACATGAACTGGAAAGCCTTATATTGAATCTATTGTTAGGTCAGCTGCTAAGGAAGTTTGTGTGTTGTTGGAGACAATTTTTCTCTCCAAAACCTGTCATACATATCTATGTCTGCCATTCGGCAGATATTGTTTATCATCGAGGAGACCAACGACGTCATCTCAACGAGCTTACCACTGGCGTAATTCGACAACGAAAACGTAAAATGTTTACAACAGTATTGTGCTGGCAGACTCTCGCTTTTTGTTCTCCCCTCCTTCTATAAATTAATGTTTCCCTTAAACAATGGGAACCTGTCTCCTGATGGCTTCATAAGCAGTGAAATGGGTCTAGGCTCAATGGGACAGGCCATCGGTGTCCTTACTCTGGCCATGTTCAATGCATAAGAGCAACTCTAATCGATCTGATAATGTATCTGGTTGGCTAGCGTGAATGCTCAGGGCTTGAGGCTGGAGTTTCGCAGAATGAGGCTTACTTGCGATCTTCAGCGTCCTGGGGTGAATGTATGTTGTGTACAGGAGATCCGGTTTTCAACTCGCGATCGTGAGAGCATTCTGTCTAGGGGGTTTTCCCTCTATTCAGCATGTTTTGATTGACGCTCGAGAGGAGTTACCTGGCTGGTGAGTAATTCTCTAGACGCGGTGTGTGCTCTTTGTCTTCGCAGATCCAGCTGGCAGGCTTTGCGTGCTGGATTTTACCATAAAGGATAAGTCTCTTCGTCTCACTGATGTTTATGCGCCCCCCATGTTGAGCGGCCTGGTTTGTTTGGGCGGATCGAGTTGTTTTTGACGACGTCTTGTCGAGTATTTTTAACGAGGCATTAGAATGTCGTCCTTGACCCCGATATAGATCGTATACGGGCAAGATCGGGTACTAACAACCGGGATGTGAAACCATTTCGGTACTTTACGGACAAGTTAGATTTTGTCGATTACTGTTGTAATGAGCAACCCTTGGGCAAATGGTGGCGGCTCGGCTACGGCAGTGAGTTCTAGATACCTTGACTGAGTCCTAGTTAAGAGAATCGATGTAGAGCTCTTAGGTTTTCCAAGTTTTTATTCGATAGTTTACTCGGATCACTGGCTTGCCCTGGTTCGTGTAAACTTAGATAAACCTAAAATTAGGATGGCTGGCAACTTGAAATTGAAAGCATCATTATTTGGTGAGCGAGATTTCTAGTAACAGTTTCTACTATTGCTATAGCAGGGATTGACGGGCTGTGGTTGGGAATATGTGGGATAAATTAAAATTCAAAATTAGGTCGTTTGCTTCTGATTATAGTCGTCTAATCAATCTGGTTAGAGTATCAGCGCAAACAGCATGTGAGGAAAAAGTTGATCGGGTGATTACATCCCGTGATAGTGGGGAAGTAGTCTTAGCTACAGCAGAGTTGACCTCCTTACTTATCAAGAAGGATCAAGCTCTTTTAGTTAGCGCTATATTAAAAAGAGTGCCACCCGAGGCGACGAATAGGGCTACTGAATTGTGTGCAGAGGAAGTTAGGAATGCGTCCCATCGACATGTCGCGTGCGTCACATTACCGGATAAGCGGTCCGTGACTACAAACGCGGCATATGTGAGGCTTTTCGTGACTACTTTCAGGATCTGTTTACCAGGGAGCCCGGTGTGAGAACTGCTCAGTTCGACGCCTATTTGGCTAACTTTCCCCGCCTCTAGGCGGCTGAATCGCCTGGGTCCGAGGGTTCCATTAATCGGAAATCTTGGAAACGCTGAAGCTGGTTGGCCGGGAAAAGCTGGTCTACCCGACGAACTGTACTTGAGGTAGTCGCCCGTCCTTGTTCCTTTACTGGAACTGATTTACAACAACGGTATGAAGCAGGGGTTTATACCTCAACGCTTCACCAGGGGTCTGATCAAATTTCTACACAAGAACAAGAACGGTGGGGGTGGTTTAAGTAACTTTCGCCCTTTAACTATGTTAAATATAGAGTTAAAGATTTTGGCTAAGGTCTAAGGCGAACAGTTTGCAGGCTGTTCTCTCTAGTATGATTGGATCCGAACAGATTTGTGCTGTGAAGAGCATGGCTATTCAGGACAATCTTCATATGGTACGCTGACGGTGACAGGGGCGAAGATCAACTGCGATAAGTCTGTTAGCTAGCGGTTGCGTACATGGAAGGGAGTTTCTCAACGTGGGTCTTTCCTCTGGACGGACGGGCCGGTCAAGATACTCGGCGTCTGGTTCGGTCTCGATCTCTTCTTGGTACATCTACCTGATTCTCTTTTATCGATTCTCCGTAATTACTCTTCCGTATGCTACACTAATGTCATTAGTGTAAGAGTCTTGCTCTCCTTGTGGGGAGCAAGTCCATCAAGTGACTTCGCGAGATCTGTTACCGCCACCCTTCTAAAGGCGGTCTGGGTACGGCTAACGTTGAGACTCGTCAACATACGCTTCGCATCGCATTCCGAAATCGAATGTCAGGAATTGGACAGTGAGGTTTAATTCTGGAAGGAAGACACCCGTAAGAACTTCCCATCCCTGAGAAATGTGCATCCGTGCGAGGAGGGCTCCGTTTACCCTGTGGCGAATGCTCCTTCTATCGTGAATATCGAATTGCTCTAAAACCTCTTACGAACAACGCATGGCCTCTCCTACGTCCAGACGTTTCCTCGTATGGCATTATATTACGTGTTAGTCCGTGGATAGACGAGCTCTGTCTTACGAATAAAGAGTCTTGCTCAATATGGCTTTGGACACCCAGGTTGAAATGCCTCAACAAAGATGAGGTATCCCTCATGTGGCTGGTGATTCTGGGTCGGTAAAAGACTTTGTTCAGTAGGCTTAGAAAAATCCCCAAACTGCATTTGTTGTGATGGAGCTGTGGAGACCATGGACCACCCATTCTTTCATTACAGGATTGTAGAACCGTTGGGCAAGTTTATCGAAGATATCATGGTTTGCATGCTGCACGGAAAGTTTTTCATCCTTGAGGCCAGTTCTGTCTGTAGTAATGTGATTCCCTCGTTGACAAAGGTTGAACACTATGTTTTCCTTTGCTTGCTAGGCGTTATGAGAGTCGTGATATGGAGGACACGTCAGAAGGAATTCTATGGGGACGAGAAGTTCACCTCTCCCCAATTGATCTTGTTCTTTAAGCGTTAGCTTAAAGTCAGGATTAGAACGGAAAGGCGGCGGCTCCCTCCATCAGAATTTGGCAAAAAGATGGGTGAATCTTGCGCGTCTGTGTCGCGTAAGTGGGGCCGACTTAGAGTGGCACTTTGATACCGGTTAGGCATAAGGAAATTGTTTTAGCTGGACTGAAATTAGGTTAGTTTAGGGTTGTTTTTTTTCCCCTTCCTTCAAAGTTAGCTTAGTTAGGCGATATATGCTTATTGGCCTCTTTTATTTCTGCCCCCACTTTCAACTCCCCTCCCTGTTAGGTGACAAGAGATGTCAGTTCTCTGGTGGATGTGGGACGCCTTTCGTATTTCGGGTGTGCCTTTTTCGTATTTTTTGATGTGTTTGAATGAGTGTGTGAGTGGCGAGACGAATGAGTGTTTTATATTATTAAAGTCCCACATTAATTTTGTCGAGTTAACTGATGTTTCTGCTACAACTGAGTATTGTGGGGTGGGGTGGGGGTATTACTCATACTATTTTATTTAGTTTCTTGTAAATAGCTTATCTCATATTGTAAATATACATTGTGGTTTAGATTTTTAAATTTTTTATTTTATTCACCACCCCCACAGGCAAGAATTGTACATATGGGACTAGTTAGGACTTCATGGAGATTCTGAGGTATTATGGTGCCTGTAGTAAGAATGGTATGCAAGAATGTGCTGTTTTAGTGTAAGGAATATTTGGTATGTTTGTGTTCGTGATTGGGGCTAGCTAAGTTTAATTATAAGACAGAAGACCGTCCTCCACCCCCACCCCCACCACCACGCATACACACCCCTTTTGGCTTTGTGCCATATTTTTGTATTTATTTCAGAATAAATATCGCTATTCGTTATGATACCTAGACTTTTTGCATTTAAGCAGAGTATTAGACTGGCGTCGAGATTTCATCAATTTACAGCTGGATAGATGTATCCGCAAATTGTATGATAGCAGTTTCTTTTCTCGCATCTCTCACTTGTGTAAATCCCTTCTGGCTCCATACATTCCAGCCAACTTTAATCCCCCAAAATTTAAAAAACAATGTCAATCGCTATTTATTGTCCTCCCGAATACTCTTTTCTCTTGGGTTGAAACCGGTTTACATATGTATATATATATATATATATATATATATATATATATATATATATGTATATGTATGTATGTATGTATGTATGTTTGTTCCTGATGACGGTCGTCTTCGAGTATAGAATCCAGAGATTAGCAGTGAATATTTCGGAGACAGTAGGAAAGCGTTGTTCAGGTTAGCAGTGGATATTTTGGTAAAAGTAGCAGAGCGTAGTTCGTCCTTCTGCTTCTCTTCGCCTGACAAGCTGGACTGGACATTCGGGTAGAGTAAACAAAATGGCCGCCTTTATACACGACGGATTGAATGTTCTACGTCTTCTGATTGGCTAACCTTTTATTGGTGGACTATAAAGTGAGTCAAGTCATTTGGATTGGCTCACTAGTTTCATAATATATACAAAAAATGCCAACAATATATATATATATATATATATATATATATATATATATATATAATTTCAGCCTAAGCAAGCCAATAATGCCACTAAGACGCAAGGTGTTACTGAGTGTAAAAGAAAATGAGAAGACGTTAGTGAGGAGAAAGGACAATGAAAGCACAAGGTTCAGGAAGACAGATGTCGATTGACGTTACATTTACATTTTTGAAGATCTTACGGTTACATCTAACTATTTCAACATTAAAATTACAGGACAAATTTGCCAATCTAACATGCTTGAATTCATGCAGTCGTGGTACGAAAGAGAAAAACTCGACAAAATAATTATCAGGAAAATATTTGTATAAACGAAAGAGAAGACCACGACTTGTTGGTGACAAAGTGAATGAAATCGTGACACTTCTTTGGATTTTGTCGAGAATCTCGGGATACATAGCAGGAACACCAAAATAGATGTAACAGCAATATTCAGTGCACGGACGAATCGTAGATTTATAAAAGTGCATGATCGATTGTGGCCAGAAAAATTGTCTGGCACGACACAATGAACCATCATTCGTAGCAGAAGACTGAAGCAATTGATTCGATATAATCATTCCACTTCATGTCAGTAGAAAATGTGAGATCAAGAAGGCGTAATGAGTCACCTGGAAGTTAGCATCAGCATGTTGATGGAAGGCAAAAATGTTTCTCTATGATGACTAAAATATAGCAGTTTCATCTCGGGAGCGTTAGAATTTGCAAACCATTTCTTGCCCCAGTTAACAACTCTCTGAAAGTCATCTTCGAAATCAGCTGTCAGTTTTACTTTACCGGGCCTATTGAACTCACTATTAAGTAGTAAATAGTTGTATCATCAGCATAAATACTGAGTTGGGAACTGATGGAGATGAGAAATGATGTAGATCAAGGGATAAAGCCCTGGGGCTCATTAATGTGAAAGGATCTAGAACACTGATCGTTCAACTCGACTTTTATTACACGATTTGTTAAGAAAAATTGGATCAAGTCAAATATACAATTTAACTAAGCTTCAGCAACTATCAAGTTTCAACTTCAGTATTAAGTTTTAACGTAGTATAAGTTGCGTTGTCTCATATCAAAAAAAAGAAAACGAGAACAAAATTAAACTACTTTTATTATCAGCAAATTATTTTATTTCTTAAACACTAGTAAGTATGGGGTTAAATAACTGAAATAAATAAAACAAACACATCCCTACCCATGTTTACAGAAACGTTTTATTTTTTCAAATACCTCGTCAGCATTGGCGTCGCTAGAATGAGCAAGTATATAAACATTCACTCACTGCTAGGAAAGTATTTTGTGAATAATAAAGAAAACAAAAGATTAAGTTTGAAAAATGCATAGTTATCGTGTTAATAAAATAAATATTCATTTAAATGTTTATTATATATATATATATATATAAAATAAATTATGAAATAAAAGATCCGAGCTCATCTCAAAATGAAGACATGAAAACAAATTTTTACTGCGTTACTTAAAAATCGAAAACGAAAAAAATAAAATAAAATAAGCAAAATAAATTAACCCAAACAAATTACCAAATCACAACTGTTAAAATAGATGAAATAGAATAAAAAATAAGAAACAAAATCAATGAACCCAAATAAATAAAGTAAACAACAAACAAATTAGCAAACCCTTATGACCAAAATATTAGTTAGACTATAAAAATCAAACCAAAAAATAGCTGTAACTGTTATATAACGATAAAAGAGAAAAATACTACGTTACTTTAAAATCGAAAACCGAAAATATACAGTATAACAAATATATAATAACAAATAAAATAAATTGATCTAAATTCATCCAAATAAATAAATTAATTAACAAACCGATCCCGATAAACTAACCGCTAGAAAAAACAAATAAGATAATAAATCCAAATAAACAAATGAAGTAATAAACAAAATAAAAACTGTTCCCACCAAAATAATAGTTAGAATAAACTACAACAATCAACCCCAAAATTGAATAAATAGCTTTTATTATCTTCCCAAACCAAAACAAAACTATTAAATAAGCAATATAAACAAATTTTTACTACGTTAATAAAAACACCGATTAAAATAAAAAAATAAACTAAATAAATATATATATATATATATAAGAAATTAAAAAAAATAAAAATAAAAAATAAAAAATAAATAAAAACAAGCAAAATAATTTCACCCAAATAGATAAATAAGCAAATAAACGACTTCGGGTAAAATAACCGCCAAAATAGACTACCCACAATGCACCACTGACCCGTATATATAAATAGCCGAGAAAAATAACAGCACTAGTGGCCTGACGATTGCATCTAGCATGAAACAGACTGCGCCTCTAAGTGTTGATTTCTATGTTCACTTTTATATTTACACACGCTCTATCCTTGATATTGAGCATTTTATCCTATAAATATAGCACATCTTAAGACTATATTTATATATATATATATATATATATATATATATATATATATATTGTTGGTTTGATATCTTTCTTTGGGAACACTTCTCAAAATCGGAGATAGTGTTTATAGATCTAAGTAGTGTGTATCACTGTACATGGTGACAGGTAAACGCATTTAAATTTCCAGTATTTTAAAAAAAAAATTCGCAACTTGAAAAACGTTCCTTTCTAAAAACAAACTGTCGATATATTTTTCCGCACATTTTCCGTACGTGGACATCGCTTTCTTTTTCTATGGAACTCATTAAAGTTCAGGAACATTCCATTTTATGTGCTAACAGACTTTTCAAAAGACTGTTTTCGCTACTTTAAAGGCGCATTGTGCTACACTATTGGAAAGAAGCAAACGGGGTGACTACTTTTTAAAAAATCCTTCTTGAGCAACCGTCCATTACAAAAGACAATTAGAAAAGTAATGAATACTCCATCATTACGCATCTTGTAGATATATTGTAGCGACATGCAACAAAAATATTTGGTTGTATAACCATTGCTTGCAATAATTGCATCAAGCCTGCGATCCATTGACATTAACAAACTGTTGCATTCTTCATTTGTAATTCTTTTCTAGACATTTAACGTAGCCTCTTTCATTTCTTATTAGTTTTGATGAGTTTCCTCATTCAGCCAACTGTTCAGGAGATGAAATGCAAGCTCTATTGGGTTACGACTTTGTGATTGACTAAAACCGTTCATTTTTTCCCCTGATGAAATTCTTTGTTGTGCTGGCATTATGTTTTGCGTCATTGTCCCGCCGAACGATAAATTCCTCCCGATTAGTTTGGATGCATTTCTTTATAAATTGGCTGACATCATGTTTCTGTAGACTTCTGAATTCATTCTGATACTACCACCATGAGTCACATCGATAAAAGCCCAAACCTAGACACTGCCTTCACCAAGCTTCACAGATGAGCTTGTGTGTTTTGGGTCATAAGCAGATTCTTTTTTTCTCCTCACTTTGGCCTTTCCATCACTTTGGTTGGGATTAATCTTGGTCTCATCACTTCATAAAACTTTCTTCCAGAACTTTTTTCGCTCATCTCTGTACTTCCTTGCAAATTTAAATCTCGCCATCCGATTTTTACTGCTGATGAATAGTTTGCATCTTATGGTATGGCCTCTGTATTTCTACTATCGAAGTTTTCTTCGAACGGTAGATTGTGAAACGTTCACCCCTGCATTGTGGAGGTTGCTGGTGATGTCACTGACTGTTGTTTTGGGGTTCTCCCTTACATCGCTCACAATGTTTTTGTCATCAACTGCTGATCTTTTCCTTGGCCGATCTTTTCTATGTCTGTTGCTCAGCACACCAGTAGTTTCTTTCTTTTTCAGGACATTTCAAATTTTTATGACGGCTATGCCAGTGTTTGTTCAATGACTCTGAGAGATTTTCCTTATTTTCTCAGCTTCAAAATGGCTTGCTTTTCTCCCATAAACAACTCTCTCGTCTCCATGTTGGTTTATCTTTTTTAACAAGAAATGCAGTTTTTACAGATGAAACCCAAGACTAAAACGAAGAGTAGACATTCAGAGCTAGTTAAAGTTTAAAAAATCAATCTAAAATGCAACAGCTGGTCAATAAGAAACACCTGTCAGTCACGTGTTACAATAATTTCTTTCACTTGAAAAATGGGTGGGTTCAAGCAAAAGATTCCATGTTCTAAGTTGTTTAACACATTTAAATGTAAACACCAGGAAATAAAAGCTAAAATTCTGAACTTTTGTCTCATATTCATATTTTGATCTTAAATCCAAATGCCTTCAAGGAGCAACAAAAATAAAGTAATTAGTATTGCCGTTCCAAAACTTTAGGAGGAGACTGTATATATATATATATATATATATATATATATCAAGTATTATCATCTGCTTAATAAGATCCGCTATGTGACCATAGAAAGGCCAATTACGGAAGTTTAAATTAATTTACTATTTGTATTCATTTTTAGATATAGGCTTTATTTATACTTTTATTTGATTCTATCTTATCAAATATTAACATTATTTTTATTATCTTTATTATTCTTGTTATTCTCATTTGTATTTGTTTTATTAATATTTATATCTGGAATGGAAGTATTTTCTTTATTTTGGTTAATTTTTAATTGAATGTTCTTGAGATTTTATTTATTACAAATTTTAAAAAATCCTTATTGAAAAATTAAAATACACATATATGTATATATATATGTGTGTGTGTGTGTACGTATATATATATATATATATATATATATATAAAGAAATAATCATACATAGAATCAATCAGCAATGCGATTAATGGTGATTTCGCCATTAATCGCATTAATATTGCTTATTGATTCTATGTATAATTATTTCTTTATATATAAAATGTATGCTGCCTGATATTATTTATATATATATATATATATATATATATATATATATATATATGCATGTTTCATTAAAAACGACAGACAAGGTACTACGTGCTAACCGTATTCGGAAGTTAAAAACATCACTACCACACACTGATACATAACAGAATGCACACACTCAACTAAGCTGATAATCGAATCATCCTTGATAATGGCTAAAGGTATAGCCGAAAGCGCACGGAAATATAAAACATTCAGACAGTTCTTACACACCCTTTGTCAGAACACAAGAAAAATTAAATAAAAAGCTCAACCGTAGTACCTTGTCTGTCGTTTTTAATGAAACATGCATAAAGGAAGGATTCCTGCCTAAATATAATATATATATATATATATATATATATATATATATATATAGCTGACAAATTCAGGTGCGGTCTGGGATATTGTATGTCCAACGGATTAAATAATATTTATGTTGGTCACACCACAAACTCGTTTTCACGACGCTTGACTCTACATTTGAATGATAGCTGTAACATTTTTAGGCATTTAAAACAACATACCTGGCCGCATACACAATTCCGGAAAATTCTCGTTGAAAACACAACTATACTTAAACATGAAAACAATAAGCAAAAACTAAAAATTCTTGAAGCTATATATATAAAACAGTTGAAATCTAAGCTGAACAAAATAAACTATGAAATCTCCACAAATATACTAAAATGCCTATAATTGATAACAGAAGCCACTGGTTTATACCAACGGCTTCCCACACTTCTCGTTTTCACTCTCGCGTGGTCATGTGTGATGTCATGAGCCGCGGTGCGATTTTCGCTTCTAGCGTCTCGTATGCACGAATTTGTCGTTGCTTGGAAAACTTCCATGGAAACAAAAACAGACTATCATTATTGCTATGCCCGTGTATTGTTTAATATATTGTAATGTAATTGTCATCTTTGATGATGGTTATGCAAGCCGAAAACTTAGTGTGACACTATTTAGCTATGGTAATTGGCTAACTAATTAACCATAGAAATTAAAAACTGGAAATACTTAAGGCGAGAAAGAGCTATATCGAAAGATAGACTGAGCGACATTAAAAAGAAGAATTTATTTAATTTACAAGAAAAGATACTTTTCGCAAAAGACAGAAAATCCGCAGGAAAAAGCCAACCAACGCATGCGGCCATAAAAAAAATTCAGCTTGGGACCACTCTGGAGACTAGATATTAATTATCTTTCAGAGATATCATTTAACTTTAATTCCTGGTTCCAGCGAGGGAAGCCATATGGTATATGCACGAATCTTGACATGAAAAGGAAAATCGAAAAGAGGATCATTATTATTACTTATTAAAACTGTTGATGTCAGACATAGCGTCTCGAAAATTAGCATCTGGTGATAAGAGAATTTTAAGGCATGAGAAAAAGTTGGTCGGTGTCCATATAAACGAGGAGTTCGGAGTTGCAGTCTGTTCCAGACAGTTCAAGTTTGGAATTAGTTCGAGAAGTTGGAGACCAGCCTCGCAGAAGCTGACCGAAAGATTTCCGGTGCCCTCTCCACTTAGTCTTCCTACCAAAAGCAAGTTTTTATTGACGAACGACTTAAGATACCAAAACTCGCTTAAGAAACGGGCTGGGAGAGAAACACACTCCTGTATTCAACAGATAGATAAAGATAATTGTTATTTCTCAACATATTTGAACCTCTTGAGTTGTTTTATTATTTTCTTTTACTTACGCTTGTGCGGTATCAATTTTACCTCGGACTCAGCTTGCACTACGGCCCGACGCCTGATTGATTTCGTCTACCTAAGATCAAAATCACAACGTGGGTAGGTTAGACTTGAGATCAAAGTAGTTACTTCGGTAACCAGACGTTGGAAGTGAGCTGGGAACGACAAGTTGGTATCGAACCGGGAACGACCAGATCGACCGGGACACAGCGGCGCAGTGTCATATATTGACGTCACCACACCTGTGGGTGTCACATATTGGCGCTGGACTGCGCGGCGACTGCGACCACCGGTGGGTGTCACATTAGATAGGATTGAAAAATATGTATCAATATGGTGATTTTCTTTCGTCTTTCAATGATAATGTTATTAAGCTTATCAGACGATATGAAAGGAATTTACATAAAATAAATAGACAAAACTTGTCTATATTGTTTAATGAAACATGCATCAATGAAAAAATGCAGCCTAAATACACACAATATATATGGATATATATGTTCATGTATGTATATATATGCATATGTGTGTGTATGGTTATATATATATATATATATATATATATATATATATATATATATATATATATATATGTATATTTTATATAAAAAGGTTTTGAAAAAATTTTCCTACATCTTTTTAAAAAAATTCTTTACATCAACTTTTTTTCTTAGAATAATATTACTGTTTTTAACTTTGAGTTGTTAGTATTATTATTATTATTATTATTATTATTATTATTATTATTATTTTAAAAATGTTAATGTTGAAGTGTCATAATTCGATTGTTGACATTTTTTGTCTGTAACCCGAATGTATCTTTTCCTTTTTCTTTTGTCTCTGTCTAATTTCTATATTTCTTTTTCTCCTTACTGTCTTTTTTCTTCACTTTGCTTTCTAAGTTCCTCTTCCACTTTTATGTGGATATACTTGATAAATAGATCAGCATATCTATATGTCTCTTTATTAAGATGGATGTGAATACATCTATCTTTTTTTATTCTTTATTTCTTTTTTTTCCTTTCCTAATTTTGTTTGCCTATCTTTTGTCTTCCACTCTCAGTCACCTTATCCCTTTCGATATATATATATATATATATATATATATATATATATATATATATATATATATATATATATCCTTCAACCCTCCTACCATCAATTAAAACCTACCTCCTCAAGCAAATGTGTGCATAAATTAAAAATGATAATACATAATTGTTTTTATGCCTGGAATATTTGTCAGCCATTTATTTGTATGAAAATGGTCGATCTGAGGAATTAGAATCGAATTTTGATCCTCAGGAAATAAAGTATAATCATCATGAAACCTTGAAGTTTTCTGTTTTCTTAATAATAATTAATATTTGCTCTTTTTTTACATTGAGCTCTCTGGATTATATCCTCCTTGGAATTATCCATACGGATTACAAAACACATAATTATATATATATATATATATATATATATATATATATATATATATATATGTTTGTATGTGTATGTAGAGTAGATGATTTATGCACTCAATCCCAAGGTCTTTAAAAATATCCATCGTATTCGAATAGCTGCATTTTTGAAATTGTCCTTTTTCTTTTTTTTCTATCAACATTTCCTTTAATCAGCACAACATCTAAGATTAGAATTCTATGTTAACTCTATGACCCTACTGAAATCATAAAAATATTTAGCTTATCTTAAAAGCGATAATCTTTCCGTACTGGCTTTTGGAACTTGAACTTCTTCCGTCATGGAAAACCCGAGAGCTGTAATTGTATGGACTGATGTTTGGTTTCTCATTCATAAGCTTTTTTTTTTTTTTCATCTATAGTAATAAGCTCTTCCAAAAAATATTATCACTAGATCACTGAAATGCTGCAAAAATCAACCAGGATGTGTCCACTTGATATTGTTCCTGGGCTGCATTCATACATTCTGATACCTGCCTGGCTGATAACATCTGCATAGACAACAACCCATGAATTAGGAACAAAACACATTTTCTGGATATTTCTAGGATCTCGGCATTTCGGTTCCTCAAGATTTGTCAATCAACCAAAATTATGTCATAAACATGATCAAGAATTTCAGGAGTTGGGCCAAAAACCTTTGAGAGTGAGCTGTATCTTGAGTCACAAAATCTACATGCCGGAATTCGGCACATCTCTTCTTTACATTTGAGTGTGATTGGTATTTTCATTAAATACTTGTATATCATGAACTCATTGATTTCCTTTTCAAGTTTTCATATACAGGAACAAGTAAAAATTCCAGGGCCTCCTCGTATTTCTAAAAAAGCTTTCATCTTCACAATCAATTTTCAAAACACTGGTTGCAAATCAGCAATCGTGAAATTTCTCCTTTTTGGCAAAACTCCTACTTCTTAACACACATATGTTAACAAGAAATATTTGAGGAAAAAACAATGATATTCAACTATGGATTTATCCATACTGAATATTCACGTCGGTAGACGAAAATAAGTAAATAAACTGTTTAATAAATAAACGGACCGTCTACTTGAATATGGATATTCACTAAAAATAACGTTTAAGTAATAAAATCTGTTGGATTAATAATTAAAAATCCATCACTTCTTTAGAGATTGCTTTGTTTACATATATATATATATATGTGTGTGTGTGTGTGTGTGTGTGTGTGTGTGTGTGTACGATAAAAATATAGATTATATATTTTATAGATATTTAATATAGTTTTAAGTTATGCTACATTTATGGTGAAAAGGGCTCAATATTAAGGATAGAGCATATGTAAATATAAAAGTGGACATTGAGATGAGCACCGACCGGCGACAGTCTGTTTCATGCTTGAACGCAGTATTCAAGCCATGTGTGTTGTGTGTTGGCTTAACTATTTATATATATTGGTTACTAGTGCGTTTTGGGAAGTAAGGTTTATTCTATTATCCTAAGAGTTGTTGGGTAGGCGGTAACCGTTTTATTTCAAAGTATTCCATTGTGTAGAAATAACTGTGGACCCGAATGCTGTTATTCGTATTAACTTTTTACACATTATTTATTATAGATAACTTAATTATTTGTTGTATATTATTATGATATTTAATTGTGTTCTGCATTCGTAGTTTGTTATTTTGTTTTTATTAATTTGTTTTGTTTTTTGTTTATTTGTTATTTTATACTTTTTCGGGAGTTGGTTATCATATTTGTTTAGTTTAAAGTAATGTCTTTGTATAATGTATCTTGCATTATCTGCGATGTATTTAGCGTGTAAAATTCGAATTTTTCATTCTGATATATTACAAGGCATTAGTTTTTAGTTTTCGATTTTTATGTAACGCAGTTTTTCGTGTTTGCATTTTGACATAAGTTCTGATCGTTTATTTAGTAATTTGTGTTCATCTGGAAAAGTGATTATTGCTATTTTCTCCTCCAGACAAAGTTTACAGATTTTGGATTTATACTTATATAAATAAACATATCAAAATACTATAGAATTTGCTACACATGTTGTACCACTAACCACCATATATAAATAGACTAGTCAACGCACAATACAGATGGCTTGAAGATTGTGTTCAACCAAGAAACATACTATCACTGTTTGGTGATTACCTCAGTGTCCATTTTATATATATATATATATATATATATATATATATATATATATCAAAAATTGAGTTTTGCAAAAAAATCTTGACCTGTGCATTTATGGACGTTAACGCCTTTAAGCCAAGCAGTATTTGTAAAATAATGTGCTCAATATTAAAAAATAATATAGCATTAATATTGAAAAATAAAATATTCAAACATATTTCTCGACTGTCTAACTTCATATCGTGCAGATACCATTTCTTCGAATAATCTCTGAGTCAAGGAGATAATTTTGAATATATATTTTATTTGTTTGTCTTCTCTCGTATATATATATATATATATATATATATATATATATATATATATATATATATATATATATATGTGTGTGTGTGTGTGTAAGAGAGAGTGTTGATATATTTTTCCAACGATGAAGAAGCTCTTCCCAAAGTTACTGATGTTTGTTCATATTCCTAATCATATATTTCTTATTCTGATATGTATTAAACAATGGTGTTTAGATTTTAGTCTATCACTGATAACATCCAGTCAGATTACATTGTGCAAATTTCTCAAGCGTAAAATTCTATTAATGCAACAAAATTATAAATTTTGTTACACTTTTTGTGCTAATAAGAGTTTAAATATTATAAACTAGTTGTCCCTGAAATCTGTGATTTAGTACAATTAATGTGTGACCAGATTTAGCGAAAGTTAAATTAATAATTCGAAAATTTTATAATTTAGTACTTTCTTTGTGCTCTGTGAATTTGTGGAAAGCCATGATTACCCATGCCCTTAAGAGACACGGCGTATAGAAAAGGTTTTATTTTTGCCACTTACATGTGTGATTTTTTATAGAAGAGTTTTAAAGTAATAAAATCAAATAAGGAAGACCGGAAAAGTAAATGCTAATGGTAATATTAGCCGTTTCCTGATAAGGAAACCTTCGGCTTTCTTTGACCGAATAGTAAGTTCTACTGTCGGTTAAAATTTATAAAATCTTTCTGTTAAAACAACTTTTCAGTAAAATAGATTTCTCAAGTTCACTAACTGTTATTTCTCTTTGTATTATTAATGGGGGATTCCTTCCTAACCTTTTGTGTCAAGTAGTTTGGAACGTCAGTCATTATTTTCTCTTCAAGTTACATCTTCTATTCATTTTAGTTGTCATCGCCGTTGAAAGTTTTCAAGTGACGGGGTTTTCTGTTATTTGATGCAGTTCTTTGTTTCTGATTCTGCAGCGATGTGACACTGGCAAACGGAAAGAAAAGGCTTAAAACTAAAATATAACTTGAAACAATACGAAAAGGGTTAAAGAATAGAACGATAGACAGACTGAGAGAAAAAAAAAACGAGATTTCTTTTAATTTTAAAAGTCTTTTATTTCTTAAGCAGAGAGGTTTGGAGAAGATAACTTTCTTGGAAAGATATTACCACAGAGACCATCTGGTAAATCTGCGCTGACAATTGATTGATGGCGCTGCCTTAAAGTGAGAGTTAAGAAAAGAGCTTCTAGGAATCAGCCGGGAAAGGAAGTCGCTTGTAGCGATAATATTTGGTAATTGTTAAAGACATGGAAAAAAAAAACAGGTCCATTTCGCCTATCCAAAAGTGGAAATTGTAAACAAGTCGAGAAAATAGAATTTCTTTATGGAAAGAGCCAAGCGTGGTTTTTTAAAGTGCGATGACCCTAACAAGATGGAGAGATTAGCTGACCGGAGGAAGCAGCTGGTAAATTTCTTATTGTATAAACAAGACCAGGCTGGGAAAAATTTGCAGACAAGAAATTAAAATGACGATCATAATTAATGACCAAAAAACTAAGCCATGCCACGCGGTTTGAGAACCAGATTTGTCAAAAGGACAACCGAGGTAACAGGCGTAGGTGAAATACCAAGAAGGACGGAGAAATTGCCTACGCTCTTTGCGAGGTGTTGGTACGAGGCACAAATAAAAGAAAGGAGAAGTTATCGGGGTGGATCGATACTTGTGACTACTACTCATAAGAAAAGGGATCTCCTCAAATTTGAAGATATTAAAATTCTAGAGCCAAGCAACAAGGGCTCTTGTTGGAAGATAGAGCAAACACTGGGTCTCCTAACCACGTCGACCACCATGCCAGTTTTGGGTGTAAGCGAATATAAGCAGAACACTGAAGAGTGAGTTCCAGAGACGTCAGTTCTAGAGTGCAGTCGACGAGAGATTACTACTCTGCCGAATCCCACGCGAATTGCTGCTAGAGAGAACCTCCAACTTCAAGCTTTTTTCCAGATTTAGCTAAATTGATCAAAGTATCATGATAGAATTCAAAGTGAGAAGGGTTAATATTTCTGTACAAAGAACAATATAAACCGTATAGAAATAGACCCGTCTGCAAGAACGTTTTTATTTTTCCTTCGTAACATAGCTTCGCCGGGATTGAACTAGCGCTACAATTGCTGATCGACAACTCGATCAGTCAGCACAACGTAAGGCGAAGCTGGGCGCAAGTCAGAACAACCAACACTAACGGCCAGCGGCAACACTGACTAGGCGAAAAGTGCCAGTCCACCAGGTTCAAAGAAGGATGGTATTTTATGTATGACATAGATATCTAAATGGAATGGGTGCTATGAATGATAAACATATGAAAGTCTCGATTTAACAAGGACATTCAAGGAACGTACCATCAATGCTTTTATTCCAATTCCAGATCGTAGTTTCTGTTGTGTAAAGCTTTGATTCGTAATAAATTCATCTTCTTTTGCAACTGGATGTTTCACTTCAAAGGGAATGTGCACTGGATAGTACTCTTCATGTAACCTAAAGTTGTTAATCATGGTGCACGTTGTCTTCTGAGATTTTCCTGGTGTTTTCAATGCGATCTGTACAAAAACATAAGCATTTGATTCTTTTCTGAAGTTTAATGGCTGACCAATCTTGGAGAAAAAAGTACATGTTCTATATACAGACCTAGGTACAAGTTGAAAGGGCTTGATTTATTTCCTGATAAGATAGATTTACAAGCTATCCTGGAAATACCATCTGACTGGACATCTTAGGAGTCTTCATGAAGTAGCGTGTTGAACGTTCTCTTGAATTTTTGCAAACACCAACACCATTCTCGAATTAGGAGTTAAAATCAAGCAGCAACTATCCATTTTCTCATTTATATCGAGGTTTGATTTCATGAAGGCTTCTGATGGTAAATCAATTAAAAGAATATTGATAGTATGCCGATTTACTGTTTCACACTATATAATATTTTGTTTGTTTTACTTGGAATATTTTCTATCATGAAGTGCCGAAATTCAAACGGTAATTTTTAAGATGATAAATATATAAATGATTACCCTACTATCTAACCACTGATTCAATCGACCTGTCGTCCACATTCTTGTTTGCTATAGTTACAATGTTTCGGCCGATCTAACTCTCCGACATTTTTTCAAATTCCTCTCGTATTTTTAATAATCTCTAAATTTCCAACCAAACCCATTATTCAATCCATAGGGGTAGGCTTTTCACATTCGGGTGTCCATACAAGGGAAGATAACACGTATTCGTTAATTCTTGTTTATTTCGCCCTTGTGATACCATAAACTGAATATCTGAGCAATAAGGAAGTTTTAAGGAAAATAAGGACTAAAAGACATACTTACAATCAGAAAGAGATAGAATTTCTTAAGCATGTATATAGGAGATGACCTTAAGAATTTAACACTCTCCTGATATATTGAAGGCAGGAGAAGCAGTTTTGTGCAAATGGCTTGGAGAACAAGGAGAAAGAAGAATGGTAAATGGTAAAAATTTTACTTAGAGCAACACAACTAAAGTTTTGGAGAGCCATAATCGCCCACGTTCTGAAAGACACTTTATAAAAGAAGATAGCGCTTTTGTAAGTTAGGCTGAAACGAAGTATATACAGGGTGCGGTGGATAAATTGTCATCTAAATTAGGCAAAAATAACACTGACATCGCATTTCAACAGATATATTTACCGAAATTACCCAGAAATATCCTGAAATACTAAAGAGCAAATTTATTCAATAAAATCGCCATTGAATTCAAGCACAGCTTCCAGACGACTTCGAAAACTCCTGCAACCCTTCTGGGCGGTTTTCTTATTTAAGTTGGTGAATGCTACCACAATCCTTCAGTTCATCCTTGGTGTTACAAGGAGTTTTGTTGGTCACTTGTTCAACTGCGCCCCACACGTAATAATGAAGGGGGGTGAAGTCCAGGGAGTTTGGTGGCCAAATATAAGGGGTGATGTGATCACAGAAATTGTCTGACAGCCATGATTGGGTTCTCCTGCTTGTGTGGCATGGTGCAGAGTATTGTTGCCAGACATAGGGTCTTCCAGCAGCCACCCTCTTGACCTAGGACAGCACTACCTCCTTAAGGCACTTGATGTTTTTTTTTTTGTTTTGTTTTTTAAGCGTTTCACCCCAAGCAAGGCGGGAAGCCACTAGGACGCAAGGGGTTACAGAAAATTTGGAGCAAGATCAGATAGGAGTGACAGAAGAAAGGATGAGGAGAAGGGTAGTGGATAGATCAAGGCAACTGGAGATACAGAGGCCAGTGAGAGAGAGAGAGAGAGAGAGAGACAGGGAGAGAGAGAGAGGGAATACCGGGAACCCCTTCCTAAACAAGAAACAAGGCATAAGCCTCTACTCATGTCCAAGAGAAGGGGGAGAAATGTTGAGAGTACGTATCTGTGTTGAGTTTGAAGCCCTGTAGGAAGATGAATGAAGACATAACGTCACCATTACTAGTGATCACTCCAAACACCTTCGTAATCACCAGTAGACACATCCAACCTTTTCTGAATCCTCTGCACTGTCCTCAGATTGACACCCAAACACACTGAAATGTTCGTATTGGATCTTTCGGTGTGAATGCCAAGCAGTACAGCATGTTTTCTTTCCAAATTTATGGCGGAGGGAATTGTGTCATGGAACTCTATTTCTTACAGACGCTGCCCAGCTGACCTTACTATATTGTGCAGTCAACAAAATCAAAAACAAACAACGCGCATGCGTTGAATTAAAAATATAAAATGCCGACATGCCGACAATGGGGTTGAACTCAGGGCTACAAGGTAAACTTCAGTACTTAGCCAACGCTTTAACGCTCCGTGTATTGAGTAAAAAGCGAACCTCGAAATTTGAAGAATGTTAAAGAATTCGAAAGACGTCTCAAAGTCGAAAATC
Source organism: Acanthosepion pharaonis (assembly GCA_903632075.3). Classification (NCBI taxonomy): domain Eukaryota; kingdom Metazoa; phylum Mollusca; class Cephalopoda; order Sepiida; family Sepiidae; genus Acanthosepion; species Acanthosepion pharaonis. Next base: position 236,447 of record CAHIKZ030001768.1, on the reverse strand, counting down.
TAGATCAGCTGAAACGTTGTTGCTATAACCACCAAGATGAAGAGGACATTTAGTACAAAAAGGATAGGAACACCAAATCGAATAAATTAAATGAGAGTTCCTCATCTTAGAAATTCAAGCAAAACCCACTGTTTTAAAGATTAATTAATTCGTTTTCTACGGCTCATCAACCCTTTGCAGGTTATTTAAAGCCAGAAAATATTTTTAGATTGTAAGATTTTTTTCATTTATTTATTTGTTTTTGTCGGGGAGATAATAAGGGATTGGTGATACAAATCTTACTAATTAAGCTGGGGAGAAGAGGACGATTCATACATTTCCAAATTTGCGCGTAAGTGAATATAACGAACCCCACAGAAATTGGAACTCGGGTCACCGATTAAAAGTTTCGGAGTATTATCCATTGCACCACCTGCACACCCAAGCTTATAGCATCTGGTATTCCCAAGCGGCCACATATTTAGGTACTGACCATTCTTAACGTTGCTGAATTTCGTTGATCGCGCGTGAATCGGTGTTTCAACATGAAATGGCCGTAAGTCTGTTTAAAAGAAGAGATAATATTCTCTCTACCGCTTTCTCTTTCCTAAATAGATATTGTTTTAATAAGTCTTCCTACATCGTAATGATGAACTCGAGAACTGCATAAGATTTTTTTAGTGGCATTTACCGTATCAAATTACTTAATTGCTAACAAATTACTATAGTACTTAGTAAGTTTTGAGTTCAATTCCTGGCGTCACTTGCCATTGTAATCTTAGCCGCTTTTGTCTGGGTTAAGAAGACCTTCTTCCGACAATGAATAAAATGACCAAGCAAATTTTTAGTTGACGCCATCCTGTTGACAAAGAAAAGAAAGAAGAAAAAATAAGGAGTACGCTGTACGCGTGATGTGTCTCGCCTTTAGAAAAATTGACACAATTGGACACATGAATTTAACATTATATAAGAATTCGAACTAACTTAATTACTTTAGTATACGTACCTCCAAATATTCGTTAAAAATTATCATACATGATGAAAAAATGCCTCGAACCTAATAACAACAAAGTTTTAACGTCAAAATCTTTCTTTAAGTTATTATTAAGAAAGACCGAAGGATTTTTTTGTTTATTACAATTGTATTTTTGTTCACCCTTTTTTGAACGTCGAAATTTTGTTTTAAATATCTTGTTCTTCTTGCGTTAGTGGATCAGGAGACAAAAGATAAGTATAGGAAATATTAGTCATTTTTGCGGTGAAAAAAAAAACACATTGATTTAGAAATTCTAAAAAAAATCAAATAATTGTCGTATTTAAATGAAACTTTCAGGATTTATTAATTAAATAAATGAATTAAATTATATTAGAAATGTTACTTTTTTGGAAGATCGTGCTAAAAACATTTTTACATATAAATTATTTAGATTAATTTCTCGAAACTTCATAAAATTAAATAAGTGGGTGTGGATTATGAAATTTTAGAAATTATTTTTTACTACTAAATGTTTATATGAATTATACGTAGAACTCTTTGGAGAATTTAAATCATCAATTTTTTCTTTCTTTTATTTTTCTTTTATTTTCTTTTATTTATTCATTTATTGTAAAACAAAAACACCAGTTAGCGAAAATCTCTGAATCGTAAAATAAAAAAATATAATAAAAGTAAGACATTATTTAATTTGAAAAGCTTTTAATTGCTTTTATGAAGAAGATATATTATGGACAATATTGTCTTAAAAATGTTTTTCAATGTATTGTCTTCATTTTTTAAAATTTTAATTAGAATAATTTATAAGGTTTTAAATCTTTTAAATTACTGTATATTAATGCAAAAATTGTACCGGTTACGTGATATAGATATTAAGTAAAAACTATATTTACTAATTGTAGATGGAAAAGCTTACTACAATTCAGCGACCCTCAATATTTTAAAAAGAATTTTGTATTTGTGAGTGCGCGCGCGCGTCTGTGTGTATAAATGTACCGATTTTCTAAACACAGGCGTCTATACACGACACTATCAGAAAATAAGAGCAATAACTATAGTAAATTTAAAGCCAAAATATCTAAAATTCATTAAAACATTAGATTACGCAGAATATTTTGCTAAATTTTTAAGATTACTGAACAGTTAAAAATTATATAAAAACGGCTAACACGTTATATTCCTCAAGTAATTTTTACTTACACATGCGTCTACTGTGCCAATATTCGATTAACTTCTGCGTGTTAGTCAAGCTGTCAACCTGTCTCCACCTTAAATAAACATCTACCTCCGTGTTAAAAAGTACGATATTTTAAACTAAAAGTAATATTTGTTTCAAATCAGATTAATATAAAATAAATAAATAATTTTAAATCAGCTAATATTCCTCAAATAAAGTTTTAAAAAAGTATTTATTTTGTTTTTTAATAAAGAGAATTACATTGCGATGACAGATGGCTAAAAATGGATTTACAAAAACTCCTTCCAGCTAATTTAAATTAGTTTTGAAATACAGCATAATATTTTGCTTATTAAAATATTAAATTTAATCTATTAGCTTGAAATTATAACTAAAATAAAAGCTTCAAGACAGATTTTCCCTTTAAAAAAAAAATCATTTTAATCCTTATGTATCGCACTTCTATTGATGTACCTACTTTATTTTCAAATAGCAATAATATATGAATCCTTACATTTGTAATAATAAGTGCACAAAGATCAAATTTTCTTACTAGCCGAATAGATGTGCACATATGAGATAAAATAATTTTTAAACGTATATTTATAGTATATTTATGGTAGAAAAGTATTTAATATAAAAGACGGAGCGTATGTAAACATAAGCCATGTGGACAAAGGTATCAACACTGGATCGAGACAGTTTGTTTCATGCTTAAATGCAATCGTCATGGCCTGACCGATCGTTTCATGTTACAGTTAAAATATTCCAAATTACACATAGATAAGTGTGTGTGTGTGTGTGTGTGTGTGTGTGTGTGTGTCGATACATAGATACATTGTATGCACAAGAGTCAACACTGCCTCATGTTTTTATTTTCACGCTCCAATGCGATCTTCAAACCAAGTAGCACTACTCCTTTATATTAGGCTATATATATAGGTCACTGGCATTAAGCAAAAGAAGAATCTGGCCCTTCCCAGTTTTTGGTTATGACTTCGAGATTACTCATTTTTTTAATTTTTTTTTATTATTTATTATTATATACTAGCAGTAAAGCCCGGCGTTGCTCGGGATATTCTGTAGTTAAATTGCTTTGGGGTTTGAATAATTGAACTTACGCACGTATCCGCAGTTGTTGTGGTCACTGATAGGCCAGAAATCTCACTGATAGCAAAATCAATGAGATCAAGGGCAACCGGTGGCAATAGGTGGCTGCTGTGTTGCTGCTCCGTGCTTACCCGAAGACTGCCACCCGTTCATAATCGGTCAAGATTTTTAATTCTGGTAATATAAAATAGTGGTTGCGTTTTCACTGTAAGACTTGCCCCTTCACTATTAAGTCCATAAGTTTTCCCAGTTTTAAGCGGAATACGCGGGCGGTAATGTCATGTCTGTGAGTCTAAATCCTGTCCGGGTAGGAGTTCACGAGTTATCTCAACCCATTTGGGGTTGCAGGTAAACGTTATAAATAAGTCTGGCCACCCATATTGCCTAACGTATGTCATAGCGTCCTGTGTGCGACTCCCCATTGTAGGTAGAGGGCAGAATGCACAACTTCCCTGGGTCGCAGGGATTGACTTCATTTCGAAAGCTGTCGCGTAAGTGTACGTAGGAGTCTGAGTGCAGCTGTTTCTGATGATTACATATAAAACAAAGCCTTTCAGATTCTATCTTAGCGGCCGTGTCATCCACAAACTGGTGGAAAAGCTCCCTGCATCTATGAAGCAGGTTGAAGTCTCCACTCCTAACCATGAAACGGTATGAGTAAAAGATAAGGCTTTGGAATATGTTGTAGGTTGGCCACCCGGAGTATGAAGGGGAATGCCGAAGTGTTAGCCATCGTCACCATAAGTTAAAAGTAAAAGGTACTGCAATGCGTCATATGATCGATGGATCTCTGAAATCCTGCGAAGAGCGTCGCATCTTGATTTGAGGACAATATCGCGAGTACGTCTTGCTCCCCATGTATAATAGCGGCCACTTCGTTGCACGCAGGAGCATTGTAGCGGCGTTCGTGTTCATCATGAGGCCGTTTGTCGGCGTCAATTACAATGCTGAAGGAAGGAAAGGGAGCATTTTCCAAAGCATATTTGAAACTGCGAATGTGAAGCATGGCCTGAAATAGTAGTATGAGGTCCCTGCGAGGAACTCTTCCCGACGGCGGCAAAATACCAATCCGGGTATTGGCCTGTAGGTTGTAGCCTGCAATAATGTACAGCTGAAGGAATTTAGGTGTAGAGGTCTCCTCAAGCAGCAGAGACCCAGTGCGGTGGTATAACTGACCGTGTACTTTGAAAGTTGGCATCCAACCCTCTTCTCTAACCACCTGAGCCACAAATGAGATCATTTGAAAGGAGTTGTTGTATTGCCTAATTGTTTTAAAGAAGTGTTTGGAGTCGGGATGGGAGCCGGCTGTTAGTCCCCTCAGTGGGGTAGGTGGTTCATGCAGAGGTGGCAGTCGAACTTTGCCGGAGGAGCAGAACAGACCGGCAGGCTCCCTGGCCCATTTGCGGGTGTTGCAGAATTGGCAAACGCAGGTCATGGAGACTACATTCATGTCGACACGCGTAGTTAAGTTAATACCGGGGTCGTAATTGAAAGCCAAGAAAGACCAAAAAGAGCTACTGGGACAGGTAACATCACGGACGGCCGCAAGGCGCTGAATGTCGCCATCGAGGCGTATGCGGCGAGATTGGGGAGTTTGGGATAAGCGCACAGCGGCCATGTTTTCAGAAGCCCTTAAAAGTCTGTTTGCCATTGTCTGTGGCCCGTGGGGGTTTCTGGCAGCAGAAGTCGCTGCAGCGTCGCGGGCATTGCGGGTTGCCCGCTGCACCTCTCTCGGACTCCCTTGACCTAGCTGTTGCAGCATCATCCCTGGATTGACGGGCGCGTCTTCGGTCGAATGTTTCAGCTGCCCTTGACCTGCAGTGGTGGCCGTATTTTTAGCATTTCGAACAGACCTACGGAGCAGTGTCTTAGCAGCCCAAGGAGTTGCTGTTGCTGTTGCAGTAGCGTCCCTGGATAGACGTGCGTGCCTTCAGTCGAATGTTTCAGCTGCCCTTGACCTGGAATGTGCTGGCAGCATTCGTAGTATTTCGAACAGACCTACGAAGTGAAGTCTCAGCAGCCCTTGCGGTCGCTGTTACAGCACTGGATTGCCGGGCGCGCCTACGGGCAGGTATTTCTACTGCCTTCGACCTGGCAGTGGTGGCAGCATTCGTAGCTTTTCGCACAAATCCTACGGAGCAGCGTCTCTGGATTGACTGGCGCGCTTACGGTCAAGTGTCCCTATTGCCCTTGATTTCGCAGTGGCAGCAGAGTTTCTTACGTTACCAAGAAGCCTTTGATGATGAGTCTCGGAAGCCTGAGATGCAGAGGTGGTTGCTGCAGACTGTGCGTTCATTCTCGACCGTTGTGCATTCTTGAGCCTTGATCGCAACGAAGCCCTGCAGGCAGCTTTACCAGCCAAGCAGGTGGCACGCTCCTCTTGTGACTGCGAGGCCTGCGTGAGGGCGTTGCGTTAAGCGACCTGTGATAGTCGCATTGTAGTCTGCTCCTGGGACTCGCGGTCCTTCTTACCCCCATAGCGGACGCTCTTGCAGACCGAAGACTAAGATGTACCCTCCTTTTTGGCGGTATGGAGAAAAGTGATGCTGGTAGTGGTTGATTAGGATTGCTCAATTGCAGGAGTTGTACAAAGTCTAACTTAGTATCGCAAAGCATGAGCCAGAATTGGGAAGGCAGGTATTTAAGTAAAACAGCTGAATAAATTGTTTATGGTAGTTGGAAAAATGTAGTTAAGCAGACAAACGGAAAACAAAGACGTAAGAAACAACTTGCGGTAGGAGAAATGATCAGTTGAAGGAGACTATCGTATCAACCGGATGGCGGCGTAACAGGAGCAGGTGAGACCTTCGTTCCACAGCTGTGCACAGCAGGTTCAAATGTGAAGTATTACTGACCAATCGGTTGTGCCAATCAGCGAGCGTCCTAGGGTCTCGAACACCAATCAGCGACCGCGTACTGCACTCAGCCAATGAGATACCGCTACGTGAAGCATGGTCACGCGATGTGTGAATAACAATCAGCTGTAGAGTCTGTAGTGTAGACGTCTCAGTTGAACATACGTTTGATTGGTGTATTCGCAAATTCCGATGAAGATGATTTTCAACTTAGGTATCAGTTCGTCACAAAGGAGCTCACAGGGCAGAAGTTTTAATTGTCACGACTAAAACCCATAAAGTTAATCTAAATCCCAAGAAAGTTGCGAAAAACATCGCCAAATTCAGGTAAACTCGATTTGAATGGGAAGTCAAAAGGGATATGATTTCATTGATTTTTATCCGATAATTGAAACCGATATTGAAAACGAAAGTCAGCACCTCAATACTGTCGGTAAATACTATGCTCAACGGGAATTTTGCTGAAAATTCTTCGACATTTGCGAAAAATATAGCCCAAAATCAGCTAGACTGGACTTGAATCGGATGTCCCAAAGTAATCGATTGTATCGATTTCCTCCAGTAGTTGATATCGATATTGAAAATGAATGTCAGCACCTCATAACTGTTGATAAAAATCAATGCTCAACGTAATTTTGGTGAAAATTCTTCGTAATTTGCGAAAAGTATAGCCAAAAATCAGCTTGACTGGATTTGAATTGAAAGTCAAAAGTGGCATAATGTTATCGATTTTTTCCGATAATTGATACCAATATTGAAGAAAAAGATCTGCAACGAATAACTATTGATAAAACTAATGCTCAACATGATTTTCGTGAAAATTCCTTGCAGTTTGCGAAAAAAAGAGCCAAAAATCAGCTTAATTGGATTTGAATCGGATGTCCCAAAGTGATCGATTTTATCGATTTTTTCCGATAACTGATATCAGTTTTTAAAAACAAAGAAAAGCACCTCAAAAAATAAGTAAGGACATTGCTCATTGTGAGTTTGGTGGATATCACTTGTAATTTATGAAAACTATCACTGAAAAACTGATGAATTTTTTTCGAATCAATATTCGACCCCCTATCGTTTTTATCGACTTTTTCCCAAATCTGAGGAACAATCGAAAATCCGAAGATGTCAAGTACGAATTCCGTAAATTTGTGATCTGTGTGTGAATTTTCATGCCAATCGGACGAACGGTTTGCTCAGGATGAGGTAACAAGGTGACAAACACACAGACACACAGACACACTTACAGAATGCCATTTATCGACACAGATATGGATTCATATATATAGAAGATGTATTCTTACGTAAAAAAAAATATGTAAGTTTCTTTTATAATTTTTTTGCAAATACTCAATTATTCTAACAAATTTTGACAAAATATGTGACAATATTAAGCACCAATGCATGCAGTATTCTTATGTAGATTACGTTTTACTATGGAATAGCTTTTCTTTACAAAATATGAGTCATTTAGATAAGCTGCTTACAATGTGCAGCATCCTTTTTTATTTAATCCATCTCTGACTGTCACCGACATCTGGTTAGTGCTCCCAAATTTTTTGCCAGCCAGTTTGGCTTTAACATCAGCCCATTTGTTCTCTTTTAGATTACGATCTAGCCACTGACCAGTCTAAACATTACGGACAAAGCTTGTTTTTATTATCAACACACAATTTTTCCAGCTTTGGAAGCAACTTTACTTCTCACATTGCATCAAACCCAGATGCATAACCTGCCCCATCTTGCTAAAATTCAGCTTTCGCCAAGATTCATTGTTGTAGACAAACATTTTGTGTCGAATCTTTCACCTAATCTTCGGAGACAGTTTTCTATCTTCGGTAGACAACTCAAAGTGGGACTCATCACTGCGCAAATTATAGACCATTATGGTAACTATAGTGACAAAGATCTCTGTCGGTCTGTCTATCTATCTATCTATCTATCTATCTATCTATCTGCGGACATTTAGGATCATTTAAAATTTGAGGATATCCAGGTTACATTGAATACTTTTCAGAGAATCAATCCTACATTACAGGTGATAGGGCTTTTGATGCGGAAGCACGTTCTAAAAAAAACAATAAACCGAAATGATAGAGGATTGGACACTTTTGCAAAATTGACGTAACAATTGAAAATAAAAAAAATCATGTTTCAAGAAGAAAATTTAAAGAAGTCTGAATAGAATTATGCATTCGCCAAATAATTGGTTAGAAACTGTTGCTGTTCACACACACGCACACACGAACAAGTAGGAGACATAGATAGATAGATAGATAGATAGATAGATAGATAGATAGATAGATAGATAAGAACAGTAGTGATAGAAATAGTATGGACATAGAATTCAGTACTATATAGTGACTGGCAGTTTCACGCCTTATGCGATCATCCTACCATGTGTTAGCTTTCTGGATATAAACCATTGTTGGAAAATTTTCGGCTCTATCCACTGACCAAATGACGAAACCAGATATTTTTACGAATGCTACTGAGTCATGGCGATGAGTTTTCAACAAGAAAGTTTTTTTTTTAAGCATAGTTAATCATTAACATCTACTTATGTACAGAATAAAATGAGAAAACGAAAATTGTACTACATCATGTCTTGAAAAGCAACATTCAAAGTTGTGAATTTTATCTGGTTTCTGGAAGTATTAGATAATTACAGATTCCACAAAACAGTCCAAATACGAAGAAGATTATTAAACTTGATTTGTTATTTGTCCCTTTGTATCATCGGTCCTGAGAAATAAAATGTCCTCTTTGCCGATTCATTTTACCAGCCTGTCTTGGTTTGCAGTATATTCGTCTTATGTGTTTTTTACTAAAAATCAATCTTTAGCTCTGACAGCAGAGGCAAAGAATGGTTGAATATCCAATATTGATTCCCAAAGGTGTTCAGCTCCTGAATTTAGCATTACGATCGAATAAGAATCACGATTGATTAACTCCTTCATTTATTTTTTTTCTTATAAATCCGATTAGGATTTTCATCAGTCGTGTTTTCTAACGCGCAACATTTCACATTGTCCGTTTTCAACACAATGCAGTGATAGGAAGAAATTAAAGAACACATTGCTTGACTGTTTGCCAATTTAAGTCTGCATCATTTAGCAACCGTTAAGTTCTCAATTCTGCGTGACAATCCGATATTTCACTTGAAGCCAGCAGGAAACATCAGTGTTTGGGGGTTAATTACGTCTGGGGGCCATTTCACATGAATGAAAGTTTAGACGATCTAGAGCTTTCACATGAGTTTTGACATGAAATAGCTTAAATGTTTGTCCCAGGACCGAAGCCGTCTTGACGAAACCTATTATCAAAATTTGAAGCTACTCCATGACTTGAAGAAGCAAATTTTACAAGCTGGAAATTATACATTGAAGAAAAACCCTGATTTGAAATTGACTTTTTCATTATTTCTCTTTTTAACTCTTGTTCTTTTTCTCCCTTTCTCTTTCTTATTCTGTGTCAATTTCTTTCTCTTTCGTCCTTTCTCTCTCATTTATCATTTATCAAACTCTCTCTTGTCCCCTTTCTCTTTTTTATTTCTTTTCTTCCATTTTATTTTCTCCTTCCCTTTTTCTCTCTGTTGTTCTCTCTTTCTTTCCCCCATCATCAAAGCTATTTTTCTCTATAAATACCTAATTTCTATCTCTTGTTTTATGGTCCTTTCTCTTTCACTCTTGTTTATTTTCTCTCTTTTTCTCTTTCAAACTTGTTCCTTCACCTTACAGTGTACTGCTTATGTAACCAATATAAGAATTTAATGTTTTTATTATAGATATTGAAGATGTGTTCCCCCAAAGAACCCAAGAATTCATAAACATATTTGTTTGTTTTTTTACGTTATCATTATTAGTTATCAAGGGCTTATAACTAAAACGTAGATATCCAACGGCATGGCACGTGGAATTAAAGCAATCTACCCTCGTAGACTAAATAAAGGGTTTGGTTTGAAATTCCAATGAATACCACCTGACAAAGGTCCGTGTATACAACGGCCGAAACGTCGTGTATATGGTAATAAATACGAGGACAACAGTACGAACAATGTAAATAGTGTAAATTATTAGGTTATGTGTTAACAGCATTTCATAATAAATGATATATCTAAAACTTCGGCATTTTTTAATATTGTTTTCAAAATTGTTTTTGAGATTTCAGTTTGATCCCAGGCTAAGGAATTCAATGATATTTCTTATACAATAAAACTATATTTGAATTTAGAATGTAACAATGTTCTAGAAATATCAGGATGTAGCCAAAAAAATCTTATCTACTATACTAACATTTAGTTCTTGATAATCACCGAGATGTGTCAAATAAAAAGAGAAAAACATGATCTTTGGACAGTTTATCCACAACTTTCATTTGAATGCACAATTTATTCGAAATTAGATAAATATAATAAAGTTAAATAAATAATATAAATAATAATATAATAAAATAAAATAAAACAATAGAAAAACACCAAACTAGAATTTCCAATTTTTATTTAACCATGCAAAATCATATTAAAAATTTTCTAAATCCTTGGCAATGTGTTGTTATATTATGAACTGCCAAATTTCTTTGGTATTACTTTACAAGAAATAGCGAAAGAAACTTCCCATAAACTAAATAAAGTGTTAAGACATAGGAAAATTTCGTTATAAACATAACAGGATAAGTATGACTACTATGTCATACCTATCCTGTTGTTTGGTAGTGAATGCTGGACAATTTCCTCACCGATGAAGAAGAGACTAGAAACGATGTGGTTCTACAGATGAATGTCAGAACAGACAAGTGAGCGGCGAGGAAACTCTAAAAAAACAAGACATACTAAAAATCAGAAATTTCTGGGGCGCATTAAAACGAAGGACGACTTGGTAAACTTATTTCTGAAGGGTCGTACTTAGAAAAAGAAGGATGTCAACTTATCTATGGACCTTGTGTGAATAGATGGCAGAGCAGAAACGGGAAAGGATAATAAAGCGTCAAACTCTACTTAGAGCTACAAAAGACAGGAACTTGGAGCGAGCCATGATTATTGCTTTATGTACACAAAAATAGACAGGAACCATTATGTACGGAAACTCACCATTATGCATAATTGAGATTAAGAGATATTTCCAAAGACTTTTATATCAATATATTTTCAGTGGATTCTATTGCACCAGCGTTCAAGATCAGCATAGAAAAAAATTCTAACCAATCAGTTTTCTCTGCCCCTGGTTATTTCTGGGGTCTACTTTTTCAGTATAAAATATAGTTAACTCGATTCGTCAGGTTGTAAAAATTCTAACCAATCAGTTTTCTCTGCCCCTGGTTATTTTGGGGGTCCACTTTTTCAGTATAAAATACAGTTAACTCGATTCGTCAGGTTGTAAAAATTCTAACCAATCAGTTTTCTCTGTTCCTTATTTCTGGGGTCCACTTTTTCAGTATAAAATACAGTTAACTCGATTCGTCAGGTTGTAAAAGATTCTAACCAATCAGTTTTCTCTGTCCCTGGTTATTTCTGGGGTCCACTTTTTCAGTATGAAATACAGTTAACTCGATTCGTCAAGTTGTAAAAAAATTCTAACCAATCAGTTTTCTCTGTCCCTGGTTATTTTTGGGGTCCACTTTTTCAGTATAATATACAGTTTACTCGATTCGTCATGTTGTAAAAAATTCTAACCAATCAGTTTTCTCTGTCCCTGGTTATTTCTGGGGTCCACTTTTTCAGTATAATATACAGTTAACTCGATTCATCAGGTTGTAAAAAAATTCTAACCAATCAGTTTTCTCTGTCCCTGGTTATTTCTGGGGTCCACTTTTTCAGTATAAAATACAGTTAACTCGATTCATCAGGTTGTAAAAAAATTCTAACCAATCAGTTTTCTCTGTCCCTGGTTATTTCTGGGGTCCACTTTTTCAGTATAAAATACAGTTAACTCGATTCATCAGGTTGTAAAACAATCTAACCAATCAGTTTTCTCTGTCCCTGGTTATTTCTGGGGTCCAATTTTTCAGTATGAAATACAGTTAACTCGATTCGTCAGGTTGTAAAAAAATTCTAACCAATCAGTTTTCTCTGCCCCCGGTTATTTCTGGGATCCACTTTTTCAGTATAAAATACAGTTAACTCGATTCGTCAGGTTGTTCTGTGAACAGTCCCCATTCATTTACATTAGTCTATTTTTGCAATTGTTTTCATCCGTATTTCGTCGACCCAATCAGAAATAAACTTTGCCTTGATTCCTGTCAATTCCTACTTTTTTCACGTTGACCTGATTTCCCAGTCAATTTGTCATAACAATGATCAAGTCAGATATAAATTGTTTAATTAACGATAATAAATATATTTATTGATCCTACGGTACATACTCCAGCATAATTTTGATGTCTGTTAAAAGTTATTCACCCTAAAACTGCAGAACAGAATTAGACAAAACTTTGCACATAAATGCACGTGACCCTGTGAATATCGAAGACTACTGAAGAAAACAGTATTTCCCCTAATTTGTATCTCAATATACAAAAATGCGTTTGGATGTGAGATCAATGATGTCAATGCTGATTTCATTGATACTTCACATTCTTTTAACATCATATCATTTCATAATAAGTGTACAGTTTTGAATTTTTCGTGCATTTGAAATTGAAAGCCGTGTTTTTAAATTGATTCAATTGATAAGGTTAATTTATCTGAAAAGTCAACAAAATTCATTAAACGAAAATTATATTAAGTCACAGCAGGTCAATCTACATAGTAAAGATCTTTTATGTGCCGTGTCCCTTCAGGATGTGAACGATCATGACTCTCCACAACCTCCTATCCCTTGTAGCCTTTAGAAACTAAATTATCTTGAACAAAACATGAATATCCTCTACCAAGTGGTAGCCAATAAAATAAAACTCAAGATAAACCTTTCGAAAACAGAATTGAAATGAGAACAGTGATGGCTACATAAACTGAATCCATCATAAAAATTAATAACGTGCAATCAGTAAATAAATACTAAAAGGTAAAATATCTCTGTGCATGTATCAGTTACAACACATTTACTATAGGAAATAAGGTAAGTAAACATAGAATAAGTTGCACTAGGTTTACAGTTGTCCAACACAGAAGCAAAATATTAACCTAATTCCAATTTCAGATCCTACTTTCTGTTTTACAAAGGTTATTTACTGGGACACTTGATAGAGGATATCGATTTTTTTTTGTTCAAAATAATTTAGTTTCAGTTGTCGTTGAGTCTGTTGACCTCGAGCCGTTTTGCTTATCGTTTTGACTCAAATGGTTCGCTTGGCGTAAATTTGTGCAGAACTGCCATTTTTGAGTTGTCAGGCCGCGTCCTGTCGGAAAGTTTCGAATTTTTGTTTACAGAAGATACAACCTAGACACGACTGGTTTATTTATTTATTTTTTTTATATCACTTGAACCTCTTTTTAGCGCGTTCACAAGTTTCTAATCTTATTATCTTATTTTATTTTAGATTTTATTTTTAATGTTTTTTCCCATCAAAACCCATATATATATATATATATATATATATATATATATATATATATATATATATATAAGAGTTCTAGTCGTTTAAAGATTGCGGGAGTGTGAAACTTGAGTAACGACTCGAGTTGTCCTTCGTTAAATGTTGACGTATTGAAGCGTTTTGTTTTCTGGGCGTTGAGCACTTTACTGCGTATGTATGTGTTAAACTTTTGTTCTTTCTTTGTTCGGGATTTTTCTTGTCTAAGATGTTAGATCGTCTAACAAGCCTAATAATTTCAGTACTCTCCCGTCGATAACAATATACGAGGGCCAAACAATTCAGCTCTTAAAACCGAGCCGTCAGACAGCCTACAAAATATGATGGTTCGAAGACTTGTGCAGAACGAGCCATACTTTTCTGAAGAACTAAAAAAAAGAAATGGTGCACAGTGTGTAACGAAGTCTCCAAACACTTTCACTCAGTTTATGAACTCAAAGTTGTTCCGCTCTTAGACTAGTTGCCAATCATGTTTAAAGAGCCCAGTCTGCTCTGGTAGAGATTTTCCAAGCGCAGCTTAGATGTGGCACAAGGCCAAAAGATTGGAAAAATTTTATTTCTTCAGACAGTTAAGGACATTATTGTCTGAAGAAATAAAATTTTTCCAATGAATAATGAATTTTTACAAGACTCAAATCACGACGTAAAATTTTAAAGTACAAACATTTATTACAGTATACAGAAAAATGAAAAAATACAAAAAAAAATCACAAATAAGACTCTTACACAAAACGTTTTTATGGGCCTTATAAATAATTAAGGCAGGATAACATTTAGAGATATATTGCAAAAACAGGATTGCTATTGAAAATGGAAAAAAGGATTACGATTTCAAAATGACAAAAAGAGAAAGCAATTTAAGATGGCAGAAAAATAAATGTGCAACCTCATTACAGAAAAAAAAAAGATGAAAACAAAAACAAAACATTTTACTTGTTCCATGAGCGTCTCTGGGACATATAGAAGTGTTGAAATGTCTTTTTTTTATGTTCACACTGTTCGTGCTACACTGAACCCTTTTTTTTTTTTTTTTTTTGCAAACACGCGATCAAAACAGAATAGTTAATTATTTATGAGATATTGGCAGGATATAGCGTGCGTGCTATGTAAGGAACAAACAGTATCATAATATGATAATTGTGTACAAGAAATAATAAGATATGGCTCTGAGCGATTAGAAGTATCTTCTTCTATGTGCCACATCACTTCGGGACGTGAGGGATCATGGCTTTCCACAAGGTTTTGTTTTTTTGTGGCTCTAAGCAGGACTAAGGATCAGAAAAGTGTATTTCTGGTATTAAATCCTGGTGGCCTTCTATTTTTTAATAACTTGCTACCTATACCATATGAAAACACTCATTTTCCTTTTGATTGTTGACCCATTTTTAGTGCAGACCCTAATTTTGACACCCAAATTCACAAATAATAGTTATCCATCTCATATAGTCATGTTTTTTTTTTAGCTTGAAATTGGGTTATATAACACAACCGGCCCGGCTCGATCCTGGGTCCTTCCCACGCTAGTCAGTACAGCCGCCGGTCAGCTGATGGTTATCTGCTGAACGCTTAATTCCTTCATCTGCCCTGCCCTACGTTGTGTTCCTTGATCACAGAGCAGTGAAGACCGAATTTCGTCCGTACATGAGCGTTGAAACGAGCTGTGGCGGAACTGTGCTACAAAAGGACAAACAACGCTTCCGCTAGCAAAAATACAAATATCATAAGAAAATGACGAATGTCGCTGGGTTCATTTTTACTTGGTTTATATAGTTGTTGATATAACAAAATTAACTATTTCCGTTAAACTCTTGTCACTTTATCTCTTTCTTCTAAAACTTGGAACGGATTAAAAACAACATCCCAAGGTGGTCGGTCGGGAGTTCTGTCGACAGCAGGTCACATGGTGTTCAGCATCTCCCTCGTCCGCTGCTAACTTTTCTCAGTTCTGGCTCGGACTGCTGACTTCAACTAAGCGCTCTGTTTACACGTATTTCGCCCGATTCCTACCGCATATGAAGACTCATCAATATTCATATCAATTAACTATTTTCTCCAACTTTGGAGAAACGACACAGACGCTCAAACAAGGCGTTATTCAAAACAATACATACCCCGACAAACTTTTGTGTTCAAAAATTATTTATATTTTTCTGGTGTCAAAGAATTTTTCAGGACATATTTAACCTGCTTATGTTATCGGCTTAGCGATATGTAATAACTCAGTTCGTTTATCGGCCGACAATTATTATTCATATCAGTTAAATATTTTCCCATTTTGGAAAAATGACACTGACCCTTAAACAAAGCGGTCAGTTATTCAAAACAATACATTCTAAGACAACAATATTTTTCGATAACAAACTTTTGTGTTTAAAAATTATTTCTATTTTTCTGATTCCAAAGAATTTTCACATTCCTCATTCCTTAAGACATATTTTAGACTGCTTACATTCTGGCTTTGAGGATTCATAACGATTCTATTTTGCCATCAGTTTATCAGAAAAAAAATTCTCTTTTTTTCCCTTGCTCCATATTTCAATTAATGTTTTCACTTTAACGATTTATTGCTTTTAATCCTTCGAATTCTACAATTCCTCTACGGTGATTTTTACATAAAACATTTTAATCCTAATTTCATACTACCACAATAGTGTCACATTATCCTTGCTTCAATTTTATACTCATATTTTCAAATTCTAAACAGATGTTTGGGAATAGAAAATTATCACAGATAATGAACTTGAATCCCAACCAAGAAAAAATAGTTTTCATCTTTTAAGCTCTATTTTTGTTGAAATTCATAAATAATTTCCTTTCATTTTATGAGATGAATTTGCGTTTTCCTGAACCCGTTTTCTGTTCCTCTTTAACGCTCTCTCCCAAATTTTGATCTGCCTCAACCAGTTGTATGTTTACCTTTTTTGGATGCTTCCAATATTTTTTTTTTGAGTGATCGCCAATGTAACAACCATCACCAACAATTTCTTTAATGCCGCATATAAATAACTTGTATCTCAAATGAGTTGTGCCAGCCCAGAAGCACAAACTACTTTTGATCTATCTCATAATTTCCCCTCGTTACATGGACATCTTGCGAAGCAGCAAAATCCTTTATTCCATCCTCCTCCCCAGTCGTTGCTGTTGATTACTCAGAATCATTTGGCAATCATTTTCGCTTGTATAATTTAGGTTTTACCTGCAACTTACCTGCTTTGTGAGCGTGAACAAAATATTCAAGTTCAGTTTGAATAAAGAATTTTTCCTGATTACGGAAATGTTTGATTATCTGCATTGGTTCTTCAGCTGATATACATTATAGGCCACATTTTGCGGAACACCTTCTGGGATTGCTGAAAAATTGAAGGTATTTTTCAAAATTAATTTACTAGATAATTTCAGGCCCAACGGACTTTCTCTTCTTTAAGGGTTTTATATATTTAGTAATAGTAATAATAACAAAATTAACCTGTTATCGCATAAGCTTTCCTTAAAATTTTAGCTCTTTTCGCCTAATCTACCTTGCTGTCTAATCGTAATCCTAGGTCTGGTAGATTTTTAAATTTTAGTTAACTACTTCTCTTAAACAATTATACGTCATGAGTTAAATAGTTTCAACATACTAGATTAGGAGGAGTTAATTAAACGAAAGATAACATGAAACTTACTAATTATTAAATCTAGAGAGAGTGGCCACAAACCTTTGGCCTATCGTGTAGCTGGGCAATTCCATGAATTGCAATCATTTCAAAGCTTTCTAATCATATTGCTTATGTTTTCAGCTTTTTAAAGATTTCCTTGATTCTTTCTTTTATTTTCATCATTTCATTTTCAGTCCAGACTACTACTCTTTCTTCTAGCTGCTTATTCATGCCAGTTTAGTGCCAACATCAACTTTACTTTGTGGGCCTCTGGAGAGCGCCACCCCATCGATTTTCGCTGTTTTTTTTTTTTACCGTAACCTTTATCTTTTAAGTATCCCCATAAAAAGAAACTTTAGTAAACCAGGTGGGTATTCCACTCAACCTCTTCATCCAATCCACCTATTTAGCATAATCTTATCAGAGTAGGATCCTTACATTCCGATGGTAGTGTACTGCATAAAATTCTTTATCCTTGTTGTGACCAAGTAAATGGTTAAAGAAATAACAAAACAAGTGTTGCAGATATATCATATATTAAATAGTAAGTACAACAAGAGTATTACCCGACTAGTGAGTGTGTGTCAGTTGACTTAGCGTTCAATCTATTCGACTGTTCCCCCAAGGCCTTTTCTCCTACTAATCTTATAGTAAGCGGAAGAGTCCAACATAGATTCTTTAGAGGGAGGACACCACAACACCCGCCTTTTCAGCCTAACTCCGTATGGAGTCTTTTTTTTATTACCACACAATACTTTTTATTCAACCAAATAAAACCTTTTTCACAAAAAAATGCAGAAACAACCACTTTGAAAAAGCTATATACAGGAATTACGTCCACAATTTTTTTTAGTTTTACGATAAACATTTTACGTGTTAAAAACAGTCCCTTTTTATTAAGGTCTCTATTCATTATTCCTAAATGATGAAAAAGTAGATAGGTTTAATGGTAAATTATGTTAATAATTTCCAATAATCCAATGCGCATTGTGCTTTTCTGGATATTCAAAATTTTTAAGTGAGGAGATGGGTTTTTTTTTACTCATTCTTTTCCTTTTTCTGTAGACATGGTATGAAATGAGAGATGTTCAATCTTTTTCGGGTTAATTTCTAAAGATTCCGTAAATTTCTTTTTTCTTTTGGGCCTTCTGAGCTCTGGCACTGATTGCGGTATTGGAACCTCAAATGTGTCAAAGACGACGTCCACAGTGTCATCTTCTATGGGATCCCTGTCGACTACGCTTTCATACTGTTTTCTAATTTGGTTTACATGACGTTTGTGTATAAACTTCAGTCCCTGAACTATGTAAATCATGTTACCAATTTGTTTGTCTATTGTTCCTATCTCCCAGTGAGCTTTATTATTCCAAAATACACGAAAAAACAAACATTTTACCGATCTTAAAGCGCTTTTTAAGCACTTTATTCTTATTTCCCGCTTTCATTTCACTCGGAAGGAATTTGTCAAATGCCGGTTTTATTTTCCTGGCAAATATGACCTCCGCTAGCGTCTTGGAAGATGGAGCACTGCTATTAGGGGTTACACGATAGACCTGCAAAAACTGCTGTATATCCGTGTAGGTGGGAATACCTCTCGCCTTCCTCAGTGTTCTCTTGAAAGTGTCCACAAAATGCTCTGCATGTCCATTACTTCTTAGGTGAAATGGCGCCGTGGTAATATGTTCGATCTGACAAAAATCCTTAAATTCACAGGATGTGAACTGTGTGGCATTCTCTGTTACGATACAGTCAACAACTCCGAAACGGGAAAATAGCTCGTGCAAAAAGTTTACTGTGACCTCCGCGGTTGGCTTCTTACATTTCAATATCTCTGGCCACTTGGAATAAATGTCAACGACTACAGGGTAGTAAAAAACATCAAGTGGGCCAACAAAATCAATGTGTATCCGCAACCACGGACGGTCGCTCTAAGGAGATTAAATTTTATCGCGGGTGCTTTAGCAGTCAAAACACATCCTTTGCACGATCTTACAGGTTTTTCAGTATCGTTGTCCATGTTGGTCCAGTAGACGTAACTTCTCATCAGACTCTTCATTCTTGAAGTTCCCGGATGGCCAACATGGAATTCCTTTAATGTCCTTTTCTGTAGTGTAGATAAGATTACTACTCTGTCTCTGTACATTAGTATGTCGTTACAGAGTGAGTAAACTTCTGAGATATTTTGGTCTTTACTATTTAGTTTGTCCTTTACTTCCTTTATGAACTAATCATCGGACGCTTTGTCTATTATCTCGTCACTTATTATAGGAAGCTCCCTGACAGTATTGCACAAGGTATTTTTTTTTTATTTCGGCCTCTGTTCTTATGGCAGCAATGACTGTATCTTCCAGGGGTTCAGCATACAATCCGTCTACATGACAGATTTTATTGGATGGGAGAAACTCCATTTTGTAATTATAATTGAGGAGAATGATTCCCTATCTTTGCAGTCCATGAGCAGCATGTGATGGCAGACCCTTTTTTTATGCAAAGATAGTAAGGAGTGGACGATGGTCTGTTTGCAAGAAAAAGTACCTTCCATGAATAAATCTATGAAATTTAGTCACCGCAAAAATGATTCCTAAGTCTTCCTTTTCTATTTGCGAGTAACCTCTTTCAGCTGGTAATAGCGTCCTAGATGCATTGGTGATTGGCTTTACCGATCCATCCTTTAACTTGTGTAAAATGCACGCCACGATGCCGTAAGAGCTAGCATGGTTGGCTACAATGATGTCAAGGTTTGGATCGTAATGAGTCAGGAAAAGATCTGATGTTAGGACTTTATTTTCTCAAATGCTTCCTGGCATTTAGTTGTCCATTCCCACTCTTTATCTTTTCTCAATAATGGAGCTCTCAAACTGTGCATTCTTGGGATAAAAACGTTGTAATAATTGCCAGGACCTAAAAAAAAACTTTGAAGAGTCGACACATTTTTTGGTTCTGGCATATTCTTTATTGGCGCCACCCTATCTGGATCGGGACGTCTTCCGTCTTTGTCAATTATTTGCCCCAAGTATTTAATCCTCCCTAAGAAAAATTCACACTTCCCGTCTGTTAATTTGAATCCATAATCCTGGATTCTCATGAACACCTGCCAGACGTGCAATGTGTGTTCCTCGATGCTCTCGCTTTTCATTAAGATGTCATCGAGATAAGCCACTTCAAAATCCAGACCATTTGACATCATGCCCATGACCTGTTGAAAAATAGTAAGGGCGACCTTAAACTTGAACGGAAGTCTTAAAAATTTGTATAAACCTTTGAGGGCGTTTATGCAAAGGAGCCGGTCGTCTGTCTGAAGTCGGACGACCGGCTGATCGGTTGAACTCTCTGCCTTCGGGCGGGGAGGAACCCGAACGAGGCTACGCCGAAGGGCGGAGTCTCTTTCGCGGAGGTAAACCGACCCTGAACCCGTTTATACGGGTTCAAAGGGCATATTTTTGGCGGAGCCCATGGGCTCGGAGATCCCACGTTAAACCAGCCTTGTGCCACATGATGCCCTCGTGGGGGGGGTGACTAAATACTATTTATGCAAAGGACCTTCGAGCATTCTTTGTCCACGGGTATTTGTATTTGTATATGCGTCGCTTAAGTCAATCTTAGAAAAATATTTTCCTCCACTGAGCTTAGCGAATATCTCTTCTGGACTTGGAATGACATAAGTGATTCTTACACGAATTTCTTTGCTCTTTTTTTAAATATAAACTGTGGGAGATATCCATTCACTATACTTATCCTTTGCTAGAATTCCTATTTCCTGAAGCCGAATAATTCACACTACTGTCAAAAAAGAATGGTCCAATCATTCCCATTGATAATAAGATGCACGACACATGTAATCGTGGCGTTAAATTGAGTCCTTTCATTTAAATGGAGCCTCATCACGACAAAGAAGCTTTGTTGGACAATATACATCTTCTATTCCTCTTGCAAATTACCACTAGCAAATCTTCATTCATCGGTTTTGATCATCTTCACTGAGAGCGCCGATTATTTTTGGAATTACACTTTCCAAATAACAACGCTTTAAAATAAGACGGACACTTGTTTTGAAATTCACGACTTGTTTACCCCAAGGCTTGCTTGGACTCTGCCAATACATTTCTAGTACCCTTTCTCGCCTTGTGGAGATCGTCCATGTCCGCGGTCTTCTGGAACGTCACTTGTAGATATACGGAACAATTACAACTACTTTAACTTTATCTCTAAACCGAGTGATGAGAAGTTGTGTAGATGAATCTATTTGAATATTTAATATTCTTTACATTTCAACTGCGTTTATCAAACTTCCAATAGCATTTTAGGCTAAACTTTCTTCAAAGCTTAGCTTGATTGCCATCATTAATTCTAATGGCTTAAATCTGAAAAGACATTTTAAAGAGATACATACATACACATGCACACAAACACACGCACACACACACATACACACACACACACACACACACAAACACACACATATATATAGACATTAAACAATTTCAACCACAAGCAAACAGTAAAGCTAAAAAGGCAGCAAGCCACGTGGATCTCAGATGCTCTTCACCACTGTCTTTCGTCTCTCTCCCGGGTCGCTTAAGCGTTCTGCTTGTATTGACCTCGACTCAAGACCAGATTGGGAGGGGGGAGCAGACAGTGTCTGGGAATTTGAGGGTTCCTCAGATTTATGTATCTATTTGAACAAGAATTCGTTGTTGCCTGGTTCGCAATATTAATTATCTCTCCAAATTTGTGAGATCCTTTCTTCCTACGGGAAGTGATTGCAGGTATCGTCCCATCCGTATAACTCATTCCTTCTCTTATTTATGCCTCGAAAAATGGGCGGAGGCCATTTCCTCTTCTCGCTCAGTATCTCATCTAAGCCCACCACTTCGGCTGTCTCTTTGACAAATCTGATTTTTAAACGAATGAACGAAAAGCGGTCTTAGATTTTAGGCATTAATTGTAATTATCTTATTTTTCAACAACGAATTTTCTCAGACCCTGGTCTTGTTTATGCAATCAGGGATTTATCAGTTATTTCCTTCGACCCGCTATTAGAAAATATTTGTCTTCATATCTTGTTCGCTTAATCGTACTTATGAACCTTACAGATTCGTTTCTTACCTCAACTCACCCCTTCTTCCGTCTGAGAATCAGGATACCCGTTTTTGTAACTTCCACTTCAAGGAAGCGGACATAAATCATTTTCTGCATTTCTGCTTTCGTTTCCAAAATTCTCAAATGCCTTCGAATGTACTTTCACTATTCCTCTTCAGTGCTAGTGGGCTGAAACTTTCCATATGGCCCTTGATAATAACTTTTCCCAAAACCAATAAAGTCGCTCATTTCAAGTCTGACTTTTCTTCCTTCTTTCAGGTTATATAATATTCCGTACTTTTAACCCTTTCCGTCTGATCCAGTTCATATTCTAAATTAACCTTCTCCACTTACCAGTATCATATAGTGTCACACAAACACACAGACAGACAGACAGACAGACACGCACACACACACACACACACACACATATATATATATATATATATATATATATATATATAGGGTGTATCAAAAATACTTTTGAATCTCTTGTCCTTTTTTACGTGTGAGGAAACCGCCACGAATGTTTGTAAAAGTATTTTTGATAATCCTGTATATATATAAGATTGAAAACATCTGAAGAAGTTCTTCTTGGAACGAAACACATTCGGCTCATTCCAGACAGATTCAACAAGGGTCCGTCTTGAATGTACTAATATTTCATCCGCATTTTAAGCATTTCTGAACGGTCACGAGAGGAGTTGCATGATACCTCATTTCAAACAAAGTTTATGCCACTCTGAAGATTATGAAGATATCGAAAATTTTGAAAGCATTGATTTTTTTTGTTTTTTACAGACCTCTCACTGAAAGCATCTTTCATTGGTTGCCTTTAGAACCTTCATCATTTTTCCTCCATCAAAACCATTATGACTCTCTCAGATTCTATCCACTAATGACACTCATCTGTTACTTGTTGCAAAAAATCCCAACTGAAATTTTTAAAAATGCACAAAAACCTCCTTTTACAGTTGAAATCCTGGATTTCAGCTTGCTGCTACTGCATGAAGCCACATGCAAACCACCTCATCTTCTCTCCTGAAGTGTGTATCAAAAACATCATAAATGACAAATAAAGCAGATCCACTGGTGCTGCATTTCTGAACAACAGCAGGGCAAATAAGGTGAAAAATGAAAAAATGCATATTTTTTTAATTATTTTTCAGCCATTATAACAATACGCTTGTACGCTTCACGCGGGTCAAGCGCAAAGGCCTTTCGAAGTGCAGATTTCACTCGAGTCACATCGGTCTTGTCCGCATTCGAAAGTTGCTGGTAGACATCGAAGGTCCCATCCGGCCAATCGCAAGGGGATTACTCGCTCGACCCGGTCAACTCCCAAAAGTTTGCAAATCAGGTCTACTCTTTCTAGCCAATCGACGTCGTTCCGTTGTATTCTGGCATGAGCTTTAGATCAGACTTTCCGTCAGTCATAATGCCAAAATAGCTTGCAATCTTTGTCTTCTTCTTCTGCTCAGTTTTACACCGCAGTCGACATCGATACGAACAACACGTATGACTTCCGCACGTGTTGACAAAAAAAAAAACTCCCTTACCCTCGCAAACTCTCAGCTTTTATGCCGGCGAGGCATACGCTTATGCAAATGAATACGGGCCTCGCTCTCAGTCTGGTCGCGCACGCGCACTACCATTTTTGTGTTCGCCGCCATGACGTTTGCCTCGTCAAACGTTCACTTATACGTTTGTTACACATTATTACTTGCTTAAAACCATGTAAAACAATACATTTTCTTGAAGACAATGTAAGAATGTAGAAAAACCGAAATGAAATGTCTTAAACCATTGAAAGTAGTCATAAGATTTTGGTGAAAATGGGTGAAAATGGAATTTCCCAAAATCAAAGCTTCAAAACTCATTGTGCGCCATTTGGGAAAACTTTTCAACCAAGAATTACTTGAACTTCTACCATTGAACTACACAAAACATATATATATATGGTCAGCAAATGATCACCACTTGCAATGCCGTCGGAAGGGCCACACTTGGCGGTAAGTCTGAAAACGAGGCCCCAGACTAAGCGCGACCAGCACCAAAGACCCCCAAACTGTGGACAAGTAGATAATGATTACAACAAACGTCAACGGTTGAAACAGCGGATGAAGAAGGCTACACTTGACGGACATGCTACACACAAAATTATAACTGAGTCAGCGGCAGTCCGTTGCAGTTTCCTTATGATACGTTCTACGGCAACCAATTATGTCCTTTCTCACTGGTAGATTCTTGATCTATTCTTACGCTGGTCAGTACTGCCACTGGCCGTTGAAGTTGGTCGTTCTGATATGTGCCTCGCTTTACCAAGGAAGCGATCAGCAAAGAAGAAATTAAATTCCTGGGTATGGGATAAATCTGACTGCGACAATATATAGGTCATCGTTTCACAGGAATTAATGTTGTAAAACGTTTTTTGTTTTTTTGTTGTTTTTTTATTTTGTTTTTTTTCCCTAGATAATGTAGGCGTAGAGCACTTTACTGAGTAAGTAGATATTTGCGTTTAGGTTCCTTTTTTTCTTTTTCTCATTACTGTTCTTGTTCGAGTTATATTTAGTTCTTTTGGCAAGTTGTCTTTTGGTTCCACCAACAATTTTAGTTTTTCTTATATATATATATATATATATATATATATATACTAGAGTTACTCCTGAAAACATGGTTACCAAAATATTTCGTTTTATTTTGGATAACAACTTTGCAGAATAAGACATGAAATCCAAATTAAATAATAATAATAATAATTAAATTTCTTTAAGAACAGCATGGGAATGTGGAACACCAAACTATACCTTAGTCACACCGGGGGCACTGCCATATCCAACCGTCTAAATATCCGACGTGGAATCTTTCAAGGAGACTCTCTGTCACCCCTTCTGTTTTGTTTATCCTTAATCCCTTTTACACATGAACTGAACAACAGTAGCTATGGTTACAAAATAAATAAGAAAATATTCAATCACCTACTCTACATGGATGATCTCAAACTCTTTGCCAAAGACGACAATGAGTTGAAAGGCCTCCTCAATATTGTAAAATACTTCAGTGACGACATAGGTATGGACTTCGGATTAGCTAAATGTGCAAAAGTAAGATTCAAGAACGGTAGAATTACAGAAACACCCTTAATAGATTTAGATTTTGTCACAAAGATTAGGGAACTGGAGCATGATGAAGCTTATAAGTACCTAGGAATTAGCGAAGGAGATGGCATACAACACCCCCAAATGAAGGAAAAAATAAGAAAAGAGTTCTACAGGCGTGTACGTCTGGTACTAAATACTGAGCTAAACTCAAAAAACAGAATATCAGCCATAAACACATTGGCTGTCCCTGTGGTGCAATACAGCTTTAATGTCCTTAACTGGACCATAGCTGAAATTAAGTGAATGGGCACCAAAATGAGAAAGCTTCTCACTTGCTACCGCATTCATCATCCCAAAGCTGATGTCGATCGTCTGTATGTGCCCAGATCCGAAGGGGGCAGAGGCAACTAGAACTGTCCTACAAAACTACAACAATAGGCCTCCAAAGATACTTGGAAACTACAGAAGACTGGATGATGGTATGCGTCAAGGAACATGAAAGTAGTAAGCGTCTTTACTCCGTAATAAAAGAAGCCAACACATTCAAAATAGAGTTTCAAATGGGCGCAGAGATGCAAGTACAGTACAATACACCGGTTGAAACTGCAAAATACTTAAAAAAGACAGCAAAGACGAATGCAACCGACCAGATACAGAAGCGATGGCAAGATAAACCGCTTCATGGCCAATACTCTGACCATACCAAACAAGCTGGCCAAACAAATATTGTGTCAGCCCAAAATGCAGATTCTGTGATAAATATCTAGAAACGATTAATCATCGTGTATCAGGTTGCACGATATTGGCACCCACTGAATATAAAACCCGGCATGACAGTGTGGGCCAATATCTGCACTGGAAAATTTGCAACTTCTACGGGAAGGAAACTGAAAGAAAATGGTATGAACACCACCCAGACCCGGTTACGGAGATAGGACCTGTTACAATTCTATTGGACTACACAATACACACTGACAGAACAATCAAAGCTAACCGCCTATATATTTTTATTAAAGACCACAAACAAAAAAAGTGCCTCCTTATTGATATGGCAGTCCCTGATGACTGCAATGTATCTTTGTAGATATCCAAAAAGCTGTCAAAATACAAGGACCATGAAATAGAAATCTCGAAAATGTGGCATATGGGAGCATCAACAATCCCTGTTGTAGTTGGAGCCCTAGGACTGGTTGGAAAAGATTGCAGTAGACTAATTGAAGGGATTCCTGGAAGTCCATGCCTCAAGGAGATACAAAAAATTGTTCTGACAAGTACAGCCCACACTTTACGAAGGGCTTTTATCTATGTAATATTTTTTTTCTTTTTTTTTTTTTTTGTCAGTGGAAAGTGTCATGATGCCATTTCTAAACTTAGGTCCCTGGGCGGGACCCGGAAAGAAATGTGTAAACGCCAGAAATCAAAGAAAATAATAATAATAATAATAATAATAATAATAATAAATAAATAAATAAATAAAAATAGCCGGAAGAAGCCTGGCCCCTGAACGTGATGGCCCACCATGGTATTGATATGATCTGGCGCCCAAGAAACAGCCCCCACGTATGGGTAAATACGAACTAACTATAATGCTGACACAACGAAAAATAGTGATAAACTGCATTGGTCGTCATGCGGATCAACAAGTGAAGTGAAGAACCAGAATTGGATCGAAAAGTCTGCAACTGAAACAAACTCTACCCAACGGGAACTAAATGAAAACCACACTGAGGACAGTCCTCACAGCGGCCCTCTATATTCATTAAAAGAAAATCCAACAAAAAGAACCATAAATAAATGGTCTAGGGAAGAGTATGTTGAAGTAATGATAGCCTTTTCCACCACTACGATAAATCCAACAACGACTGCAACGATCAAAGCTGGCGAGAATAACACACCTCAAAGAGACTAAACATCAATGACAACGAACTAGCCAATATCAGGAGTAACATCGTCAGGAAAAAATGAATACCTGAAATAGAACTTAAAAGCATCTGAGAAAACATCATAAATAGATTAAACGTTAATATTTAATTGTTGCAGCTAGGGACCAAAGCCTCGCAATAAGATCCTATTACTGTCACATAATAAAAGATGGAACTAACCCGAAATGCAGGGTCTGCAGAGAATTTGATGAAACTGTCGACCATATTATCTCAGGATGTACGGAACAAGCAAAAATTGAATATGTCCACAGACATAACAAGGTAGCGACATATGTTCACTGGAAGATATGCAAGAAGAATAAAATCGAACACACTGAGTGATGGTATGACTACCAACCAAAAACGGTTAACTAAAATAACAATGTAACTAACCTCTGTGACATGTCAATTCAGACTGACATGGAAATAAAAACCAACAAAACTGTTATTATTATAAAAGACAAGAAATTCAGGAAGTGTATGCTTATTGATATAGCAGTACCATCTGAGAGAAACACCGCCATGAAAATTATCGAGTAATTGTCCAAATACAAGGACTTGGAGATTGATATGGTGTGGGGAATGAATAATGAGACTGTACCAATAGTAATCAGAGCGCTGGACCTGGTGAGAAAAGGAATGGACAATTTTACTAACAGTGTCTCAGGTAACATCAACATACAAATTGCCCAGAAAATCGCCTTACTAGGAAGATCTCATATACTAAGAAAAGTGCTATCAATTAAATGTCAATTCTCTTTTAGGAGCCACGGACCATAGTTTGGACCAAGGTCTACAGAATACAAAGCAGGAAACATAACATACATAAATTATAATAATAATAATAATAATAACAAGAGATAATTTATTTTTCGTTGAATAATGTAACTTCTTTTCTGCCTGCTACATAGGAAATGAAAAATCGAGATAACATTTTGTTGGAATAAAAAAAAGATACAATTTACCTTGCTGTAGGCAGTCTGTCTGCGAATCTGATTTAATTGTGTCCATCTATTCTTCAGATAATTTGTTATTGGTGTTTATATCGCGGCCATCTTAGACACAGTAAAGCCAGACGGAATTCACAAAAGAGTCAAATGATCTTATTCAATGCGTTTATTTCAATGTATACTTTGATTATTTTAATCGTTTTGAATCAGTTTAATTAACTACACAAAAGGTAAAGACCATTACATTGGTTTCAAACAAGAATCGTACTGTTGCTTACTGTTGATGAACTTGTCGATATCTAATGTAGATGAATAAATAGCGTATAGAGCGTAAAATATAAATGTATTAAATCCACGTATTAAAATGAAGGTTGATAAGCCGTAAAATCAAATCAATAAAAAAGCATCTATTAAAATGAAACTATTTTGAAGTACACAGAAATATTTACTACACAGTCTCTAAATCTACCTCAGGTCCAAAATAAAATTATCAAATGATCAAATCTGAATTATAATGTTTATTTTAAAATTATATAATCAAAAAATATGTACAGTGCATAGATAACTGAGAAAAAATGTATTTTGTTAGGATATTTCGACTGTTGTTTGGAAACCAATATATAAAGCAAAGAGAATTCTTATATACTTACTGATAATGATTTTATTCTGGTAGAAACCGTTATTTATTTATTTGCTTCAAGGCGTAGTAAGATCATTGAATGGTAATGGTGTCTTATGAGAAAACATTCAGTATTCATTGATTAAACTGCATTACTGTCGGCTAAAATTTATAAAATCTTTCTTTTTCAGGAAAATAGTTTTTCTCAAGTCAACCATTATTGATCTTTCAATGGTTGAAATGGACTTCCTTCCTATCATTTTGTTTTGAAGTAATGTGGAAAGTCATCATATTGGTTATGCTATTATTTTCTCTTCCAGTTATATGTGCTTTCCATTCTAGTTGTTGCTGCTTTTGAAAGTCTTCAAGTGATATCGTTTCTATTATTTGGTACAGTTCTTTGTTTGTGATTCTGTAGCGTCAGTCAATGAGATTCGATGAAGAAGATTCATCAGCTCAAAGCCATTTTTAATCATTGATCAGAGAAAGGGTTGAATATAACTGATAGTTTAGACAGTTCTGAATAACATACTCGAAATACTTCTAAGACAATTTCAAATGTCGAGACATGCAAATAATTCTGTTCTAAATTTTTTATTCAGTTACTATCTGGAAACCAAATAGCCATTCTGTAGAGAACGGAACCACTGCTTCACCATGCTAGGTGTTGCTGCTGTGGTTTCGGTAGCAAGTAAGTTTTATGGGATTAAATACTTAGCGTCGCGTATAACCAGTTCTGAATTCAGAGATAGCTTTCTCCTACAAAACTAGAGAAGCCAGCTGTCGGATGAAAGAAATGGATTCATACCTTTCACAAAACTGTTGGTGCAAAAGTGAATGCAAGAAGACGAGGGGAAATTCCTCTGATTCCTGTTTTTGCACTGATAGCCACTACACATCTACATATTTTTAAATAAGTAGGAATAACACACACACGCACACACACACACATATATATATATATATATATATATATATATATATATATATATTTCAGCAAGCATATAAATTATTTTTCAGGAAATAACCCCAAACTCTGCACACAAAAAATATTTCTAGATAAGGTACTGGGCGCATAAATTCTTCATAGGTAAAATATTTGGCCCATATTTTAAGCGCCAAATTTGTGCAGAAAAAATATTTGCTGCTGAAAAAAGTTAATAGAAATTCCTCTAGGCAATCCAATGTAAATCGTCTGGTAGGGAAAAACGATTTCAATAGAACAAATGGGGAAAGCATTTAGCAATACAGATCTTTGTCAATCGATATTTATTGCTTTATCTGAATTTAATTAGATTAATTCGAATAAAAATTCATAATTCTTGTCGAGCACCTGTGTTTTAATGCCACAAAACATGCGTTTTGTTGTGTCGTGTCGTGTCTTTGTGACAAAAGATTGTCTGTCAAAAGAAATGTCAATGTTTATGAAGATTAGATGAGTTCTATGAGCTTTAGATTAGTTAGAAATCTAAAAGCATTTCCATGTTTGGGTCAGATTTCTAATTTTTTAGAAAAATATTTCATCCTTTTTAATCATGACATAGTTTCAAATTTACTGTGAAAGCATATTACAATTTTGAGGAGGGCCATTGTGATTCCAAGACTTGTAGAACTATTCAATTCGTTCCTTGTGTCGCATTTGCTGTTACCATGGTGTTTCGATCGGTTTAGTTTTCTTCGGTTGCAAGAAAGTTTAAGAGATATTGTGTTAAGTATACTGGTCGATTCTCAAAATAACTTTCGAGCAAGTATAGACGAATACGGTATATTCTTTTTTAAACGCTATTGTTCAGTGCAAAGTCCAAGGGTCACTCAAACTAGAGGGTTACGGAATAGGGTTGTCTTGTGGAAGTAAGAATTGTCAATTGAGGATATGTAGGATATATATAACTGTTGACTCTAGACTTGAAGAGGTTACCATTGTAGTAGTCGGGAAAACACCCTCTCGAGAGTCCGTTCCACAAAGCATCGGCCTTTGTGAAGAAACTGTCTGAATGAAAATTCCTTCTAACCAATGGAGTACAAAAGGAATGAAAATGGTTCGCTCCTGTAGCAAGGGCCGTTTTAGCTGTTTCTTACGATCTCTATTATTTATTATGCTTGATATTTTAAGACTTTGTTTGTCCTGTAGATATACTGGATATCATACTTAAGGTAAAATGATAATTTTTATATTTAGATAATTCATGCGTTGAATCTATATTCTTCAGTGTAGGGGGATTTTATGGTTATTAATAGAAAAGACAGCCCAAGATGCGAATTACGAATTGGAGATACCAAAATTAAACAGGTGCAAAAATTTAAATATCTAGGAAGTGTTTTAACAGAGGAAAGAAAATACGACACCGAAATCCGAAAGCGCATTGGCATAGCGAAAGATGGCTTCCAAAAACTAGGCAAAGTATTAAGAAACAGGAAAATCTCGTTAGACACAAAGAAAAGAGTATTAAACTGTCATGTCATATCGGTTCTCTCATATCACAATGAATCCTGAATAATCTAATCACGCATGAAGAAATAACAAGAGGCAACAGAAACGGGGTTCTACAGAAGGATGCTAAGAATACATTTGACTGAACACGTGAACAACGGCGATGTTTTAGAGGAAATGGAAACAAAATGTAAACTTATACGTAGCATCAGAAATAGATAGTTGAAATTTATACAGAACTTAATGAAGAAAGAGGGCTTAGAAAATTTGACACTCGCAGAACATATTGAAGGAAAGAGGGACGGGAAAGTAGCGTAAAACCTGTTTAACGAGCTTGAGTACATGGTTGACAGAACAGATATTAGGAGAGATAGCAAAAAGACAAACTTTACTAAGGGATGCAGAGGACAGGAAATTGTGAAAAGCTATGATCGCCCACGTCTTGAAGGGACACGGCACATAAAAGAATTCCGGATAAAGAAGGCAAAGGAACACAACTTCTCGTCACAAAACACGTTTAACTTGGTCGGTGGTCGAAATACGTATTTTTCACCAACTGAAGCAATGATCAGTCAAGCAGAAGTGAAAAACAACGACTTCGAATTTGGTCTTCAAAATAGTCTGATTTTTCACATTTAAAATAATGATGCAATATAATCTTCCTAACTTCATTTTCCTTCATATTACCCCTTGTAGTTATCGTCGTCATCTTCTATGAGCCGTACTCCTTCAGGACGTGGACTCTCGTGGCTATTCACAATCTCTTATCTTTTGTAGCTTTCAGTAAGGTTTGAATTTAAACCATCCCCTACTTATTCTGCCATCTGTTTGCACAAACTTGTTAAGTAATTTTTTTCGCTGTTTCTATCTGTCTCTCTTCCTTTCAATGTGTCTTGTCATTGTGAAATCATCCAAGCCTTTTCTTCTCATTATATATCCTCGAAATTTCAATATTTTTTTTCTGAATCTAAGTATAATCGTCGTCTTTGTTTCCATTTTCCTTAAAACTTTATCGTTACTCACATCGTTCTGTAAAACCACATTTCTGTTACCTTAAGCCTCTTTTTCATACGTGATTTGATGGTCCAGCATTCACTACACTCTTCATATTCAGACAACGCAAAGCAATGACGTTTGTGGATGTAGTCCTAATTTTGGTGCTGGCATTAGTTTCACATTTTGTGAAACCTCACTTTTTCGTTTTCTGCAAAACGCATTTTTCATCTCTTTTAACAATGCGATATTAAGATGAATGGTTGTCATTCCTGGTTAAAAGTCTACTCTTTGAAAGTTTGAAAGATGAATGGTTGTCATTCCTGGTTAAAAGTCTACTCTTTGAAAGTTTGAAAGATGAATGGTTGTCATTCCTGGTTAAAAGTCTACTCTTTTGAAAGTTTGAAAGATGAATGGTTGTCATTCCTGGTTAAAAAAAGTTGCCCATACTCTCTTTGAAAGTTTGAAAGATGAATGGTTGTCATTCCTGGTTAAAAGTCTACTTTTGAAAGTTTGAAAGATGAATGGTTGTCATTCCTGGTTAAAAGTCTACTTTTGAAAGTTTGAAAGATGAATGGTTGTCATTCCTGGTTAAAAGTCTACTCTTTGAAAGTTTGAAAGATGAATGGTTGTCATTCCTGGTTAAAAGTCTACTCTTTGAAAGTTTGAAAGATGAATGGTTGTCATTCCTGGTTAAAAGTCTACTCTTTGAAAGTTTGAAAGATGAATGGTTGTCATTCCTGGTTAAAAGTCTACTCTTTGAAAGTTTGAAAGATGAATGGTTGTCATTCCTGGTTAAAAGTCTACTCTTTGAAAGTTTGAAAGATGAATGGTTGTCATTCCTGGTTAAAAGTCTACTCTTTGAAAGTTTGAAAGATGAATGGTTGTCATTCCTGGTTAAAAGTCTACTCTTTTGAAAGTTTGAAAGATGAATGGTTGTCATTCCTGGTTAAAAGTCTACTTTTTTGAAAGATTTTGTCATTCCTGGTTAAAAGTCTACTCTTTGAAAGTTTTTCCAATTAAACTCTGAAATCCACTATAAACGACATACTGTTAGATCTTAAAATAATTCTAATTGCAGTTTCCTACCATTCAACCTTGGCTATACCTTGGATGGTTGAATCATAATTCGTAGCGATGAAATATGTAATTATTAAATATGTAATTATTTTCTTGTATCTGCACAAAAGATGCATACGTATGTGTTTCCATCCATATACCTGATCAAATATGGTGGAACCCTAAGTATGCCGGCGAAATGATCAGGGGAAAGTGAGACAAATAAAAGAGAACAAAAGTAAAATATTCATAGAAATATTCCTACATCGTTGGAAAACTTTTTGGGAGAGAGAAGGGAAAGTACTCAATAGAGATGATGGGGTCTAAAGAATTTGAAAAAATAAGTTCCCTAGCTCAGTTAAATAAACTGAACAAAGAAAAAATAGAAACACTATTCAATCTTAACTTGGGCTGGACTGGCAACTCATTCTTAGAAGCACAAAATCATTTTTCTAATCAGTTACCGCAAGATCCCACTCGAGGTTAATTCCTCTCACACGACACAGTCGTGAATAATTTGCTTACCGTTTACTAAATTCTATGTAGAACACACACATACACACACACACACACACACACACACACACACACACACAAAACACACACACAAATACACACACACACAAAAACACACGCACAAAACACACGCACACACAAAACACACGCACACACAAAACACACACACACACACACACACACACTTACTTACTTACTTTCTCTATCCCCACTCCGAACTATGTAATCTTAAACTTACATAACGACCGTTTCCCAGCGCAGTAAAAGATGCGTTCAGTAATATTTACGATATCACCGCAACGGATGCATTCTGGTAAAACAAGCAGCCTCGTTAAGAAACACTTTTTACACTCCCAGAGCTCGTTTCGGATTACCTGCCACTGGCGGAATTCCTTCTTGCTACTGAAATTTCAATCTGGGCGTCGATGGCTGTAGAGAATGATATTACCCTTTAAGATTGTCTCGCACGACCTCCTTTACTATATCAATTTCTTGACAATGACCGGGTTTCAGTGAATCCAGACTTCACCCGAGAGAAGACGTTCATGGCATGTCGACATACGCGATAGAAGAAGCACTAGGTTCGGGGAAAGCGACGAAACTTTCCATCATTCAAGTACATACTTCTCAAAACTGAAAAAAAGATTTCTTCGCACATATTCGGCAGAGGAAATGTAAGCGTAATTTATACCGACGGATCATGGTATTCGATATACACAGACTTATCTTTGTTAACCATTACCACTACGATCGGTTCATATAATCTGTTTTCTTTTCTGACCTTCTCAAACTCGACATTATTTGTTGGCTTACACGTATTACATAACTGTGTTTGTAGCACTAGGTAACATAATTCCACATAGGGTCAGGTTCACTCCCATCTTGCACAGGAAAGGTTCCAATGCAGGAACGTATTGCATTGACAAAAATGCACAGCAGTGAGGTAGGGAATATGAAACGCTTCGATCTTAACCCGCTCAACTTTAACGTTATGTGTCGCATATAAAAGGCGAATCCAGGAGTTAAAGACAAGTTTGAAGCCTTGCGCTGACAAGATTGTCAACAGAAAGATAGTTACCTGTATTGGACTCAGCATTGATCAACACGGTTTGATTATCGACTTTATAATAATACGTATTAAATGTAGGTAGCTTTGTACAGTCCTGCTCTTCACATGATATGCGATTAGACAATTCAGCACAACCTACAATAATTTTTGATAGGATCCTGGCCAAATGGAAATTCACAACACTGTTTATTCTTGCCCTACTTAAGGGTTACGGTATAGTACCCAGCTTCATCCATTGGTTAAATATCATTTTCAACAAGGGTTATAACACGGCTGGCCGGCTCAATCCTGGGTTGTTTTCACGCTGGTCAGTGTTGGCGCCGATCAATTGAGGGTCATCTCTTGACCGCTTCGTTCCTTCAACGTTGTGTTCTTTGCAGTGAAGATCGAACTTTCGTCCTCACTTAGGCGGTGAGTCGAATTTGCGGAACCGTACTATGAAAAAGGACAAGAATGCTTCCGCCGGTGAAAAAACAAATATCATAGCAACTAACGAAGAAGGCCGCTGAGTTAATTTTCAATTGGTTCATCGTCGGACGGGAAGGGTTAATTTTGTTGTATCAACAATTATATGAAGCAATTGAAAATTAACTCAGTGGCAGGTTACACGGGGTTCAACAGCTCCCTCGTTCGCTATTGATTCGTCTCAGCGTTTTCCAACAGTAGCTCCCTCTGCCGGCTTAAACGATCGTTCGGTTTATATGCATCTCGCCCAACTCTCTCTACTCCTCGAAGCTCATTACGTATTCCGCAATTAATTATTTTCTCCAACCCTGGAGACGAAACATCGACCTTAAACAAAGCAGTCTGGTATTTCAAAAAAATAAACTTTGTTTTATATATTCTTCATATCAATCGGCCGTTTATCAATGTCATAATTTTTCACGCCAGCACTTTTTAAAAATTATTTCTAAGGAATTTAATTTTCTTTGTCGAATCCCAATGAATTCTCTTAGTTTGTCGATTTCCAAAATTCGACCCAATTTCAAAGTCTATTTACATTTTTTTGTTTTACTTAAACTCGACCCTCGGTGGATAATAACCTTCGAATACCAACACAGCTTTTCAAAATAATTTTATTAACTTCAAATTTTTCTACTGTTTTACATTCCGGCCTTTTTCGGGGAATCATAACAATTCTTATTTGCGTTTCAGTTTATCAAAACGAAAAAAAAAAATTCATTATTTTCTCGCTTCATATTCCAATTCCTGTTTCTCACTTTAAGGTTTTCAACCCTTCCAATGCTTCAATTCTATACGATGTTTTCGTATAAACCATTTTAATTTTATTTCCAAACCACTAGAGTCACGATAGTGTCACCTTCCTTTCAACTACCACCGGTGACCCTTTCTAGTGTCACAAGGGGACAAACATGTGCAACCAGTTTCAAGTGCATTTCTTAAGGGAAGTCATCGATTCCCGGAGTTTCAGTTTACATGAATGATTTCTGAATCTCATTCTCCATTATGGGATTCTCCCACCTCTCTGTTTCAGTCACACTGAAGCGAGGAAAGTCAGCAAAATAAGGGTCGAAGTGAGCAGTGAAAAGTTGTCAAGAAATTCTTCACATTCTTTTGTCATCGACGTCTACTTGGCTATATGACATTGTTTATATGCAAATCTGTATACTTTCGAAATTCTACACACAAACCTCTCCTGTTGCTTCGTGGTTTTTTTTGGGGAGGGGGGGCTTTTTTTTGTTTTGTTTTTTTTTCATGTAGAATCCTCTATGTTTCTTTTTATTCATGTAGAGTCCTCTATGCTTCGTTTTATGAAGTAGATTCTTCTATGCTTCATTTTTTTCATGTAGTAGAATCCTCTACACTTCTATTTTATGTAGATTCCTCTATGCTTCGATTTTATTTCACACAGACTCCTCCTTACTTCTATTTTTTTTCAAGAAGAGTTCTCTATGTATCATTTTTTTATTTTAATGTAGAGCCTTCCATGCTTTGATTTTTTCGTATAGATTCCTCCATGGTTCGTTTATTTCATGTAGAGTTCTGCGCACTTCGTTTTTTTTTTATGTAGAGTCCTATATGCTACGTATTTTTTTTTTTCATGTAGAGTCCTCCATGTTTCTGATTTTCATATATATTCCTCTCTGCTTCGTTTTTTTTTTTATGTAGATTCCGCCATGCTTGTTTATTTTAGTTTTTTTTTTTTTTCATGTGGAGGCCTCCATGCTTCTTTCTTTTCATTTTCGTCTACGTTTCGTTTTTTTTTGTTTTTTTTTTCATGTTGTCCTCTATCCTTCGTTTTTTTTTCTGTGGATTCTTTCATGCTTCGTTTCTTTCATGTAGAATCCCTTTTATGTAGAATTCGCCATACTTCCCTTTTATTTCACATAGATTTCACCATACAACGTTTTTTTATGTACAGTCCTCTATGCTTGTTTTTTTTGTTTTTTGTTTTGTTTTTTTTTCATATACAGTCCTCCATGCATTGTTTTTTCATGTAGATTCCTCTATGCTTCGTTTTTGTTTTCAAGTAGATTCCTATATGGTTCGTTTTTTCATATAGAGTCCTCAATGTTTCGTTTTTCTTTCATATAGAGTCCACCATGTTTGTTTTTTTTTTCCCCATGTAGAATCCTCCATGCTTTTTTTTCCAATTTCACAATTGTGGAGTGATTTCAAGTCTTTAAACATCTGTGGCTGCAGAATATTTTTTTTACTTGTGATATTCGCAAATGTCTTCCATCAATGTATATATATATATATTTAGTTCCTGTATTTTTTGTTGTTTTGTTTTTTAATGGGTTTGGACAGAAGTTGTACCTCTTCAATACTATCAACTAATGAGTTTTTCTTTGCCTTTTGCAATTGTTGTTGGTATAGGAAGAAATAGATAAAAGATGAGAAGAATGAAGTTTTTTATGGAAGGAAGTGGAGATTGTGAAGTCTTGAGAAGTTGATGAGAAACCAGTGTAGTCATGCGGCAGGAAGTACTGGTTTACATGGTACCAGTAGCAGTTGTAGACTGGCCTAAGATTTTGTAAATATAAAGCAAATAATTATAACTTCGCAAATGTTTCTTTGTAAACAGGATGGTAACATTGAATTCATCAAATCTCTCTCAAATTTTGAAACAATCTTTATGGATTTCTCTATATCAGATGTTGAAAATTGACTTGAAAAACAAGAGAATTTTTTCGTAAAATAGATGTCCACCAAGTCAAAAACAGGTTTTATTCAAGGAAGAGAATAGTTAACAAAGACTAACAGATTCTTGTAAAACAATTTATTGAATCAGAAACAAAGGTTTTGCTCATGATAAAATGTGTGGCCCTATTGCTGCGTGCTTCGCTGATTGCGACTTTCACCGGTCTGTGTCTGTTGGTCCGTCCCCGGCGATCCCACTCTGAACCAATCCTGTACCCCCACGTTGTGTTTCAGTATACACAGAAATATCGGTGAAGAACTGTCGAAGATCAGGCTTGACTCCTCTGTCCTGACTATGCTTGTAAAAGATTAAAGTCACCGGTGTTGCCAGTAAACTTAATTAACTTAACAACACTCATTAGCAAGTGTAAAAATAACAACTTTTATTTATGGTACTATGATTAATATCATGAATGCATAAATAAAAGGTATTTGAAGAAGTTTCCCCGTATAAGGAATTCTCCAGCTGGGAGGAAGAGGGTGACTGTCAATTGCTGTTATGGCTAAACAGCCGAGAGTCGTTCAACTATATAAATGAGGGTAGTTGATCGAGGGAGTTCAAAAAGCGACGCAGAGAACAGGTCTTCAGCTGTTTGAGTCACCACGGCCATCCGGCAGGGAGAGTGTTGATCTACTAGCGGCGAAACTAGTTCGACCTTACTTCTGCTCTTTTTGCAACTGCTTTTATGGCACTGCTCTGATTGGCTATCCAATAACAATACTTGACCAATGATATTGGCCTGCCAATATTTATGCTTGACCAATAGTCTTGTGCCATGCGCCTTGAAGGAGAAGAAGGAAACTCCCCCAAAACTCAATATGGTTGGTGGACCAACCAAAATAATGGCCCTGTGTAGTACGTATCGGAAGGGGAGACGAAAAGCTCCATCCCAGTCCTTCTCTCACTGATGAACCAATCAAAATTTTAACCTTGCATCGCTCATATCCCCATTCAATGGAATATTTTACATGTTCCGGAATATCACCCTCATTTGACCTGATTATCACAGGTGTCATCGTCAATTCTATCCGAAAGTTTGTTATATCCCTGATCAAAACAAAGCTGACTTATAAAGATTTTCTTTGTGTCACTCATTCCAACAAAATGAAAACAATACTTAAGTTAAACAGACGAAAGACCTAAAACTGTACCTGATGGCCAATCCCACATAAGCTTACAATTTCACCTCTAACACTATATATCATAAGTAACACAAGCTATATAATTCATGGTATCGCATTGTTTTAACATGAAAATATTTTTCTTTCTTTAGAAATATAAAGTAGATTTCCAGTCAACCTTTGACACCAGTCATGGTGTCACAAATTCATTGCAAACAGCAATTCACGTAAAACAATTTTCTTGACAAGAATCAAAGAATCTTACAATGGTGTTTGTGATTAAATTCATTGCAGAGATTCACGTAAGAATTCATTATAGAGACTCACGTAAAAATTCATTCATTACAGAGATCCATGTAAAAATTCAATAACGCGATTCACATAAAACAATTAGCTGACTGGAAAACAATGAAATTGTGATATTACTAATGAACTAATGGACTGTTTGCTGAACGCAAAACAAAGGTTTTTATTTAAAAAAATGTTGCTAGAGAATTAATTTATTACAAAAAGCAAATCACGTAAAACGGTTTGCAGAATGAAAAACAGTGGATTCGACAAAGGTGTTGTTTGTGAACAAATCCAATGTTTGACATTTAAACAATGTTTGTTGTTCTTTTTATATTAATTGTACTTTTTTTCTACAATAGGATTAAGAACGACTTCTACATTTGCTGTCTCTAAATTTCCCTTTGTCGTTTTCTTTAATGGATAGCAGCTCGGATTGGGGAGTCGGAGAGCCGAGTTCGAATTCCAGTCGAATCCATTACATTCACTTACGTGCTAATACTCTTGGGAAAGATATGAATACTATTCTTCTTCCCCCATAGCTGGGGGGGGGAGAAGAATAGACAGACCAGGTTCTATAGCCTTGGATGGCAACTGGTCTATAGCAGGAAGAAATGGCAACCCACTGCGGGAAAAAAAATCTGCCTCGTCAGTCATGTATCGAAACATACATGATCGCCTAAGCGTGTATCATGCATAGCACATGACTGTTGATACCAATATTTTTTCAACGGCAAGGAAAAATTATACGAGGTCTCATTAAAAAGATCGAGCTACAAAAAGAAAACTACATCACCTATCATTTCGGTATTTAACCTCCTTCGAAATAATCCCCTTCTAAACTTAACCAAGCGTCGTTTGCATTGATGGAAGAATTAATGGAACTTCTTTTTTATTTTTGGTGGGAAATAACGAGAAGCTACCACGTCGACGTGTTCAAATCTTGTTCCTTTAAAGTGGAATTTGATTTTTGAAAAGAAGAAAAAATTGCAAGGAACGAGATCTGGGAAATATTATGGTTGTCCAGAAACTGCTGCACAAGCCATAGTCATTGATGAAATTTCTGTGGTGTGCTGAGACGACCGCACTCTGCACACTTTCCTTCCAACCATTGCTATAAATAACGGAAGTGAGCAAAAACATTATAACTTAGTGTGCATACGCGACAGAGTTCAAGGTCAATCTGTGTTAAGCGGCTTCACTCTAAATATTTTACCGTTACTATAGCAACAATTCCGATACTTTTCAGACCTCGTATCGTGCCTAAAAAAAACTTATATTGTAAACGTTTTATGCGCGCATATACACATTTTCATCTCATATGATGTGAAAAATATATTAATTTATATCCAAACCAATTGAAAGAAAAAAATGGTTGATATTTTTGTATGCTATTCCATGTAAATATGAAATGACATTCTAAAGGGAATAAAAAACTGAAAGAAATACATAACTTCAAAATAAAGGGTATATCATATATTATCAGTCACGTCGTTACAGTGTAACCCGGATATAAGAGACCCGGATATAAGAGAAAAACGGATATAAGAGAGATCTTCTCTGGTCCCAAATTAGAGCCTGTGTTAATGTATATAAAATAGACCAAACCCGGATATAAGAGAAACCCGGATATAAGAGACTTCTTCTTCTCCGGTCCCGACAACTCTCTTATATCCGGGTTACACTGTATAAAAATTGCGATACTTATATGTTTTAATATTCATTTTAATTATAATATCCCTAAACCAGCCAAGGTACCTGACTCAAGAGAAGACGTGTTTTCAAACCTCTGACTCTGGGACCAGCTTTGTTTTTTTTGGGATTTTACATACAAACTCTTGAATTCACGTTAAGTGGATTTCTTTTAATTTTTCTTTTTACTTTTGAAGTTTTTGTTTCTTTCATTTTTCAGTTAAATTCTTGCCTTATTTTTCCCGTTTAATTTTAATTTTATTTTCTACGTGTAAGATTTAATTTTAATTTAATTTAATTTTCAAGCCAAGCGCCATTTTTCTCTCCTTCGCTCTCTTTAATTTTTTTTTATAGTCAAGCTTTAATTCCCCCCCCCCTCTCACATTAGTTTGTAAATTTTCTTTATTTCGTCTTACTATAATTTTTTTTTTATTTCCCACTTGGTTTTATTATCTTGCCCTCAATTTAGTTTGCAAATTTTCTTTTTTTCTCTTTGTGTATTTTTGTAAGCAAAACTATTTCATTTTACTGTAATTTTTTTGTTTTCCATTAGGTTTTCTTCATTTTTAACATCCCTCAATTTAGTTTATAAATTTTATTTTTTGTAAGTCTTATGGGATCTTACCCATAATAATAATGGACTATTCCATATTTAATAAATACTGCGCCTCAGGAGTAGGCAAGGAGTCGAGTCAGTAGTTCAAGTCGAGTCAAGAGTCGAGTCAGAGGCAGTCCGAAACAGAGTCGCGTTCAGACAATTACTGCAAGACATTGGAATAGTGATACTAGTCGAGACTACATTGTTCTCTCTACTCTAACGCCTTCTAACATTGTCCTCGGGTCCGCCCTCTATAGGACCATGCCGGCGAGTTGACGGCTCATATTGCTCCCGAAAAGCTCGTGCTCATTGATCGCGCATACGCGTGTGACAATGTGTTGCCCTCGTATCCTGGGGTGAAACGGATGGTGTATCTATTACTGCTGGCCACGGCTCAAATGGTGATTTGAACGACGCGATTAGAGGAAGTCTTACGAGGTGACCGTTATTCTCATCAAGATTCATCTAATCCGATTTTTGAGCATCAGCTCAAGATGAAGATCAGAACTGATAGAAAGTGATTGATTTCGCCAGATTTCCGCGAAAGGTGGGTGACTGAGGCGAGCCTGGTTCGTGTGAACGGGCTAGCCTTGATTTTCTTTTTTACGTCCACCTAAATCACCTAGTTATAGTTTCCTGTGGATCCCTCACCTGGTTAGGATAGACCCTTTTTGTGTACCTAGTTAATGTGAGTAAGTTTCGTTCCCGGCTTTACTTTGGTTATGATCCAAATAGAGATTCCCATCTTCCCCAGTTTGTTTTTGGCTCCTTTTTTCATCTCGACTGGGTCAGCTTTCTTCTTTTCCCAATGTCCGTATCTTTTTCATCCTTTCCACCTCCCTTAGTGAGAGAGACTCATGATTTTGTCTAAACGCTCTTTTGAGGGTTTAACAGGTCCAACTAACATCAGTTATCCTTTTATCTTGTGTATTTGTTTTTATATTTTAGTTTGTTTTTTTTGGGGGGGCAATCACGTATCATGGGGTGTTTTTGTAAGTCTCCTGAAAATATACGGTATTGTGGTATATGGAAGATTGAATGATGATGGATAAGTTCTTTTGAAAGATGTGCAAACTGTAATAACTGAACGGGTCGTGAATCTAATTAGCTAAGTATACGATAGTAAGTGATGACCAGACTCAGCCCATTTTCCCTCGTTTTCGGCCTGGTACCACAATTGTATTTTATATACAATAAATCTAAACAGCAAAAGTCCTAGTTTCAGGGGTTTAGGGGGGTTGTTTTTTTTTGCGCTTACTATCCTTCTAGAAACACGTTAATAATTCGTTGCTGATGACAATTCAACCATGACCTGATACAATACGACTCTCACTGTTGATGTTTTACCATTTAAACCGTAACTTGGCGTATCTCCTCCTGACAAAATCGTTTTTTTTTTTTTCACTCAAGAATTGTTTGGCCATCGATTTATTCATTTCCATTTACTTAGGGGAAGAACTCTGCTCTCTGCTGCTGCTGCCCAAATCTACATGTTGATCCCATTGTTCAATCGCTATGTACCGCATTTTACTTTTAATCCCAATATTTAGACACTCAACTGCTCCTTAACCAGGTTTCTTAGAATGCGGTATTTATGAAACCCCAACGTTAATCTTCTGTATGTGCAATGTTTCATTCAAGATCTGGGTG
The DNA here is from genome assembly GCA_903632075.3 of Acanthosepion pharaonis. Taxonomy (NCBI): domain Eukaryota; kingdom Metazoa; phylum Mollusca; class Cephalopoda; order Sepiida; family Sepiidae; genus Acanthosepion; species Acanthosepion pharaonis. The sequence goes on along the minus strand of CAHIKZ030001768.1, from coordinate 192,916 downwards.
ATCATGGCTCTCCCCAGATTTCTATCCTTTTTAGCTCTTAACAATGTCTGTCTTTTTACTATCCCCTACTCCCTGTTCTACCATCTATTTACACAAACACTTTATGTAGATTATTCGCCGTTCCATTCAGTCCCTCTTGTTTTTAATATGGCCCGTGTCTGTCAATTCATCCAAGCCTTCTTTCTTCATTATAAATATTAGCTGTCTCTTTCGGATTCTGACTATAAGTGTCTTTTTGTTTCCATTTTCCTTAAAAACTTCCTCATTGCCTATAAGCTCCGTTCATGGAATTCTTAACATCCTTCTATAGAACTATATATCTGTTGCTTCAAGTTTCCTCTTCATTTGTGGAAAAATTGTCTGCCATATCGGAGGACTGACATTACATTGCAGTTCAAAACTCTTTTCTTTTATTCTATTTTTTTTAAAATGAAATTTTCCCTTTCTTGATACTTTTAGTTTTTGGTTAGTTATGACTTTTTGAGTTACTTTTTATGTAAAATGATCTACCAGTACAAATCCCGAATTTATAACTACAGGGTTTTCTAATTCACTATTGAAACCCAATCATTATAAAAATTGCCACCGCCATTTTCCGCTCTATTCAGTTCAGCATAACAATTCACTTTGCATGATTATATGCATTTATATTAAACACTGCCAATATTAAATATTATAATTCTGAAGCTATTGTCTCCTTACAGAAAAAATTAACTGGTGTTAACGGTGTTGCTGAAACATGAGTCTATACTGAGAAAGGTGCTGGAAGTTTGACGGTCTTGTTGTTACTCATTCTCCAGCGTTAACAACCAGACATTTGGTATTAATATGCGAAAGAGTAACATGACAATAGTAATAATAACAAGCTTCTCTCAACATTGGGGCGTGGTTTGTTAAGAGAGCTTCGCAGACCATCACTATTGAAGAGGACGTGATATTTACCTACCACCCGCCATGTGATACATTGCCGGTTTAATGTGGGCTGCCCATACGCACACATATATTTGCTTTTTAATCATTCCACCGCAAGCAAGGCAGTGGCAGCCACTAAGATGCAAGGGGTTACCGAGAGTGGAACAAAAAAGAAGAGAGGACAATAAAAATATACGATGAATTGATCATCTTGCAAGACATTTTCTTTTATTATTGTTCATACTTCCTATACTTTCCTCAATGCATTGTTTCTTATTCTAAAATATTTATATCCAAGAAAATTTTAAGTTCGTGTGATGAACCTCCAAAAACTGATTTCCCCCACTCCCTCAATAACGCCATGTCATTTTGTTATGCAACACCGTGCACAATCTCAATCATTCTGAATAAACTCTATTTATTTCGACAATTTAATTTCTTCCTCGAATTTCAAAATCATAGAATCTTATTTCCTGTATGTTTTACATGATTCCAAATGCTCCAAATATCATGAGTACTACTGTCATATTTCATGGTCTTCTCCATTCCTTGGCGAGTTTCGAGTCTTTTACAAAGATTCTTATTCCTTTTATTTTCTGAGATATAGTACGCGTTCGTCCTGTTGCAATTTGTCTATATGAACTAAATCGGATTTAAGGAAAGAGAGAAAATGTTAAACCTGTATTAAAATAGTACTGATTATCTTGCAAGGCATTTTCTTTTATTATTGTTCATAATTCATATACGTTCCTCAATTCACAAAATGCATAATGCATTGTTTCTGATTCTAAAATATTTATATGCAAGAAAATTTTAAGTTCGTGTGATGAACCCCCAAAAACTGATTTCCCCCCTCAATAACGCCATGTCATTTTGTTATGATATCTTGTTTTGAGTAACGGCTCTAAGAGACAAGCAAACAGACACGATATTTATAGACAAGACAAGACAGCTTGTAAACTGTTTAACATTTTACAGCCATTTGCTGCTATTTTGATTATAGCAGTGATTATGCTGATGATCACTTCCTTGAAATGTCAAGTTTTTCTTTGTAGCAAAGAAAGGCCAATATTTGAATAATGTATAAAAATTTGCGGATTGTGTAAGAAAGTTAATGTTCAGTAAAACCTGACTAAATATTACGATTTGTAAGAAACTTGGCATATTTGTCTGTGTACGTGTGGATTATATTAACCTCAGCATTGTTGATATATGAAGTTCTGTTTGAATGTTTTAAATTGAGCTCCAGTTAATTTTTCTGTAAGGAGACAATAGCTTCAGAAGTATAATATTTAATATTGGCCCAGTTAACATGAAAGCGGGAAACAGAAAGCGTTCCACAAGTGAGAAGGGCGATAGAGTAAACTATTAGCATAGAAATTATGGTTACAACTTAGCTATTTCAAAAGTAATGTTATGAGACCTATCTACTAGTAGTACGCTTAAATTCATGAAGTTGAGAGACTAGAGAGGAAAGCCCATCAGAAAAATTATCGTGGAAATATTCATGAAAACAGTACAATTAAGTTACATTACAGCAGTGGGGAAAGGGACTGAAGCCGATATGACAGATCAGAAAATATAACGTTACAGATACTTCTTTTTGTCAAAAATGTCTAGATATATACCAGAAACACTATAGCAGGTGTGGTAGTAATAGTCGGTGCACGGACGAATGACAGACTTATAAATATGCAAGATAGATACTGGCGAGAAAAATTGTCTAGCACGACATAGTGAACCGACTTTAATAGTAACAGACTTACTAACTGATTTAATATAATCATTCCATTTAATGGCAGTTGAAAACTGAAGACCAAGAAAGCGCAATGAGTTAGTCGTTTAGAGGTTAGCATCAGCCATCCTGATGAAAGGCAAAAACAGTTATTTAAGATAATTAATAGATGGTCTATTTTATTTTATCTAGACCACAAACCGTAATGCTGGTGATATTAGCCGTTTCCCTATATTCATTGAGCGAGCAGACAGTACTTTTGTCTTGTCGGTTGATATTAATAAAAACTTTCTCTTAAAACTTTCTTTCAGGAAAATAGTTTTTTCAAGTCCAGTAGCAGTTATTGCTCTTTCCAGTATTGATGAGGGTTTTCTTCCTAGCCTATTATTTGAAGTAGTGTGGAATGTCTACATTTTGATTATGCTATTATATTCTCTTCGAATTGCACGTGCTATTCACTTTAGTTGTTGCCACTCTTGATAGTCCTCAAGTGATACGATTTCTTTTATTTGGTACAGTTCTTTGTTTTTGTGATTCTCGAAAACCAGTCCACAATGATCAAAGAAGAATGATCTTCGCCTACACGCACAGGTTTCAGTCACTCAAAACCAATTTTAACCAATGATCTTAGAAAGCGGTTGTATACAGCTGACAGTTTATATATTTCTGAATGGATGAATGGATGATGATATTCATATGAAAATCTTTATCTGACGAAGCTATTGATGACTCGAGGCACGGTGGAGTAATGGATAGCGGCTTGGATTGAGGAATCGGAGAGCCGAGTTCGAATTCCAGTCGAATCCATTACATTCACTTACGTGCTAACATCCTTGGAAAAGGTGTGAATCCTCTTTCTTCTCCCTCCAGCTATGGATAAATAGCAGGACAGACTGGGTTCTTTAGCCTTGGATGGCAACTGGTCTAGGAGAACGAAAATTCTGAATTCAAACCTGCTCTTAGATGAGGGTGAATGGAGTCTTTCTGAGCCTTGGTTGGCAATCCATTTAGTGATGGTGTCACGATAAAAACACCCTTGATAGCTCTAGCGAAGCATCAAGAATTCAGCTATTTGACAAGATTACGAACTACACCAATCAAAGTATTGGTGAGTTCAATCTCGGCTGAGGCCGCAAGATGATGATGACTCGAGTATTCAGGTGAATGTTTTGGTTTTGTAGCAATTTGCGATGGAATATGCTATTATTCTGAAATAATAATATTTATATTATTTTACTGTAATATTATTATGCATAAAATGTTTCCAAATCTCTTTTTATATCATTGAGGAGCTTCCTCAGCTCTACAATTAGAAGTAATTGGTCGAGTACAACGATAGAAAGTTAACTGAAATTTAGATGAAGGATATATTTTTAAATATGATACCCCTTCATAATGTAGACGGCAATAACTCTTTATGAATAGCCATTAATTCTTAGGAATGACAGTGGAGTAGTTCCCCGTTGCCTTCTCCATGTTTTGGAATTCAGTTTTCCTTCTCTTAGAGTGGTTACCATCCAAGGATAGAGAGCCCAGTCTATCCATCTTTTTAACATATAACCAGAGGGAAGAGAAACACATTCATACCTTTCCTAAGGGTATCTTTCGTTAGCGTTTACAATCTTTGATCTAACAGTTGGCACTATTAGCACAACGTGTTTCTGTGAGAATACGAACTTTAATCTAAAAGTATCGGGACTAGTGCTATGAAAAGAATGCCACATGCTTAACAATTCGGCATTGACCTCCTTCATAGTAATCCTTTCTGAAGTCACGCAGTTTATCCAGCGTCGTTTCCAGTGATGGAAGCATTCATGGAGTTCTTTTTTGGACGGCTGTGCAGTGATCAGTTGCCTCGTCGCATTCTCTTGGATTTCCTCAACGTCTTCAAATTGTGTTCCTTTTAAGGGGGATTTGATTTTTGAAAAGAGGAAAGTCGCAAAAGGAAAGATCTGGCGAATCTGGGGAATGTTTTTCTTGGCTAAAAGCTGTTGCACAAACCATGGTCACCGATGGAACCTCTGTGGTGTGGTGAGACGACCACACTCTACACACCTTCCTTCTAAGTACTTCTGTGAACAACGGAAGTGAGCGAGAACGTTATAAATTAGTGCGTATGCAAGGCAAAAATGTTCAAGGTCAATCTCCTCCAAGAAGCTTCACTCTGCGTACTGCAGATTCGTTACTGTAGCAACAATCCTGGTACTTTTTGATCAGACCTCATACATTTTCAAAAAAAATGAAGTATACTAAATCTGTATATCGATCGGTTTTAACTGATCAATTCTTAAAGAGAATTTCTATAAGCTTAGTGTGATGATAAACTTTACAATCTATATAAATTAAGATTTGATACAATTGACAAAGACTGGTTCAAATTATAGCGGACTCATTCCCTTAATCAATACCAAAGAAAAATAAAAATTATTGAATATTATTAATAAAATACGACATCCCTACTGAGTCTATACCAACTTAAAATAAGATTTAATTAATTTATAATTTATAGAGAAAGACAGAATTCATACGACATTAAAAACTTTTAGGCATTTATAGTAACTAAGTTATTAGAAATGTTATACACGTCAATTAACACACTTTCAAATAGAACTCAAAATATTTCTGTTAAATATTTGCGCGTATCTTTGTGTCTACTACTTGGTCTGTGTTTTAATATAAAATATAGACACCTTATCAAGTAGTGAGTCATAAAAATATCTTCCATTGTCGCATCTATTTCCGGTCGCATGAAAACTTTGAAACTTGACAAAACATTATTTGTAAAGCCCTTTAATAATTCTGGACTATAAAAGTTTGTATTTGTACTATATTTGCTTTCTTCTTTTCTTTATTCTTTGTGGACGTGTTGAATATTTTAACGAGTTCAGTAGCATAAATTTCAAACCAGGGTTTGACTGTGATGAAATCATAAGGAAAAATTTCATCATTCGCATTAGATCTTCATCATTTAAGTCTACTGCTAAAAGAACTGTATTAGAATTTCGTTTATTCATAAGACAAAATATATGATTTAAAATAGATTACTTGAAACATAGTGTTATTTTAGTTTATATATGTACGAAATGGCCGGATACACTTTGTCCGACCACATCTGTCTGCTAGGGTGACTAGTCAGTTTCTTTTGCAGATGCCTGCTCAGGCACATTTGTGTTCTCTTCAACAACCACAATGACAGCTTGTTGTTTATACTGCAACTAAGTTAACTTTAATTACAGCTTCTAGGACAGAGAGCAAATAATCTGGCGTGATCACGAGTTTGAAAAAAAGACTAGTGCTCTCTAAACCTCAGTCACGATGACTTGTGACTTCATGTTAGCACGACCATCGACGGCTTCCGAACAGTTTCGTCTCTCCGGCACTTTCCGGCAGTGCTGCACCCTAGCCGATAACCTCATGAAGTCACCTCTTTGGCGAATTGACCATGGTGAGATTCAAACCTGGGTCTTATAATCGCTAAGCGAACCTCCTGATCACTCAACTATTACTCGAGGCACACACACACCTGCATATATATATATATATATATAATTTTTAGATACTGGATAGAAACACAACTACAGTTTCATCTGCCAAGGTCTCTTCAGGTGATTAATACAACAAATTAAATTACCTTTCAGACACAAAATATATATATATATATATATATATATATATATATATATATATATATATATATATATGAAGAAAAAATTTGGAAAAAACAAACAAAAATCCTTAAATGCAATTATGTTGTTTTTAAAATGAATGAAATGTCGACGTCTAACGTTTCGGTTTAATAAACCTTCTTCAGGACAATATTCATTAAAATACAATTCAGTTCAATTTGACAAAGACGATAGACATAAAAACAAGTCTTATCCAAAACAGATAACTGAAACTTTTAAAATGATCAGCTTTAAGGATTTTTGTTTGTTTTTCCAAATTTTTCTTCATTCTGTCGGATCTATATCCATTTATATTTGCTTACATATATATATATATATATATGTATATGTATGTATATATATATATATATATATATATATATATATATATATATATATATATATATATATATATATATATATATATATATATATATATATATATATATATATATATATATATATATATATATGCAGAAAAACTTTCAGAAAACCGTGCCAATCTGACTTATTTTCTAAAATGTTTGCCGGCACTAAGATATTACTGTTGGGTTAATTGTTACAAAGATTCTGTTGATATTTGTATTAAATTTGAAGTTTTCTTTTTTTCTTTTTTTTTTTTAGTATAATAATGCCACTAGTTGTGTGACTACAAAAAAAATTACAAATCATATAAAAAACAAGTTTTTAATAGAACGTCGTTGCTTATCAATCAAAAAATTATTTTCACAAGAGTGCATAGCACTTGCAGTTATTCGTGATTATTCCCAGAATTTATTTGGAAAACAAAGACGCTTGCTAAATTCCAGCCTTTGACAGTGTTTATGTAAAATCTTCTCTGTCTACAAGGGAAATTGCCACTTTAAACTTACCAATGTAGATATAAATATGGATATAAATATATGCACATAATTGTCTGGCTTGGCAGTGTGTGCAATTGAACAACTAGCTTGCTTTTTATTTCATTTTTTTTAATCCTTAAAAAGTATTCATTAAAAGTATTCAAGAAAGGAAATGAATTTGTTGCAAATAACAAAGTCTTTATAATAAAGGTCAAGTGTCTGGGTGTTATGTCCTCGGTAGTGGCTGGTAGACGATAACCTTAGTTTACTAGGTTCTATGACTATGCTTGTGAATACATTTAAAGTGCACGAGCCTCCATCTGCGTATATATATGTAAGCGCCGATGTGTTTCAACATTACACCGTCTATGTGTCTGTGTGTTGGTTCATATGTGAAGATATCAGAAGCCGAGTTTAACTATTTTCATCGTAAGTATTGATCCCTGGCAGGCCGCCACAAGTCTACTACAGCTGCTGCTTTTGTCTATACCAATGTCAGGCTGCCCTGACTGTTGCAACCACTGTCTACAATATTTGCCTAACGAGCGAACGAGCGTGTGTTTGTGTGTAAAGCCCTGTGTGAAAGGAATGCCATATTGACTTTTTTAGGTGTCCAATAAGTATAGCTTGTTACCTGGCCCTCAACAATGAGTTGCACAAGCTGCTTACACATCGCGCCTACCTCATGTTATTTATCGTATCCTATGGCAGATGAGATGCAAACCTATTTTTAAAGTGTCACAAGCAAATATGTTTTTTTTTCTCTTTTCACCTTTTTGTTTAAGTTCAATTTGTTGTTATTTATGTATCTGATGCTTATGATTATTTGAAAATTTAAAATGTTTTTAAAATATCAGAAACGATATTTTCTATAGTCCGCCGGCTGTCTCTTCTTCTTACTGGCAAACATTCATCTTCTTTTTAAATTTAATATATTAAAAAAAAATGCCATTCACTTAAAAAACAAGAAAATTTCTTTTAAGTCTCTATTTGTTATATAAAGAATATATTAAATGATTATGGAAAGATTTATGGAGCGTTACAAGATTGTTGTTTATAAATATTTTCACCATTTTGTTAAAATTTTCCCATCTTAACAAAAAGTGTTTAAAGAAACTTTTTTATGCAAGCAGATGTGACCAACATTGCTATACTTTCGTATCCATTTAACCGTTTATTAATAACAGTTATTTTATTGGCTTTACTTTTTTAACATCTTTTCACTCTTTTCTTGCTCGCTAAATAATCTTGCTTATTAACAGATATGGATTTTAAGTTTTGTCTCAGTAATTTCAAAATGAGTTTAAATGGTTGAATCGTTTCTAAATACAAGTTTTTACAAGCCAATTTTCTACTTGCATTAAAATCACGGCCAACCTATAAAAAATTAAAATAAAAACCCCGTCTGATACGCACGGTTTAGCTCGATTATTGCAGCCATTAAAGATTATTGCAGCCATTAAAGATTTCTGTTTGAAAAATTCTATGACGTCACAAAATGATGTCATTTTATTTTAGATGTGGTAACACATATTTTAATACACTTGCTATTTAGCATTAAATATGTTTAATCATTCATTCTTAGTTTCTCTGTCACTCTTCGATATAACTCTTCCATATATTACTTCTGTTCGTCTCTCTCTATTTTTCTCTCTCAATTGCTCTCTCTCTCTCTCACTCACTCACTCTCTCTCTCTCTCTCCCTCTCTCTCCCTCTCTCTCTCGTTTTCTATCTGTCTATTTCATTTTTTAAAATCTTTCTCGTTCTTGGATAGAGCTTCTCTTACAAAAGAAAAATTTAATGAACAGATGAAGCAAAACAAGAATTGTGTATTTCTTCAAATTAGAAAGAAAACTATATTTCTCTTAACAAAAGTTTCTAATTCACAATGTCCTGGAAGTAATAATTGCAAGACATAAATTAAAGGGTGATAACTGATATATATATATCCATTATATATATATATATATATATATATATATATATATATATATATATATATATACACATATATATATATATATATATATATATATTATATATATATATATATATATATATAACTTTCTCTCTCTCTCTCTCTCTATGTATATATATATATATATATATATATATGTGACGGTTACACACCTGGCCCAGTGTCGGATCCTTTGGTTACGGCGCCAACGGTGACGTCGCTCCTCCTGGTCGCTCCTCCTGGGTCCAAAGCGTGCCGCTCCAACCCTTTGGTCAGATGATCACCAGCCTCGCCTTTCCCGACTCGCTTCCAATACCTGGTCACTAAAGCAACTATACCGATCTCCGGTCTGTCTACCCACGCTGTGTTTAGATCTTAGACAGACGGGACCAGCAGGATCGGGGCCGATACAAGTTGAGTCCGACGGGGTGGCAAAACACAAATAAAATAAAAACTCACGACACCAAACAAAATTGCTGATAAAAGGGTAACAACCTTTTATATCTTAAAGTCCGTTACATAAAAACAAAAGTGTTCTCATTTCCCGACCCGCTCTGTGGACTATGGCACCAAGCTTCTATCACACAATAGAAAAATGTCGAATTACCTACTTTCTAGAATCATGTATGTATGTCGGAGTGTGGTTCAGTTCGACACTGGGGCTAATTTCTATCGATCATTCGCAGTTGATTCTTCTCTCCGACTTGAGTTGTATTTCTTCTTCTTCGTCTGCTTGGGCTGGTAGTTTTCCTGTTTCAACTTGGTGGAAGATTTCTTGTTTCAACTTAGCCGCAACTCTCTGTCGTCTGAGGTGGTCTCTTCTCACTGCCGTCCGGAGCTGAACTTTAACTTCTCATCGACTTTCGGCTTGTCTGCAGCTCCAATTCTTCTCAGGCTTTCAGGCAATCTTCTTCTTCGTCTACTTGGGCTGGAAGTTCTCCTGTCTTCGACTTGGGCTGGAAGGATTTCTTGTCTGAGGATTCTTCTGCCCGCAAAGGGGCGAGTGAATCGGGCCTGATGGCCGCGTTCAGGCTCTATCCCTACCCGCGGTCCAACTCTCAACTGCAACTCCAACTCAACTGATTTCTGTCGACTGGGGTCCTGCTTATATTGACGCCGCAACAAACTGGGGTGGGTCTGTCGGCGTCAGGGTTTTCTCGATAATTCCAAAAGCTGCATTAATTCTGTCTTCTCCATTATCGCTATTGTTTTCACCCCTACTTCCTCATAGTACCTTTGGTGGGGCGGCGCATCCATCTCTCTTAGTCTCTCGTATGTCAGGTGACCGCTCTAACCAATGGTTCCTGATCGGGCATTTCTTTCCCTTCTCTTCCGCAGGTCACGTGATCGTATTCGACCAATTGTTATTGATCAAACATTTCTTTCCCTTTCTTCCGCAGGTCACGTGATCGTATTCGACCAATTGTTATTGATCGAACATCCTCTTCCCTCTGTTTGCGGGCGTGGTTACATCGTTCTTGTTTAAAAAAAAAAAATCCAATTTTTCCCTTTTTGCACGTACGCAAAATGACAATCTTTTGGCTTTCTCTCACCTGGACTTTGTCAAACAGCCCGCTGCTAATTAGTCTTGACTTTAGAAAGGATCTTTTCCGCCTTCTTGGCGCCCTCTGTGAGCCAAAAGCAATTGTCCCTCTTTTTACCTCTTTGTTTTACCTGATAGTCGAAAATCTTAATTATCTACATTGAAATGTCTCTACTTTATTAACGTGGGTGTCCAATTCTTAACAGGTCTGTATATCGTTCCACCGGTCACCCCCTCAACCCAAAGACACTTTTTCTCTGATTAAAAATTGTTTCATTGTTCCCAAAATTTCTCTTTATCCAAATTGATAAGGTGTCTTTCCATGCAAAAGTAGGCTAGGTGCTCTGACCGACATTCTTACCAAAATGACTTTCGAAAAATCGGCCAAGACGCTGACCTAAATCTCTTTCTGACTCCTATCTCCACCCTCAATTGGGTCATGCGTCATACATTTCTTTTCTTTCTTTTTTTCTTCCTTCCTTCCTTTTTCCTTTCTTTCCTTCTTCTTTCCTTAGGATCGTCTAGTACACTCTTAGTGAATTATTTTCAACTCAGTTATTTTCCGTTTAAAAAAAAAAAATTAACAACCTGTTTAGTAACCGAGTAAGAAAAATTAAATCATATTTCTATGAATATTTCTAATAATGCAAGGTGCCACAATCCTCCCTAACCGATTTGTCATTTACCCGTAAATGACACCTAAACCCAATTACATCATTTAACATGCACCATGCATTTGTCTCATGCAATTCTATTCTACTTTCTAACATGCAAGGGTAATGTTCTTTCCATTTTCTTTTGTTCTACATGCAATGAAATGTTCTTTTCATTTTCTTCTGTTCTACATGCAATGAAATGTTCTTTTCATTTTCTTTTTGTTCTACATGCAATGAAATGTTCTTTTCATTTTCTTTTTGTTCTACATGCAATGAAATGTTCTTTTCATTTTCTTCTGTTCTACATGCAATGAAATGTTCTTTTCATTTTCTTCTGTTCTACATGCAATGAAATGTTCCTTTCATTTTCTTCTGTTCTACATGCAATGAAATGTTCTTTTCATTTTCTTCTGTTCTACATGCAATGAAATGTTCTTTTCATTTTCTTTTGTTTTACATGCAAGGTAATGTGTGCGTGTGTTTGTAGGTGCAGATGTGTTCACTAGGGTTTGTTCTTCTTGGTCAATGTTTTCCTCTCTGCTGTGGGAGGTTTTTCCGCCGCACGTGGTGGTCTCACGCCAGCCTCCTCCATTGGTCTTCCAGCAATTTCTTCGCCAGTCCTGTCTGAGTGAGGAACACCGCTCGGCATCTCCCTCTCGAGTTGTTGCATGCTCACTAGACTGTCGTTCGCTAATCTTCTCTTACTCTTAATCTTCCATATTATTACACCCCCGAGGGCTATAACTAGGAATGTACCCATTACTATTGACCAACTTATCGCGATCTGCTCATCGTCTTCCCAAGCTACACCTTCGTCTCCCAACGCACTTAACTTATCCCTTAAGTGATCCATATCGATCTTTTCTATTGGCTTCATTAATACTGGCATCTTATTTAAGGTAACATTAGAGAATCTCTTTACTATCGGCTCCCATAATTCTGTACAATTGACTAAGCCTCTACCAATCATCTCTATGAGTGAATCTTTTTCTTCATACCTTTCTTCCATCTGGTAATAGGGGCAAGGAGATGGACACCCCAACCGCCGAACATCCCATGGGTAGCGACACCAGGGATAACGGTGGCCTTATTCTTAATGTCCTTGTGGACTCTCCCCCACATACCCTAGACAGGCTGATATGTTTCTGTGTGGCTACTGCCCACACCCCGTCTGAAACACTGATAGCTTGTGGTAATGCCGAGTTTGTTAATACCTCTACTTGGCAGATTCTTTTGATTCCTTCCCCTCTCCCTTCAAACAATTCTAATATGCACATTCTGCGGTTACCAGTTTTATAGATAGGGCTCAACGAGGTACAAGTCCCCAGGGTATCATCTCTACACCTTCTAGCTTCTTCAGCTGATAGCAACATAAATTTCGTTCTCCCCGAATTTAATGCTATGTAGTCTGCTTCCACCTTGTACCTTGCTATCATTCCTGAAAGGTAACAAATTCTCTTGTTGTTATTCTTCACAATCACTTAGTCTCGCTCGACTCATCACTCAATCATTTCATAACTTTTCTATTAGTTCGGCTCTTCCCTCCTCTAACTAACCTCTAGCAGACAGAATGGTCCGGTCAGGTGTGCGTGGCGCCCACTCTAAAGGTCGTACTTCATGACACCACTGGTGGCCAATCAATAATGCCAATGATCTTCCGTTCCTCGTGAGGTGCAGCCCGCATCTCCATCCCCTCCACTCACATCTACCATAGTCAGCCAATAGGATTTTGGATGAGCCAGTGTCGTTATCTGTTGACACTAAATGCTCCTATTCTGCACAGCCCTTTTGTTCTACTGAGATTTGGGGTTCTTCTCCCTCCCTGATCTCATCTTCTGAGGTGATTCCTGTTCAACCTCTAACCTTCTTTCTGTGTTTAACTCCCGTCCAGGAGGTTTTTTGTCCTCTTCTTCATCCCCTGATTCTTCTTCCTGTTTAGAGTCTTCACCTTGAATGTCTTCGATACCTCTCGACTCTATGTGTAAACTTCTCCTGTTCTTTATCCTTTCCTTAAGCTGGGAAAGGGGTATTTGATCCTCCTCCTCCCACTCGCTGGACCCTTCGTCTTGTTCAGGGTGCCTCTTTTTAGAGCCTTCGACTGCTTGATTGGACCTCTTCGTCTTTTTCTTCCTTTTCTTCGGACATGGGGGTGTGATGGCGATCTCACGGGGTCTTCTCTGCACTGACTCAGTCGACGACTGAACATCGCTAATCCCCTGCTGAGGGTTCCAACTCTGTCCTCGGACTGCTTCGTTTATCTGGTCAAGTTGACCTATCTCCTCATCTTCTTCGGAGTCTTCCTCCGTCTCCATTCCTTCCGGTTCAACCAGAGTTACCTTCCTTTTCCTTGTCTTCTTAGGCCTCGGCTCGCTCATTTCCAGGTTAGCTATTTCAGCCTTCTTCAGATCATTGGCATGAACCCTCCTCGCTCGTCCTGCCACTTGATCCCATATTACATATGATACTGGGCCCGTCTGCTCCACTATCCGGTAGTACGGTTCCCATCTCTGGTCCAGTTTTCCTTCTCTCTGGTGGATTTTATAGTAGACAGGGTCTCCAACCTTCAATTCTACCACCTTTCTTTCAGCATTCACCCTCTCATTTCTTTTCTTCTGGGCCCTCTTTATTCTTCTTCTGGCCTGTACGAATATCTTATGTTGCTGTTCCAGCAATAGTTGATGATGATCTTCACCCATATACCTTCTTCGGGGCTTCAGTAGGTTATCTACAGGCAGAACCACGTCTCTGCCAAACAACAAAAATAAGGAGAAAATCTGGAGGTTTCGTTTATCGTAAACCTCACGGCCGCCAGAGCCTGCGTCAAATACAAGTCCCAATTTCCAGTGTTTTCTCTGACCAACTTGGCCAATACATCTCCCAAGGTTCTATGAAACCTTTCCACTTTAGCATTTCCCTGGGGGTGATATGGGGATGTTTTTATGTGCTCTACATTCAAACCTGTCAAAACTTCTCTCATGATGCTGTTCACATTCTCCGTGCCATTATCTGTTACCAACTGCACAGGGGCACCATACCTAGGGAAGATTTCACTTATTATCAACCCGGCCACAGTTCTGGCCTTCTTGTCTGGTACTGCAAATGCTTCAGGCCAATTTGTTAGCCAATCGACAAAACTCACTATATAGTTGTTTCCTTGTGCAGTTTCCCCATATGGTCCTGATACATCCATACTCACTTTCTCGAAGGGAAGTTTGGTACGTCTGTTTCCTCCAAGGGCGCCATTTCCTGCCTTCTGCTCTGCGACTGGCACACTACACAACTTCGAACATAGTTAGTGACTTCTCCGTACAGTTTGGGCCAATAGTACTTTCTTCCTATGAGATCACATGTCCTATCAATTCCCATGTGACCCAACCTTTCGTGGCACTGTTCCAATATCTCTGGTCTTAAACTTTTGGGCACATACAACTTGGGTTTGACTTCTTCATCCCTTCCTGAGAGATAATACAGCCTTTCCTCTATTATGGCATACTTGGTGGTCTCTCCTGACTTCACCTTCTCTCTCAGAGCAGCTATTTCACTGTCTGCTTGCTCCCTTTCAATTCCTTCTGTCCAGTAGGGATCGGTTATTATCTGGGCGTCCCCTTCTTCGTCCGATTCTAATATAGGGCGATCTTTTAGCTTATTAGAGTTAATTACTCCTATTCTATAGGCTTTATCATCTACTCCCTGTTCTACCCTTACAGATCTTTCTTCCAGTTGTTTCGGTATTCTTGAGAGTAAATCTGCGCACGTGTTTTCCCTTCCTGCCAAATACTCTATCTTACAGTGGTAGCCACTTAACTTAAGTGCCCACTGTTGAATTTTTCTTATTATTTGTCCACTCTGCCTGCAATAGGTACTGCAGAGGCTTGTGGTCTGTTTTATAGTGAAGACCGCACCATTTAAATAGTAGTCCAGTTTTTGGAGAGCATACATGATAGCATATGCTTCCCTCTCTATTACTGGCCACCTCTGTTGTGTCTCTGAGAGCTTATGGGAGAGGAAGTATATCGGTACTTCCTCTGGTATGCCTGGCACTGGTCCTTCCTTATCAGGACACGGCTGGGTAAGTACTGCTCCTACACACTGCTCACTGGCATCCGTGTATAATATCATGGGCTTGCTGAGGTCTGGATACGTCAGCAGTGGAACGGTCGTCAACTGTTCCTTTAGCGAATCAAATGCTCGTTGACAGTCCTCTGTCCACTTGAACCTAGCGTATTTCTTCGTCAGGGCCACTAGCGGTATGGCAATTCTTGAAAATGCCGGGACGAAGCGTCGGTAGTAGCCTATAGCTCCTATAAAACCTCTTACCTGCCTCACTGTCTTAGGCTCTGGCATTTCCCTTATGACCTTTTACCTTATCCATGTCGGGTTTAATACCGTCTCCGTTTATGACGAAGCCTAAATACCTAGTTTCTTCCCTCAGAAACTGACACTTTGACAATTTCAATTTTAATCCGTGTTTCCTCAACCTTCCCAACACCTGTCTTAAATGAAAAAGTGTTGTTCCACTGTCTCCGAAAATATCAAGATATCGTCCAAATACGCCATGGCAAAGCTCTCGTATCCTCCTAACACTATTGACATTAGCTGTTGGAAGACTCCCAGGGCATTAGCTAAACCGAATGGCATCACTCTGAACTGAAACAGTCCCAGGTGACACGCGAATGCGGCTTTCTCCTTGTCAGCCTCATCCAGGGCTACTTGCCAATACCCGGACCTCAAGTCCAACGTAGAGAAGTACTTTGCCTTCCCTAATAATGCCAAAATGTCGTCTATTAATGGCAATGGCACCGCCAACGGCTTCGATATAGAATTCAGCTTTCTAAAATCTACACAGAAACGGTGGCCGCCATCTTTCTTACCTACTATTACTATTGGGAAGCTCCAAGGAGATCGATCTTTCGATCATCCCAGCTTCCAACATTTCCTCTACTGCCTCTTCTACAAGGGGTCTTTTATGTATAGGTGTTCGGTAGGGTTTTTAATTTCACAGGGGGTGGTCTCCGGTGTCGATTTTCATTTCGACTGTGTGGGTCTGACCTAGCTCCTTGTCTGACTGGGCCACCACATCTCGATTGTTCCTTAACAGACCCCCCACTCTGGTTCTAAATTCATCCGGTGCTAATATATCCTCATCTAAGATTCCTTTTGTTTGCTCTACTAGCTTCCTTCGTTCCTCCTCGAATCTCACCCGATTCAGAGTTCGTAGGGGAAGCGCTCTCCCTATCTTCTCCCCTCTCCTAACCTTGATAGTCTTTTGGGCCTGGTTCACCATCATAATGGGCACCAACTCGGCTGCCTCCACTACCGTTTCGCATAGGGTTACCTCGTTATCTTCTAGGCCCTTTCCTTCTACAGGGACCAACTGCAGAGGTCCTCTCCGTACCTTTTTTCTGACATTAGCCTACCCTTTCCCGACACTGCGGTCCTAGGGAGGTAACTTTACATCTTCCTCCACCACTATGGTTATCTCTTCCTCTGGTGGGCATCCCAATGGCGTTCTCTCGCCGTTCACCACCAACACAGTAGGATTAAACTCGATCTGGGCCCTCTGGCTCCGGAGCCAATCTTCTCCCAAGATTGCCTCCGTACACAGGTCAGGGGTTACGTAAAAGTTTTGGGTGCTTTTCACCTCCCAATCCTCACCGGGAGCCTCACCATCCCTTTTTATCTCCAGGGGGCCCCATCTGCTTGCGTGATCTCTATGTCCGCTTCCCGTAACCTTCTCTTCCATTTCACCCGCCTGTATGTTTCCTCTCTCATCAATGACACAGATGCTCCTGTGTCCACCAAAGCCCCTCATCTCTCTACCACCTATCTCTGCTCTACAGGATAGTTCTTTCTCTTGCGTTAGCGAAGAGAACACCTGAGCTTTCCTCTTCCTGGGTCCCCCACCTTTGGGTTAACCCAGCCACAGGCGCCGGTAGCAATATATCACCTTCATTTTTTTCATGAGGTGGAGTTCTGCGCCCCCTGCACCTGGGCGACCCCGCCGGACCTCTCCCGGTCTCCCATGGCCGTTTCTAAAATACAGTTTCTTTTCAGGTGTCCTGGCCTCCTGCAAAACCAGCACCTTCTTGCTGGACAGCTTGCCATAAAAGTGGCCCGCCCGACCACATGTCCAACATTTTGCTCTTTCTCTTTTTAACTGGGTTGGCCTTGTGTCTATCCTCGGGGGAACCCGTCCTCTATTCAAGAGGTTCGCCCACCCACTGGTCCAAGTTTTTATTTCTCTCCTTTTTAACTGGGCCACCCTCCCTCTTAATTCTGGGGTGGCCCGCTGGCTTTTCTTGGGCTCGGCCTTCTTTGTTAATATTGGTGGGGCACCCTTCCTCAGCCCGCACCACTTGGCCAGGTGTCCTTTCTTACCACACCTGGTGCACCTGTCACGATCGAAGTCTGGGGCAACCCCACTTCGTCGGACATTCCGCCGCCCTGTGGTCCTCGTACCCACAGGTCCAGCAGACCAGCCCGTATCGACCCGGCGTGGGCTTATAAAAGCCATGCCTGGTCGACCATGCCCTTCTATTGGGGTCCTCCTCCCCATAATTCTGCCCGATCCACCTCTTCCTTAACCCTCTGATTCCACACGGGGGTTCTTCCGCCTACCCCCCCCTTCTTCCAGCCTCCTGACTTGGTATCTGCTTCTTCCCACCTCTTCACTTTATCCCACACCCCCTGGCTCTCCCTGGCCAGCTCTATCGCTGCCGACAGTCTGAGCGGTCCTTCTTTCAATACGTCGTGACGAACACGCTCGTCGCTCAGCGCCTCTACATACAGGTCCGCCAGTTGAGCCTGCATAACCGCGTTATCCCTGACCACTTCGGGGAATGCCAATGACGATAGCTTCCCCGCTCGGGCCCTAATTCTCCCGGGGTTTCATCCCGCAGCTGTGTTAGTTTTAAAAGGGCCCTCATGGCCTCTATGGCCAACACCTTCGTCGGCGAATTCTTTGGTCAGTAGTCTTTTATTTCTTCCCAAGCCAAGCGGGGTTGGTTCTCCACGAGCCCCCTTACGAACTCAGACGCTTTTCCCTTTGTGGCATCGTATGCCAGGTACATGGTTTCTTGGTCCGAGAGCTCGTAGATGGTTCGTCTCTTCTCGAGGATTGCCAGCCAGTTTTTAAACTCCTTTCCGCTGCCATCAAATACTGGGACCCTCGGTCCACCTAACAGCTTCCTTAATTCCACTGACAACCCCCGCCCTACTTCTTCTTCACACCCCACTGCTCTATCCGAATCATAATCTGACATGTCTACAGAGAAAGACAGTCTATACAGCAACAATCGAGGTTGGGAAACAAAACAAGGTGTCCTACCTTACAGACGATTCTGTTCCTTCTTTTCCTTTGGTCCCGGGTCGTTCTGAGTTCTGTCTGAATTTTCAGCAACGGCGGTCGATCGTGGTCTTCTCAGGGTTGAAATCCTCGGTCACCACGGCACCATATGTGACGTGGCTGTCTCAGGGTTGATCCGTTGGTCACGGCACCACTTGTGACGGTTACACCCTGGCCCAGTGTCGGATCCTTTGGTTACGGCGCCAACGGTGACGTCGCTCCTCCTGGTCGCTCCTCCTGGGTCCAAGCGTGCCGCTCCAACCCTTTGGTCAGATGATCACCAGCCTCGCCTTTCCCGACTCGCTTCCAATACCTGGTCACTAAAGCAACTATACCGATCTCCGGTCTGTCTACCCACGCTGTGTTTAGATCTTAGACAGACGGGACCAGCAGGGATCGGGGCCGATACAAGTTGAGTCCGACGGGGGTGGCAAAACACAAATAAAATAAAAAACTCACGACACCAAACAAAATTGCTGATAAAAAGGGTAACAACCTTTTATATCTTAAAGTCCGTTACATAAAAACAAAAGTGTTCTCATTTCCCGACCCGCTCTGTGGACTATGGCACAAGCTTCTATCACACAATAGAAAATGTCGAATTACCTACTTTCTAGAATCATGTATGTATGTCGGAGTGTGGTTCAGTTCGACACTGGGGCTAATTTCTATCGATCATTCGCAGTTGATTCTTCTCTCCGACTTGAGTTGTATTTCTTCTTCTTCGTCTGCTTGGGCTGGTAGTTTTCCTGTTTCAACTTGGTGGAAGATTTCTTGTTTCAACTTAGCCGCAACTCTCTGTCGTCTGAGGTGGTCTCTTCTCACTGCCGTCCGGAGCTGAACTTTAACTTCTCATCGACTTTCGGCTTGTCTGCAGCTCCAATTCTTCTCAGGCTTTCAGGCAATCTTCTTCTTCGTCTACTTGGGCTGGAAGTTCTCCTGTCTTCGACTTGGGCTGGAAGGATTTCTTGTCTGAGGATTCTTCTGCCCGCAAAGGGGCGAGTGAATCGGGCCTGATGGCCGCGTTCAGGCTCTATCCCTACCCGCGGTCCAACTCTCAACTGCAACTCCAACTCAACTGATTTCTGTCGACTGGGGTCCTGCTTATATTGACGCCGCAACAAACTGGGGTGGGTCTGTCGGCGTCAGGGTTTTCTCGATAATTCCAAAAGCTGCATTAATTCTGTCTTCTCCATTATCGCTATTGTTTTCACCCCTACTTCCTCATAGTACCTTTGGTGGGGCGGCGCACATCCATCTCTCTTAGTCTCTCGTATGTCAGGTGACCGCTCTAACCAATGGTTCCTGATCGGGCATTTCTTTCCCTTCTCTTCCGCAGGTCACGTGATCGTATTCGACCAATTGTTATTGATCAAACATTTCTTTCCCTTTTCTTCCGCAGGTCACGTGATCGTATTCGACCAATTGTTATTGATCGAACATCCTCTTCCCTCTGTTTGCGGGCGTGGTTACATCGTTCTTGTTTAAAAAAAAACAAAATCCAATTTTTCCTTTTTGCACGTACGCAAAATGACAATCTTTGGCTTTCTCTCACCTGGACTTTTGTCAAACAGCCCGCTGCTAATTAGTCTTGACTTTAGAAAGGATCTTTTTCGCCTTCTTGGCGCCCTCTGTGAGCCAAAAGCAATTGTCCTCTTTTTTACCTCTTTGTTTTACCTGATAGTCGAAAATCTTAATTATCTACATTGAAATGTCTCTACTTTATTAACGTGGGTGTCCAATTCTTAACAGGTCTGTATATCGTTCCACCGGTCACTCCCCTCAACCCAAAGACACTTTTTCTCTGATTAAAAATTGTTTCATTGTTCCCAAAATTTCTCTTTATCCAAATTGATAAGGTGTCTTTCCATGCAAAAAGTAGGCTAGGTGCTCTGACCGACATTCTTACCAAAATGACTTTCGAAAATCGGCCAAGACGCTGACCTAAATCTCTTTCTGACTCCTATCTCCACCCTCAATTGGGTCATGCGTCATACATTTCTCTTTCTTTCTTTTTTCTTCCCTTCCTTCCTTTTTCCTTTCTTTCCTTCTTCTTTCCCTTAGGATCGTCTAGTACACTCTTAGTGAATTATTTTCAACTCAGTTATTTTCCGTTTAAAAAAAAAAAATTAACAACCTGTTTAGTAACCGAGTAAGAAAAAATTAAATCATATTTCTATGAATATTTCTAATAATGCAAGGTGCCACATATATATATATATATATATAATTAACTCTCTGACCACTTAACGTAGGAAAATAATCTAGCCACTCCCACAATAACGAATTCTGTAAAGGACCATGCCTAAAAACACACATAAACCAAGAGATAGCTTATTCCTAAAATTTCGCTTGAAGATGAAACGGGACTAAACACCACAATTCAACTTAATTTTAATAATTATTTGGATGGTTTCGGCTCTCGTTTTTGAAACGTGAGAACTCTCATGGAGTGAAGGAATCATATTTTTAAACAAAAAATATTATTATAATAAAGCTCTACTTCTGTATGGAGCACTGTCTTAAAAATAAAAACAAAAATACTAAGGAACCCCGGATTATGCACCCAATGTGTTCTTTTCTATTTTCTGCAGACCTGCGCACTCATATATATATATATATATATATATATATATATATATATATATATATATATATCCAGACTTTGCTTTTATTCAAAGAGAAAAAATTATAACGAGTGGGTTCGAAAAAAAAAAAGATTTATTCTTTAATAAATATAAATAAGTTGATATATGCTACTATGGTCTTTCAGATTTTAGCAACTTAAATTCTTCAGCTATTTTATTTAGTGAAGCTATGTGATTGATCTTTTTTTTTTTTTTTTTATATATTATTGAATCGGTTCAGTAAGCCGTGATTATATAATTATGACTGACGAAGCAAAATATTTTGCTCGTGTGAATTCACAGAGCTGTAGGAGGGCTAAGCGGTAGCTACAGCCCTACACTTTTTGCTAGAATTGAAAACTGAACAGAAGTCTTAACTTTGTCTTCTTGGTCTCAATCTATGGAAAAGCTATTGGGCTGAGCTGTATCATTTGCCTATAATCATTACCGCATTTAATTTTCAAAGTCATTAATCAAATCTTCATCTTCCTTTTTTCTTCCTTTCCTCTTTTTTTTATAAACATTATCTCATATGGAAAACTGTCTACATGTCTCATTGGAGAAAATATCTTCAAGATTAAAGCGAAAAATATATACTGAAAATAAAAAAAAATTCTTACATCAGTAATACAGACATAAAAAGTGTAATTTTTAAAAGGATCAGATAAAAACAGAATCAGAAATCTTTCAAAGATCACAATTACCCACCTTCATTTTTAGCATCTGATTTAGACCTCCGATTATATATACGCACACACACACACTCATATATATATATATATATATATATATATATATATATATATATATATATATATATTGTGGCGCTGTGACTGTGATTAAGAATAAATTCTTCCGTTTATTTGTACGGTTGTAGGGAGTGACAAAATGATACAGTATATAAAATTCTTTTAGGTTATCCAAATCGACTGACACCTGAAGAAGATCGAGAGGCACAGTGTCCGAAACGTTGTGATAATAAAACCACAGACGAGGACATTAGTATCACTGTAGATAATGTAAATAATGATAACTCCTCATCCCAGAAATTCAGACAGAAAAAAGATGGTCCTTTTGAACTCTAGCAGAACATCCCCACACTATTACAGAGCCGTCGGCTTACACAACACTCTACTGACAGGCTGGATATATAGCATTATGAAATCTCCGCTACACACGTACCTGTCGTATACGCGAAAGCGCTAGAAATGGGTTTTATCTTCCGGTAAGTGCCGGTCTACAAAACCACATGCGATGTTTTATACGTTCTACAACGCGTTGGCTGATCTCTTGAAGTGCACCAGCGTTGATTTGGGGCTTGATTTAATGCAAAGTTCCGCTTCGTTGGAAAGTTAACATCCTTATTATTCACCGACTGTTCAATTCTTGTCCCACCTTCAATTTTCACGTTTCACTTACATCTGACGGGAATTCACTTATTCCTGCTACACCCTTGCTAATGTTGCCCAAGAAAAACCGAAAAGAACTTCACTTCACTGCTAATTCGCGCGTTAGGGTTAGGATTAGCATATGGGCCAAGGACAAAAATTGCCACAATGGTGTCGATATTACACCGTCCCTACTTCTCTTAGTGCAATGAGGATGCTGATGCAGCAGAGTTTTGAATTTCCAGTACGAGGCGCCTTTTCCATTGCAAATTAGAACGAACAGATACTACGCATTGATCCTGAATATTATGCTCTTAATGTATTATAAAGCTATATTTATTATTCAGAATCACAGACTTACCATTTTGTGTAAATAGATGACAGAAGAGACTTAGGATAACAAAAGACAGGAAACTGTGGAAAGCCATGATCGCCTATTTTCTGAAGGGATGAAGGGTTGCTGCCGGTAAAAAGTTGTCCATGTTTATTCGTTTATTCAGTTTGTTTACTGATATTTAGTTTTATTTAATTGTCTATTTGTTTGGAGTTGCGAATTTGACCTTACAACGCAAATAACGAAATCGGAGAACTGGATTGACATGTGTGAACACTTTGAACTAATACATTTTGAGAATTTTTGAGGCTGGAAACCACATCTCACTAAAGGCCAAGTTAGGCATTACCCCTTGCCTCTGGTATCATGTAATCCAGTACAACCTTTCGAGACTGATCTGATGACCATTTCTACTGAATAGTGAGTTTGATCCTCACTGGGTGCCCCATACAAAATTCGACTTTAAATGACCCAACAAGGATCGACATGCAAAATCAACCAGCTTATTTATCAAACCACATTGTCATGAAGTAATAGTTAAGTGAAACTAGTATGACTAAACATCTCTACCAGTCAACATAAGTAGCCGAGAGACGCACATTGGCTAGAACGTCTACTTATTTGGAATAAACCTTGAAGAGCAGCGGTGAGTAAAACAAGACAATCTTAATTTCTGTTAGAAATTCACCATCGTTTTTTTCTGAAATCATTCCTGCAAATCTTCAGCAACTGTGGAAGGTCATAATTCTCATTACTAGCGCCATCAACTATCAGCTATTATTAGTCAAATTTGTTTTAATCATTTCAACCCCATGCAAGGCAATAAAGCCACTAAGACGCAACGGGTTACTGACAGTGAAAAGAAACTGAGAAAACGAGAGAGAGGAGACAATAAAGAACAGGATTAAGGAAGACAGAAAATAGCGAATGTTGTTTCATTTAGATTTTTTAAGACACTAATTGACAAGAGAGCAAGAATGCGGAAGAGTGTTCCACTGGCGAGAAATGCAAGTGAAGAAACTATTAGCAGAGAACTTACGATTACATCTTTCAACTTCAATTTTAACAATAACGTGATGAGCTCCTGCTGCCAATTTAGTTCAGCGCTTATATACAGGAAGTCACGATATCAAAGAAGAAAGCTCATCAGAACAATTACCATGAAAGTATTTATAGGAAAGGCACAGGGGAGCTACGTTAGGGGAACAGTGGGAACATGGCTGAAACTGAGATGTTAGGTCAGGACTAATAAAACTGCAAATTTTTCTTTGGTTTTTATCAAGAATCTCTAAATACATAGCAGGAACACCAGACCAGATGTGGCAGCAATATTTAATGTATATACAAATGGTAGACATTGGCTCCCTGTGCCGCGCCAGGAAATTTTTCTCCCCGGAATCGATCCTCCAGATCTACAAATCAACAATTCGCCCTTGCATGGAGTATTGCTGTCATATATGGTCTGGAGCCCCTTCTGTTTGCCTCGGGGTTCTTGATAGGCTCCAGAGGCGGATATGCAATATAATTGGCCCTGTTCTGGCATTTCGTCTGCAGTCACTTTCTCACAGACGCGCCGTCGCTTCACTCTGTCTGTTTTACAAATACTTTTATGGCAATTGCTCCGAGGAGCTGCATTCGCTGGTTCCCAGACTTCATGAGTTCAAGCGCCCTACGAGGCTGGCATCCCGCTCTCACCCCTTCACTGTCGAAACTCCTAAATGTAACCGTCTCTTCTACTCCAATAGCTTCATGTCTCGCACCTCTCGCCTGTGGAACTCCCTTCCCTATTCCAGTTTTCCTGAGAGCTATAATCTCCAGCTATTCAAATGTAATGTCAATCGACATCTCCAGTTGCCTTGATCTATCCACTACCCTTCTCCTCATCCTTTCTTCTATCACTCCTATCTGATCTTTCTCCAAATTTTCTGTAACCCCTTGCGTACTAGTGGCTTCCCGCCTTGCCTGGGGTGAAACGCTTAAAAAATATATATATATATAAATGTGCAAAATAGATTCTAGAAAGAAAAAGTGTCTTTGTCCTTTTAACTATCTTATTTGAACCTTCAGGCCTGACAAATTCTTTGCGTCACCTCAGTGGTAAATGAGGCTCGTCTGGTTGACCATTTCTACTGAGTAGGGATTTTGATCCTCACTTGTTGCCCCCAAACAAAATTTGACAATGGTTGACATGCCGTAAAATCAATCAATCGGCTAGCAATCTTTCAAACGTTACTTGTGAAGGAAATGGAAATCGCTAAGTAAACGCCACAACCCCAAGAAAATTTATGAACAGCCTCGTATTGTACATCGACTACTTCTTCTTCTCTGTGCTGTGTCCCTTCAGGACGTGAGTGATCGTGACTCTCCACAACTTCCTATACCTCGTTGCTCTTAGCAGCGTTTCTCTCTTTGCCAAGCCACCCGCTCCCTCTGTTCCGCCATCCATTCACAAAAGCTCGTCATGTAGGTAACCTGCTGCTTTCTTCTATCTCATTTGATATGCACCGTGAAAGTGTTACTTTTTCAAAGCCTTCCTTCCGCATTATGTGTTCAAGAAATGTCAGGTGTACCTTTCTGATTCTGAGCATCGACTGTTACAAGCTGCCAATATCTCATAAATAATGAACCGTTTTGATCGCGATGTTTCAGTGAAAATAAGAAAGATAGATAAATAGATAAATTTTAACATTTAAGTGGTTAAGTGTTTAACGTCTCCTACCAAGATACCATAAATAATGGACTATTCCGTTTTGATCGCGTAAGAAGACAAAAGACATATCAAAACGCTATTAGGTTTCAATGAGAAAATGAAAGAAAGACAGAAAGAAAGAGTGTTCAATATCTGTTTAAGTGAAATGAAAAAAGTTGTTAATTTTAAATCTTTTCATGTGTATATTCTTACTTCTTAAAATAACGACCAGCATTCATATTTATGATTGTCATTGCAATATTTTGTTAAAGTTGTTAAGCTCAAATATTTAACGATGCGATAGGGGAATATCTATAGATATTTTATTGTCGTAGAACTCATCAGGAACTTATTCAATCATTAACTGAAGAATTCGTCATCATCATGTGTCGACCATCATGTGGAAGGAATCTTATGATACGAACTTGAATTTGGTTTGGATTCTTTCGGCATCAGCACAAGAGGAAGATCAGAACTGACAGAAGGCGTTTGTTATTGGCAGATTTCAACGAAAGATAGGTAAAAACGGCGAGCTTTGTGTGAACGGGGCCAGTTTTGATTTTCTTTTTTAGTCGCCTTTTGACACAACGGAGTGGTTTCCTGTTTGACTCCTACCTTGGTTAAGCTAGACTCTTTTGTTTACCTAATTAATGTGAGTAATTGTTGCTCCCAGCCGCCTGGCATTCTCTTTTGTTATGATGCATGTCAAGATTCCAAACCTCCCCAGTTTGTTTGTTTTTTTTTGTTTCCACCCCATTTTATCTTGACTAGATTAGACTGCTTGGTGGCAGAATGCAGTGGGCACTCTTATTTTTCTGTCGAGTAGACGGGACCTAATAGCATATTTTAATTTTAGTTTGAATGTTTTTTTGTATTTTATTTTCGCTATTGGATACACCCCTCCCCCACTCATTTCATGTCATAATTTTATGTTTTTATATTTTAAAAAAATAAAACAACAATTGTATATATTTTCGTACCATGTTTGTTCTCTGTGAATATGTGGTATTATGGTATGTGTTGGATTGAATGGCGATGAATGAGTTCTTGTGGTGTAAGAGTACATTTTAATGAATTGGTCGTCAACTAGATTAAGTAGGTGTAGGATAGTCCGTGATAACCAACGTTCCCCACCCCCCTTTGGCTTTGTGCCACATGAAATGTAATATTTCAAAATAAAAACATTATGGATAAAAATAGTGGATTTTATACAGTGATTTTTCGTGGCTTAGCATGACCAAAACAAATTCACAGATTTGGACAAAAAAGACAACAAAATGTCGTCAAAATCTGTGAAAAATGTTCATCCCTTAATAGTTGAGCTTAATTTAATTTGTAACGTATATAAAATGCAAGTAGAAAAAAAAAACACAGGTTGATAAGATAGAGAGGATCACAAAGCACTGTCCAGGACCCACAATCAGGTTTTGGTGGTAGCATGCACCGATCCTGTTGTCTGATGTTCTCGAGATTAGTTGATATTTTAACCGTATGTAAAAGTAAGTTCAGTGTGTATTGAAAAAAGAATGAAACAGTTAACTCTCATAAAGTTAATTTGTTATTGTTTATATCAATCTGTTTAATTTGTTTGTGTATGTTTGAAATCGTTCCAGGACTCTTCGATCAGGTTGAGGGGTGATGTACTTTGTGCGTCACCTTCTGATCTTTCAATCTATTCAATTTTCCTTGAACATTCCTCAGGCTCAGGAAGATGAGCTAAGATCGAAAGCGAGACAGATACTAGATAAAGCCAAGCCGCCCAAATCAGAGAGCAGGCAATCAAAACCCGACGGAGGAATGACATCATCATACTACCAGCTGACAAAGGCAATGAGTGTGTACTGATGAACAGATCGGAATATACAGGAAAACAGGAAGACCTCATCAGAAATGGTAGCTACAGTAAGTAAAGAAAGATCCAACAATGAATACAAAAAGAAAACTGTCGCAGATCCTAATCAAGAACTTGGACCACTTCCCACCTAAGACATACAAGCAGTTGTCATAACGATATCGCAAGCTACCTCACATATATGGTGTACCTTAAATTCACAAAGATAGTATTCCTCTCAGGCCGATTGTTAGCTGCCAAATTTTTGTGTGCCACCCTCTGAGTCGCTTCTTTGTGGATATAATTGACTCATTAATAGGAAAGTCACCATAATATGTCCGAAACTCTGCCCACTTCGTGAAAATAATCAAAAATGCCACCAACTAATCCAACCAGATGGTGAATCTGGACGTGGTAAGTTTGTTCACCAAGGTACCCACGGACGTGGCACTATCGATAGTCAGGGACAGACTGACCTCGAACTCATCCCTAGGAGAATGTACCACTATACCAATAGATAACCTGATGGAGATAATTACTTTCTGTTTGATTTGGTTTGTTTTGTTTTACGGCATATCAACTTCAATGGATTATTTAATGCTGACAAAATTTTTATTACTGGTAATATTTTTTTTGATAAAAATGTTTAGTTGTTAATATTTTTTCAAAAATGTATTGTTGGTAATAATTTTTTAAACGTATTGCTGCTAATAATATTTTTCTTCAAAAATTTATTGCTGGTAATAATTTTTTACAAAATATTTCTTGCTTTAAGACCTATTTTTACACTTTCATAGTGTTTTGACCCCAGTTTAAAGGGTTAACTATTTGCCTATAGCTGGGACCCTAACAGGTGCTACCACTCCAGGTCAGGGTCAACCTGGGAACACCAGCAATTAAGAGATGGTTACACGCTCTTCAGTATCTCCTGATCAAACGCTTTGCTGTGGGATGTAGTTTATCGTCTTGCCCAGAAC
The DNA here is from genome assembly GCA_903632075.3 of Acanthosepion pharaonis. Lineage (NCBI taxonomy): Eukaryota > Metazoa > Mollusca > Cephalopoda > Sepiida > Sepiidae > Acanthosepion > Acanthosepion pharaonis. The sequence goes on along the minus strand of CAHIKZ030001768.1, from coordinate 164,414 downwards.
ACGGATGTAGTTTATCGTCTTGCCCAGGACACGGATGTAGTTTATCGTCATACCCCAGACGGCTGACATTGTGTAAGCAATCATTTCGGAATAGAATCGGACATATATCGGCAGGATGAAGGTTAGCAACGGGATGTTTAGCATATACATGGAATGTTTCGAGGAAATAGCATCAGAATCAACATCGCTAAAGCCAACTCTATAGCTGGGATACGTAGATGACACCTTCATACTTTGGACACACAAGGAAGAGGTCTTGCTACTACTGGATCATGTGAATTCAATAAGATCATCGATAAAGTTCGCAATAGAAAGAGACAACAACAAACTAGCATTATTGGATGTACTAATATGTCAATCAAAGACATCCGTATACTGCAAGCCAGCATTCACCGGACAATACCTCAACTTCAGCTCCCACCACTCATAAAGTGTAAGGAAATGGATTGTCTGCTGTTTACAACATTGAGAAAAAGTCATAAGTAGTGACCAAGATGCATATGAACAAGAAATGATCAATATAAGCTGTACCCTACAACGTAACAACTACAAACTGGGATAGAAAAGTACAAGAGGATAACAACATTCAAAAAACAGCCTCAGTCTGCCTAACCTATGTGAAAGAATTATCGGAAAAATACAAAAGATCTGTGGTCCATATAACATCAGCGCGACCTTCAGAAGTGGTTTAACACTACGCAGACATCTCTTCCAACTGAGACCACCCATAGAGAAGAACATTATTAAGAACTGCGTATACACCATCCCCTGCAACTGTCGCGAGAAATATAAAACAAGTCGCCTCAAGATAAGACTACAGTAACACCGTAAGGAATGTAACACTAGGGGAAATAGAAAAGTCAGGCATGGCTGATCATATATGAAGGGGGAAAAGTGATCACCGCCATCCGTGGTATGAGATTGAAATAATAGACAGAAGACATCACTGAAAAATACGAAAATTTAAGGAAACAGCCACAAAAATCCAAGCATATACATGAATACACTATAGGAACAAGTAATAAGGATCCTATAGAAAAACAACAACAACAACAATTACATCTGGCAGTAAAACGGTTACTGAGACATTAGATTTATAAGTTCCAAATTCATTCATTGATGTCTTCAAAGGACACATGGCCGAGTGGATAAAAGTGTTGCTTGAAGTAATCCAGTGACTTAACACAAAGAGTTGTGCGTTCAATAAGTGAAGGTGAAAAAAATCTTGGAATTAACTGAAACTGAGGTATCCCGAAAAGATATGGCATGTGGAACTTGTCCGTAGTGGACTAAATAAAGGGTTCGGTTCGAAATTCCAAAGTATATCACCTGAAAAAAGGCCGGAGCGTACAACTGCCGAAACGTCGTGAATACGACAATAAAAATGAGGATAACAGTCCGAGCAATGTTAATGGTGTAATAAACAAGTTGTATTACAAGGTCACACTCCTTCAAGTGAGAAAGGCAGTCATTTTGGACTTGATGAAATGGGGGGGAGTAAGAAACAGAGAAAAAAAATAAACATTCTAAGAGAGTATTGTAGGAAACATTAGAAAGAAAGAAAATGATCACGCAAAAAAAAAAGAAAAAGGCAGGTACCTATATAAAAAAAATGAAAGGTGAGAAAAGAAAAGAGAATTAAAGAAAATAATGGAAGACTGTAAGCAAATGAATAAGAGAAAGAAATAGTATTAGAAAGTAATGAGACTGAGTAAGAAAGGGAGAGGGTGAAATAAAAAAAAAAAGGGAGAAATTTATGGCAAAAAGAATAGGAGAGAAATAGAAAACAAAAAAGTAAAGAGTATTAAAAGAGGGTGAGAATGGACATGAAAGAAAGATAAAAATGAAAGCAAAAGGGAAAAAGAAATCATCGAAACTTCCAAACTCTTATAATGAGCCGAGCATATTATGTGGCCATGGTTTCCACCTGGAAACCAAACCATTAATTACGTTGCAAAGGCCAAAAGGAATGAGAAGAGAAGGTTAGATGCAACAACAAAGAACAAAGGAAATGCTGTTAGTTTTAGACGAAACAGCACTTCTATATTGGTGTCTCTGCGCATGTGCAACTTAACAGATATTCTGTCCTTTTTTTTTCTTTATTACTCACATTCTCAACATCTTGCCCCTCCTCTCCTCTCTTTCTCTGTCTTTCTGTTTATTTCTCTGTCTGTCTCTCTCGCTAATTGTTTAGAAAATAATTACAGATTTGGAGAGGGAATTAAACCTGTTCAAATTTCAAATATATATGTCAACAATAATGCAAGGAGAAAAGTCCATGATAAATTTGCTTTTTCTTTGTGCATGTCAGGTCGGTAAAGACTATGGATAAGTTAAACATACAAAACATTAACTCGGATACAGCTTTATTAAAAGAAGTGAACAAGGGCATTTCGTGATGGCCGTAGTTTTACCAAGGGGGCCACACGAGGTTTTTATAAATTCTACATGAAGGACCAGCATTTTATACCATGTGGGATTATAGATGAAAAATACCCATGTGAAGAAATGATTTAGCGTACTTTCCATCAGTTAGACATTTTAAAAAAATAGTCCCGTTACATGAATTCAGGTTTTCATGGATTCCATCTATCTCTCTCTCTCTCTCTCTCTCTCTCTCTCTCTGCCTCGCTATATGTCGTTGTTTATCTTGTGTAAATATAAGATATATATATATATATATATATATATATATATATATATATATATATATGTTTTGTGTGAGTATAATCTGTGCTCAATATCAGATATAGAATGCATGTAAATATAAAAATAGACACTGAGGTCAACACGATTGCTTGAATGCAATCCTCAGGACATTTGTTTTGAGTTTTGGCCCGACTATTTATATATGTTGGTCAATGGTGCATTATGGGTAGAAAGGTCTATTGTATTAATATATAAGGTATTCATCCAATCAAAACAAGATTGATTAATTTTACCGATAAGAGCTGTCTGTTTATTTTTATTTTTATTTTTTTTTTTTGTATTTTCCTAATTTCAAATAAGATGTTGTATACCAGTAACGTAATTATAGATAAGCTGTTCAAAACATAGGTATCTTTAGTATGGATTTCCCCCATTCTATCAGCAATATTAAGATTATTGGCTAGATCAGCAATATTAAGATTATTGACTAGATCGACCGTCATCTTATTAATCTCAAAGATCCTATAATTATGTCTATTTTTTTTGTAGGTATCAGTTATTTTGTCCAATAAGATCTTGCAGTAATTATAAATGTGAGCCATATAATGCCTACATTTTGTTTAAAGACCATAAACCCAACTTCTCGAATAATATTCAATCTAGGTTAATAAATCCCACTAAATCCGAGCTAGGTATTATCATTAAAAATATAATTTAAAAAAATTACTGATAAACTTTGGTCACTACCCGTGCCAATCTTTGGAAGGATTCTTTTGATATCATTAAATGGTTTAGTAATATGAATGGTAAAAAGAAAGCAACATTTATTAAAATCGATATTATTGATTTCTATTCATCTATCTCCAGAAATCTCTTGGTGGATTGCATAAACTTTGCAAAAATCTATATGGAGATTACTGATGAGGAAATTAATATTATATTTTCCGCTAGGAAATCGCTCCTAACACTTAACAATTTCTCCCGGATTAAGTGCAGGAATGACGACTTCGACGTTCCAGTGGGAGCGTATGATTCGGCTCTGGTTGATGATCTTGTCTGCCTATATATTCTTGAAATTCTTAGTAGAATTGTGGATCCTAAGCAAGTAGGTTTATACAGAGATGCCGGACTTATTTGTGTTCCAAATTGTAATGGTCCACTTACTGTGAAACTACAGAAATAATTATTAGAGCTTTTAAGTTACTGGGGTTCAAGATAGTGATTACATCTAACCACAAAATTGTTGATTACCTAGACATCACTCTTAACCTGAACACCAATACCATCAAACCTTACCATAAGGAACATGAAACTCTTAAATACATTAACGTTGACTCGAGCCACCCCACTACTATTTTGAAGCAGATACCAATCACTGTAGACACTAAAATTAGTAAACTTTCGTCTAATAAATATATCTTTAATAAAAAGGAAGAACTGTACGATAAGGCACCCCAAAAATGGTTTTAACGATAAGCTATCTTACTTGAACCCCACAATTAACACTGGATTGCATAAAATGACTTGCAAGCGTAGAAATAGAAAAATGAATATAATTTAGTTAGACTCCACCCCTGTTCTGCAGATTATCCAAAATTAATGTCAGACCAGTTTTTTTAAAGCATATGAATAACCATTTCCAAACTAACCACACCCTAAGCAGAATTTTTAATAGGAAAATTAACAAAATATCTTATTCCTGTACAAAAAATATGTATAAAATTATAGATTCCCACAATAAAGATATTTTAAATAAATTCTATGGTCTCAGCAATATACCTAGTATGGATCATACATGTAATTGTAAAAATTGAAGGAAAACTTGTCCAGTTGAAGGAAAAAGAAGAGCCTCAAATGTGATCTACCAGGCAACCATTTACCCCAAAGAGAACAACAACAACCACCATATTTACGTTGGAATTTCCGCAGGTGAGTGAAAACAAGGATTATATACCTATAGGTTGTCTTTTTCCAACACAAAATTAAAATTACAAACTATCCAAAAAAAAAAAATAATAAAATTTGGGAATTGAGGAAGAAAGACCTGAATCCTCAGATTGACTAGAAAATCATAGGTTTCGCCCAAAATCCAAGTAATTTTAAAGGGAGATTTAATCTGTGTCTACAAAGGAAATTAGAATACTTAAATTTGATAATCAAAATATACTTTTAAACCGAAGGAACAAATTAATTCCAAATGTCTTCACCGTAGTAGATTTAAACTAATCTAGAGTCTTACTGAATTTGCATGAACTGTCTTCACTTTACACATGTACTGTTACTTTTATTCTTCATCTTTTTATCACATAACGTATTATAAATATTTTTCAACCATTACTCTAAAACTTGTTTCCTTCTCACTCAATTACTATTACTGCTATGATGACTATCAATATTATCATTAGTATTACATTATTATTATTATTATTATTTTTCTTTTTTTTTTTTTTTTTTTTTTATTTTCTTTGGATTTCTGGCGTTTACCCATTTCTTTCCGGTCCCGCCCAGGGACCTAAGGTTAGAAATGGCGTCATGACACTTTCCACTGACAAAAAAAAAAAAAAAAATACATAGATAAAGCCCTTCGTAAAGTGTGGGCTGTACTTGTCAGAACAATTTTTTGTATCTCCTTGAGGCATGGACTTCCAGGAATCCCTTCAATTAGTCTACTGCAATCTTTTCCAACCAGTCCTAGGGCTCCAACTACAACAGGGATTGTTGATGTTCCTATATGCCACATTTTCGAGATTTCTATTTCATGGTCCTTGTATTTTGACAACTTTTTGAATATCTTCAAAGATACGTTGCAGTCAGCAGGGACTGCCATATCAATAAGGAGGCACCGTTTTTGTTTGTGGTCTTTAATAACAATATCTGGGCGGTTGACCTTGATTGTTCTGTCAGTGTGTATTGTGTAGTCCCATAGAATTGTAACAGGTCCTATCTCCCTAACCGGGCCTGGGTGGTGTTCATACCAGTTTCTTTCAGTTTCCTTCCCGTAGATGTTGCAGATTTTCCAGTACAGATATTGGCCCAATCTGTCATGTCGGGTTTTATATTCAGTGGGTGTCAACATCGTGCAACCTGATACAAGATGATCAATCGTTTCTGGATATTTATCACAGAATCTACATTTTGGGCTGACACAATATTTTAGTATATGTGCTTGATAATTCCTAGTTAGCAAGCATTAGTCCTGCGCAACAAGGATAAAACCTTCAGTTTCCGCTTTCAACCCTGCACTACGTAGCCACTGATGGGTACGGGTTTTGTCTACGTCAGCTTGTTTGGTACGGGCAGAGTATTGGCCATGAAGCGGTTTATCTTGCCATCGCTTCTGTATCTGGTCAGTTGCATTCGTCTTTGCTGTCTTTTTTAGGTATTTTGCAGTTCCAGCCGGTGTATTGTGCTGTAGTTGCATCTCTACGCCCATTTGAAACTCCTTATTATTATTATTATTATTATTATTATTATTATTATTATTATGTTTCATTTACTACAAGGTTTCTTTAATTATGTATCATTTGTTTTTTAGATTTGTTTTTATTTAAATTTTGACTCATCATTGTTACTCTTTAATTATATTTTAATTATTGACGATATCCCTTTTTTTTTTTTAAATGATTTATATATATATCCTTTCTTTGATTGTTCTTATATATATATATATAATAGGATATAATTGTATAGTATTATATATTATATATTTAATTAGAAATTTTTATAATATAGTAATGTCATGTTATATTCAAGTACTTAAAATATAATTATAATGGTATTAGATGTAGTTATGTAATAATATTTAATAATAATATTTGATAAAGGTATTAATTAATTTAGTAATTTTAATAAAAAATAATAGGTTTATTTATGATGTGTTGATATAATTAATAATATAATAGTATTATTTAATATAATATAATATAATGATATGTAGTATAGTGACGTTAGTATATTAATATTTAATATTCATGTCTCATTGATGTATAATATATGGATATACATTGTACTATTTGGTGTAATGATGTATCAATTAATAATTCAAATTAATATTCTTTAATGGGGTATTTACATTTTAAGTAGTATCTTTTATTATAATATTTAATAATTTTTAATATTCTTTAATATTTAATTTATTAAATGCTTCAAGGTTGGTCATCAGTAATGCACAGTAATCATCGCCGATTTTCGGATATTGCATATAATATTATTTAGTAATATTTAATTATAATGATATTATTTAATAATGTAATATTTTAATAATAATATAATAATTCTTATAATGTAATAATTATATAATAATTGTATATGTTTATATTTAATTGTTATATATCTTTTTTTCTTTATATGGCTCTCTTTATTAATTAATTAGTACTTTTATTTACTTAATTATAATTTAATTATCTTTTTATTAATTAACCTGACTCTATTTTTATGCACTGCATTATTTTTCTAATTTTAAGTTTAGGATTTTCCTTTTTAATTACTCTATTATTGGTTTGTTATCTAAAATATTAAATCTTCTCTGAAGTTTTATTTTCTTGGAGATGGTAATAGTTTAGTATATGTTAATATATGTATATTTTTTTAATTTAAAATGAAGAACATTAAATGATACATTTCCTAAAAGGAAATTATTTAAATCATTACATGTTTTTTAATCTTGTAATATTTTGATATATTAATTTCAGGAATTCTTTCTCATTAATATAAATATATAATTATATCTCTTAATTTTGAATTAATAGTAATTTTTTAATATAAGATTATTAAAAATATTTTCCTAGTTTTCCACTTTTCAGTATACATGCATCTATCTCCTCATACCATTACCATGTCCAGACATTACTAATCCCTATCTACTTTCTCCTTTCTCGCCGCCCCCTCTCTCTTACTTGTCTTCGCAATATTCCTTTTATTCTTTCTTTCTTTTTCCGTTTTTCTTTTCTTTACTTCTGCATGGCTTCTAAAATTGGTTTTAAGACAGTTTCATTTTTATTTTTCTTGTTAACCTGATGGGTTTGAAAATCCTTATAAATTAGTTTTAATGTATAAGGTGAAATGATCCTCATCAGTATCATGGAGTAATCCTAATTCCTATTGTTTGTAATTTATATGCTCTGTTTGAATAAAACATTGAGCTCTCTCTATGAATCAGTTTTGTTATTTTATTTTATATTACATTAATAGGATTCACTTGGATTGTATATAAACTGGATTTCCTGTATATATATATATATATATATATATATATATATATATATATATGTGTGTGTGTGTGTGTGTGTGTGTGTGTGTGTGTGTGTGTGTGTGTGTGGTGCTACCCGCCCGAAACAGTGATCATGTTATCGTTCTGGAACACTGTCAGCACGGTAATACATGGTGAGTATGAAAAGTTGCAAGTGGACTGTAACAGGTGCTATGTAAATCACGCTTGTCAAGTCACACTACAGTTTTACTAGAGGACCGTGAAAAATACAACAGAACACCTTGACACTAGTTCAGAACCCCAAATAGGTGCGTAATACAGTACTAACAGGCTGAGTCTATAGCCTCATTGAGACACAGCATCCACATACGATCTAGACCAAGTGTCCTCAAGAGCTGAAAACCAGAATTGTCTGACTAGGTAAGACAACCCATAGCCTTCCACGGTTCAATGTTCACTGGCCTAGTAACTGATGCTCGAATGTAAATAATGGTACCATTATTAATCGACCACTCGGAAACCCCCCTACGAATGGAACTCCCACAAATATAGGCCCAGCACGCCAATTGCTTAGAGAACAATGCAATATACCAAGCCACTGTAAAATCTTCAGATAACGAAAAAAATATACATAGGAATAACTAAAAGACCCTCGAAACGAAGAAACTACGCACACAAAACATGCTTCATAAATTGTAAATACGCGAAAAGCACAATACTTTCTAAAAACGTATGGGAAATTCAAAGCAAAAAAAAAAAAACAACAACAAAAAATCCAAAATCTGTAAACTGTGAAGGAGAAAATAAATATAATTACTTTCCCAGACCAACAAAAATTACTAAATAAACGATCAGAATTCATCTTAAAGTGCAGCCACGAAAACAATTTTTACTAAGTTACTTAAAAATCAAAAATAAATAAGAATAATTTAATCCAACTCAATAAGAAAATAGATTAAGTAAATAATAAACAAATTAACAAATGCTGTATGCATGTATAAACTCACGTAAATGTAATAACAATCAACAAAAAATAAGAATGCAATCAAAAATAAAGGTAACAATCAACACTATAAAATAGCCACAAAACTACATTCGGATTCACAATTATTTCCACATAATATCCTATAGAATAATTTGAAACATAACCGTTATATATATATATATATGAAAAATATAATTTTAAGGTGTGATATGTAAAGCATAGAGCATATGTAAATATAAGAGTAAACATTGTGGTCAACACCGAGTGGCGACAGTATAGTTCATGTTTGAACGCAAAATTCAGGTCGTCAGATGAACTGAAGATTGCACTCAAGCATAAAACAGACTGTTGGCACTCGTTGCCGACCTCAGTGCCAAATTTTATATATACGAATACATAAGGAACAAGGAGGAATTTTTTTTTATAAGATTAACATGTTTCGTTATTTCTGATAAAGCTAAATAAATAATAAAACGTTAAATGTAATAAACAGTTTCCTACTGTTCCTTATTTAATCATTTTGTCAGATCTTTTGTGTGTGTGTGTGTGTGTGTGTGTGTGTGTGTGTGTGTGTGTGTGTGTGTGTAATTTCTTTCCTAAATCTCTGTTTAACTTTTTATTGTATTTTTTTTTCACTTTTTGAATAAGATTTTGTACATCAGGATCAAGACTGTGAATAAATTGTGCGAAGATTATGCTTTGTACTGTTTTTGTTCAAGTCCATTCGACCGCCTTATTTATAATCAAGTACTGGATGTTATCCCTATGACAGACAAAAATCTGGTATATATATATATATATATATATATATATATAACAATATCTGGGAATCATATGTGTATCCACATTCGAAAGTGAAATTGGCACTCACCTTTATGAATATAGGATTCCATGTTGCATGGTCACACGCTCGTGTGCGTACTTTTGTGTACGTCTGTGTGTGTGTGTGTCTGTGTGTGTGTGTGTGAGTGAGTGAGTGAGTGAGTGAGTGAGTGAGTGAGCCCAATTTGTTCAGTTTCAGCGACACGAAAAAAAAACGCTTAAAATTTTGATCGTTGATAACCTACATTAACAATTTATTTGTTTATGTTTTTAAAGCATTTCACGCCAAGAAAGTTGTGAGTGCCACTAGTACGCAAGGGGTTACAGAGAGTGGGGGCAAGAGTAAAGAGGCATAATAGAGGAAAGGATGAAGAGAAGGACGGGGAATTAGATCAAGTCATCTGAAGATGACGACTGACATTGCATTTGAATTAACTGAAGATTATAGCTATCAGGGAAGCAAGTAAGAAGAAGTTCCACACACGGGAAGTACGAGACATTAAGTTATTGGAGTAGAAGAGACGGTTACATTTAACAGTTTCGACAGTGAATGGATGGGACTATGATGCCAACCTAGTAGCACGCTTAAATTCATGTGGTTTGGAAACCAGCGAAAGTAGCTCGTCGGAGCAGTTACCGTAAAAATATTTGTAGAAAAGACAGAGGGAAGCGACGGCACGTCTGTAAGAAAGTGATGGATACCAGATCAGGACCAATCACATTGCTTATCCGTCTCTGGATTTTGTCGAGGACCTTACAGCTAGAGCTCTAGACCATATATGACAGCAGTATTCCATACAAAGGTGAATGGTTGATTTATAAATTTGAAGGATGGACTCAAGCGAGAAAAACTTTCTGGCACGACACATAGAACCAACTTTCCTTGCAATAGATGAAGCTATTGATTCAATATATTTGTTTCATCTCAGGACAGTATGAAACCAAGCAGGCGCAGAGAGGCGCTCTCGGGAAGTTGAGCATCAGGCATTCTAATGGGAGGCAGGAAGGGTTCTCTATGATGGGTAAAAGAGAGCAGTTTTGTTTTTGAGGCATTGAAGTTTACCAGCTATTTCTTGCCCCAGTCAAACACAGATTAGAGGTGCTTTTCGATTTTGCCTTATACTTATGTTCAGGAATGAATTCCAACCTGGCGTCTCTGTGTCTTTTTAATAGCAGTAGAGTTTTCCAACGCTTTAGAGATATCTAGAGCCACACCTCGAGCTTCTCTGTTATTGTGAAGTGCTTGGTAAACAAATTCATTTATGGCCGTGAGCACATCAGCGGTAGATCGGGCAAATTGGAAACCATATTGCTTGTCAGGGAGCAGATCATGAGATGTAAGGTGTTTAAACACTTCGGCGTTGATTAAAGCTTCGAAGACTTCGCTGAATAGTGGTAGGAGACTGATAGGACGGTAGTCAGATTGGCCAGAAGGGTTTCCAGAGTTCTTAAAGACAGGTACAACAGATGAGGACTTCCAACCGGCTGGAAATCAAGATTCGTTGAGGCAGTAGTTATATAGTTGGGAGAGGACAGGAGCCAGTTCAGGAGCACATTTTAAACGGCTGGTATCCGTCTCGGCTTATGAGAGTTTAATTTAGAGAGGATGCCCAATAACATCGATGGGGTTATGTTCAACTCGCTCAATAGAGGATGAGAATTATTTTAATTAGTCCACCTAGCAATCGCAAACTGGTGATAAATTCTATTTAAATTTTTAGAATGAGGCATCATTACAACTCAGTAATTCCGACGGAGTAGCATTCTCATTTTGTTGTTTTTAACAAAACGTTTCGGTTGATGAGCTTTCCATCTTCTTGTGTATGTTGCATCCTTCAATTTACTAAGAAACCTTTCTTTCATCAGATGAGCTAGGCTGTTCTCCCTTCCGTTATCTTCTACTTGTTTCTTGTTTCGTCAGTTTTCAAATCCATATTCCAAATCCTAATTTTTCAAAACCAGCAGTCCCCTTGATTTTCTCTTTTTTTCCACTTTGTATTAACCAGGGCATTAATTTTTTTCTTTTATTTATAATTACACTATTTACATTCGGACAACACAGATAAGAACAAAAGTCCAAATGTAAATAGTATAAATAATATTTTTATACTAATGTTAACCCAATACAAGGCCTAAGAGCAAGGCCTAATCAAGGTATGGAGTTACTGTGTGCTGTTGTATGAATGTAAGAAAAGGTAAGAAGTGAAGTTCATGGGGTTTTGTAGGAAAGATAACAGTTAACCCTAGACTTGAAAGGGTCAGGAGTGTATTGACTAGGAAAACATCTTTCCGGGAGTCCGTTCCACAAAGCAGCGGGTCTTTGAAAGAATTTCTCCGAGTGGAACTTATTTCTTACTCTTGGAATACGAAGGAAATGACGATGATTCACACTTGCGTAAGTGACAGGGTGGTTCCCAGTTGTAAAGGTCAGGGCTGGTGAGTCTAAGGCATGTAGCTTGTCAGAACACCTGCCATGGAAATAGCGATAGAAAAAAGAGAGGTCTGTAATGTTTTGTCTGTAACAAAAGTGTTAAATGGTGGAAAATAATTCATCATTCTCAAGTACACGGAAATGCTTTTGAACTCTATCACGACAGGCAGGTGAGGACTCGCTCCCAGATCAGGAAACAATACTCGATTTTCGGTCTGATCTGTCTCTTTGAATATAAGGTCAGAAGGGATCAGATACTTACTAGAGCGGTACAACTGACTATTAACTGACTATTTTTTACACCTGTAGAATCAGCGATACGCATGGTGTATAAGGAAAAAACAGTTGTAAGCGGATCAAACTATGAGCTTAGAATTTCCGTGTGTATGAATGGATACAAGAAAATGATATGTCATGTGGGTTGCCATGTAAATATTTGTGTGTGTGTGTGCGCGCGCGCGCGTGTGTGTGTGTGGACAGCCAGTTCTTGATTCGAATTCTTGTCCAAAATGCGTAATTTGTCAGATCGATCGATCAATACTATCGTTATATTGCGATCTTTAACATACGATGAGTGCGAAAAGTACCAATAAAATATATATATATATATATATATATATATATATATATATATATATATATATATATATATATATATATATATATATATATATATATATATATATATATATATATATGTGTGTTTGTGTGAGAGTCAGCTTGGACAAGCAATGACCAATTTTGACCAGTGGCCTTTGAGTGGAAACACTCGGGTCTCCCACGTTAATCGACCTTGTGTCACATCTTGATCTTGTGGGAATCAAGTAAATACTATTACAGGCTACGCATAATTACATAAACCACTGTTAGTATTTATTTATGGTATTATTTGTTCTTCTCTTTCACGTCATATATTTCTTGGTTTTCTGTATCTCTGTTAAGTTTCTTTTTCCTCATTGACTTTATCTAGTAATCTTTTTTTCGTATTTCTCGCTCCCTTTTCAACTTCCATCATATTTTTCTCTCTCTTTTACTCTTCCTTTGTAATTACCTTTTTCTCTTTTTCTTTCAATATTTTTCTCTTTCTGTCTTTTTATTCTCTCTCTCTCTCTTTCCCCCTCTCTCTCTACTGTAATGCTTAAACTTCCAGTCTCGATCATGTTTTTTTTTTCACTTTTTTCCCCTTTTTCTTGCTTCCCAGGACATTTATCTTTTTTTTTCTCCCTCCCTCCCTCTTCTTCTGCTTTCTAAAACCTTAACTCCCCCTCTCTATCTATCTCTCACACACACACTCACTTTCTGATTTTATTTCTTAAATTTTCATTCTCAATGATGATTTGTCTCGTTTTTTTTTTTCGTTTTTCTTCAATCTACATTTATTTCTTATTTTATTCTAACTCTCCCTTCTCTCTCCCTACTTCTCTCCTAATCTACTTGCCGTTTTTTCTCTATCTCTCTCCCTTTTCAAACTTTCTTAAATCCCTTTTTCTCTTTTTCTGTCATTCTCCCTCATATGACTCTCTCTCTCTCTCTCTCTCTCTCTCTCTCTCTCTCTCTCTCTCTTTCTCAGTATCAGTAAAAGAATTACTTAATATAGGCAATCAGGCGATAAATGGTCGGCTATTATTTCCGAATGTATAATAAGAAATACATGTACTAGTAACAAAAATTGATTGTGCTTTCAGGAAAGTTCAAAATAAGTGTGGGATGTTATTAAACCAGTGCAAAAATAACATGAACATAGAAATAACGTTCAGAAAGCGATAACTGTAGTTGTGTACAAGAGGCCAGCATTCGTGATAAAACTCTTATATAGTTTTTATCTCCAGCTTAATCCGCTGCAAAAAAAAAAAAAAAAAAACGAGCTAACATCGCTTCGGTTTTTCTATAAAAAGTTAACTCGACTTGTTTATATCTAAATAGAAAGTGCAAATACGCAATCGTTTTTATGTGCAAGCAAATCATATCAAAGAAAGTGAATGCCGTATGGAAACCGGTCATAGAGTAACATATCAAAGAGACGAGGAAGGGGAGGAATGCTGTGAAGGATTAAAAACGATGTGGAACTTGAGAATTAAAGTAGTACAAAAACAAAAAAAAACTGGCTCACTGGTAACCATCTCTAGAACATTACAGAGAAGACTGAAGAAATAGGAAAATCGAAATGAGTTTGAGACTGACCCAACGATCACTGGGGAAGTTGTTGCAGGTTTGGAAAAACCTATTGCCAGTTGACCCTCAGCAATAAACACGAGTCATTTGGTGTTAATGTATGTATGTATGAATACTGATATTATTACTACTACTAATATTACTACTATTACTCCTCTTACTACTACTAAATCACTCTTAATAGAAATCCAAAGCGTTAGAACGATCCATATAATGGCCAACACAGATCAAATATCAGAAAACAGTAAATGTAGATTTAGGGAAATAAGCGTAAACATGACTGGATAGAGAAGGTGATTCATAAGAAACTCTGCAGTTTGACCATATAGACCAGACAATGGCATATACACCGATGAAAATCCACTGGAACTGAGATTCAAATGGATCATCCAATCTTGGCCAGAAGACCGGATTCGGTAGCAATAAACAAGAAACCAACGTTCCAGAACGTGGATTTTGTTATTCCGGAATACCAAAGAGCAGATAAGCAAACATAAGTTTCTTCATCTTGGCAAAAAAGAGATGAAGGTTAGTCGTGCCAGTTGTTAACAGAGCACTGGGAACAAGCCAGAAAAGCTTCGTAAATAGGCTAGAGAAACTGAAAGTTAGGTGAATAGTTAGAACTACCGAAACGACGGGATTATTGAAAACTGATAGAATACTGTTTTCATGTGGCTGGAATATTAGTACAACAGTTACTACTACTGGGGACACTCGATGAGGAAATTAATACTACTACTATTGATAATAATGATAATAATAATAATAATGACCTAAATAAAACCGATCATCTCCCAAAAATAATGATTTCTAGATTAATGATATAAAATGTCTACAAATGGTTTCATTCAATAAAGGTTTCGTAGATTTTTTTTTCTTAGACAATACGTGTACAAAAGTTCCCAGCGCACTTTTTAACGATTAGAAACAAAAATAATGATTTAAAATCCATTTTTTCGCCGGAGACATTTATGCATACCTAATCAAGCCATATAGTGGGATTTTCGTGTAGCGTAGTGGTTATCAGAGCGGAAAACGAAATCATCATAACAACTTCGTAGCGTTCACTATCGCATAAATACCCTTGGAGTAAAAATCTATCGCTTCTCTACCTTGCCTCAAGCTAACGGTTAAATAACAGACTGGCTCTTTACTCTTGGTTGAAAATCAGTCTAGAATAGGTACCTCCACTAGGTCGCGTAAAAACATGATTTAAAAAAAGGCTCCAAACTCAATAAAAACAAAGTTATGTCATCAAAATGTTTATGTTATTATTAAGAGGAAAGACCAAAGTATTTTTACTATTTTTTGAATTTTTTTTACTCCTTTCTAGCACGTTCGAAATTTTGGTTAAAATCTTGTTTTTGTTTTTTTACGACACCGGCAAACTAGAGAAAAAAGGTTTATTTTTATTTTGCGCTTTTTCCGAGGAAAAACACATTGATTTGGAAATTCTTGCAAAATTCAAATAATTGTCGGATTTTAATGAAACTTTCAGGAAATATTCAGAAATGAATCAAATTATTTTTGAAATTTGTTTTTTAGAAAATCTTGGTAAAATATCCTTTTTTTACATATGTTACTTACATAATATCATGAAATTTCGAGAAATTAAAATTTTAAGGGGTGGTGGATTTTTTTTTTATTAGTTAAAAACAGGACTCTTTGGAGAAAGTAAATCATCAATTTTTTTTTTTTTTTTGTAAAACAGTTACCCATTTCATCGAAAATCTGCTCTGAATTGTAAAATAATGAATCCAATAAAACTATGGCATTATTTAATTAGAAAAGCTTTTAATTGCTTTTGTAAATAGGACACTATTGTCTGAAGAAATAATTTTTTTCGATGAATAATGAATTTTTACAAGAATTTTTTCACTTTTTTAATTATAATTATTATAATAGTTCAAAAATTGTTTTTAATTCTTCATTGCTTTCAAGAATGCAATTTGGTGATATCGTTAAGTGAAAAGTAAATTTAGAATCAAAATTTGAAAAGCTCATAACAGTCGTTTGTACCAGAATATTTTTAAAATAATATTTAGTGAAAAAACGCTCCTATAAAGGGTCTTGAAATTATTTCACTTTTAATTCTGTTCCGTTTCATCATTTCTTTGCAAATCATCTGTGGCACCTTTTAATATTCATAAAATTGATTTAATTTTTCTTACTCGGTTTACTAAACAGGTTGTTGATTTTTTTAAAACGGAAAATAATTGAGTTGAAAATAATTCACTAAGATTGTACCTGGACGATCCTAAGGGAAGAAGAAGGAAGGGGAAAAGAGAGGTCGAGAAATACAAAAAAAAAAAAACGTCATTATCTTAGCTAGCATGTTGACCGAATTTTTAAAGACAATTGGAAGAATTTAAATAATAAGAAGAAAGAAAGGGAAAAAAAGACGCATGATATCAAAACGGGCCGCTTGATGGAAGCCAGATATCGGTCAAAGCACCTAGCCTACTTTTTGCATGGAAAGACACCTTATCAATTTGGATAAAGAGAAATTTTGGGAACAATGAAACAATCTTAATCAGAAAAAAAGTGTCTTTTGGGTTGAGGGAGTGACCGGTGGAACGGTTCTGACCTGTTAAGAATTGGACACCCACGTTAATAAAGTGGAGACATTTTCAAAGTAGATAATTAAGATTTTCGACTATCAGGAAAAACAAAGAGGTAAAAAGAGGGACAATTGCTTTTGGCTCTCAGGGCGCCAAGAAGGCGGAAAAGATCCTTTCTGAAGTCAAGCCTAATTAGCGGCGGGCTGTTTGACAAAGTCCAGGTGAGAGAAAGCCAAGATTGTCATTTTGCGTACGTGCAAAAAAAAGGCAAAATTTTTGTTTTTTTTTTTTAAAACAAGAACGATGTAACCACGCCCGCAACAAGAGGAGAAAGGATGTTCGATCAATAACAATTGGTCAAGACGGTCACGTGATCTGCGGAAGATATCAGGAACGATTGGTCGAAGACGGTCACGTGATCTGCGGAAGAAAGGGAAAGAAATTTGGTTAAGCGGTCACCTGACATACGAGAGACTAAGAGAGATGGATGTGCGCCGCCCCAAGAAGGTACTGTGAGGAAGTAGGGGTGAAAAAAGCCAATAGCGATAATGAGAAGACAGAATTAATGCAGCTTTTGGAATTATCGAGAAAACCCTGACGCCGACAGACCCACCCCAGTTTGTTGCGGCGTCAATATAAGCAGGACCCCAGTCGACAGAAATTTGAGTTGGAGTTGCAGTTGGAGTTGCAGTTGGAGTTGAGAGTTGGACCGCGGGCAGGGATAGAGCCTGAACGCGGCCATCAAGCCCGATTCACTCGCCCCTTTGCGGGCAGAAGAATCCTCAGATTTCCAGCCCAAGTCGAAGACAGGAGAACTTCCAGCCCAAGTAGACGAAGAAGAAGATTGCCTGAAAGCCTGAAAAGAATTGTTTAAAATCGATGATTCAGCCCCGGACGGCAGTGAGAAGAGACCACCTCAGACGACAGAGAGTTGCGGCTAAGTTGAAACAAGAAATCTTCCACCAAGTTGAAACAGGAAAACTACCAGCCCAAGCAGACGAAGAAGAAGAAATACAACTCAAGTCGGAGAGAAGAATCAACTGCAGATGATCGATAGAATTAGCCCCAGTGTCGAACTGAACCACTCCGACATACAAATTCGACATTTTCTATTGTGTGATAGAAGCTTGGTGCCATAGTCCACAGAGCGGGTCGGGAATTGAGAACAATTTTGTTTTTATGTAACGGACATTAAGATATAAAAGGTTGTTACCCTTTTATCAGCAATTTTGTTTAGTGTCGTGAGTTTTTGTTTTATTTGTGTTTTGCCACCCCGTCGGACTCGACTTGTCAGCCCAAATCCTGCTGGTCCCGTCTGTCTAAGATCTAAACACAGCGTGGGTAGACAGACCGGAGATCGGTATAGTTGCTTTAGTGACCAGGTATTGGAAGCGAGTCGGGAAAGGCGAGGCTGGTGATCATCTGACCAAAGGGGTTGGAGCAGCACGCTTGGACCCAGGAGGAGCGACCAGGAGGAGCGACGTCACCGTTGGCGCCGTAACCAAAAGGATCCGACACTGGGCCAGGTGTGTAACCGTCACACATCCCTTCAAAATATCAAAAAAAGTTTTACTTTTCCTAATTGCTATTTCACTCAATATTTTTATTTTACGTATTTTACTTTGGGTCATCATTCAATTAATTAATTTTTTGTTTAAGATAGTAATCTTAAGAACCTAGAGACGAAATGCAAATTTCATAAAGCTTCTTAAAAACTTAACTAAAAGTCAATAAAATGTTAAATAATAGCTGAAAATATGTTAATTTGTAAAAATTACTAGGTAGTTAAAAGCTAAAAAATGCGTAGTTTTCATAAATATGTCATTTCTGGTTATCCATAAGTGCTGCCAATAAAGATCAAAGAAATTTCGTTAAGAAATGGTTGTATATTTTTTATGCTATAAGTAAGTAATGCTTAATTCAAATCAGATTAATTTATATAATCTATATAATTTCTATCTGAAATACACCAAAATATTTTACTTACTTGAAATAATAAATTTAATCATTTAGCTTTCAATTAAATCTAGAATGAAATCTTCAAGAATGCTTTTTCATTTTTAAAATTTAATTTTAAAATTTAGGTATCGAAAATTCAGTGGAGGTACCTAGTCTAAAAGAAAAATAATTCTGAATTTAAAACCAGATGAACATGGGACTGGCAACTCCACCCCATAAAAACCCTACTTGTTAGGTAAACCACAACAGCACCACCTAACGTAATGAGGGTGTGGCTATATGCGCCATAATGGAGCTTAAGCAAGAGAGAGAGAGAGAGAGAGAGTGGGGGATGCATAGTAAAATAGTTACTTTCATGTTCCATAGTCCATAGTTTATCTTTTTTTTTTTTTTTTACCCAGCTATGTTTATCTGCTTTTTCAACTTTTTCCACATTCCATTTTGTTATCTTTGTAAACGATACAAAAATTTAATACTTGAAATACTAGTTCTTTACTGTAATGAAAATAGTTGTTTATAAAATCCATATCACAATTATTATCAGTGTCTCCAAGAAGAGGATGAAAGCTGTACATCTTACTTGGGGCTGGGGATTCAGAGGGACCAAAATTCCAAAAGGGAAATTTAGGATTTCCTGGGATCTCATAAAGTGTTAGTAACCATTGAACACGAGCATTCACTTTTTCTGTGAGCCTTACAGCTTATAGTATAATAGTGTATTGGATAAAAAACAAGATGACTAATATGAAGTGGAGTCATAGGAAAACGTCTACAAACGTCTCTCAGTCCCTTAACTGCTTCAGTTGTTATGGGCAGGGGAAACTTGGGGACAGAAGAAACAGACTTTGATTTTTTTTTTCGTTGTAATCCTTTCAGTTTTCATGTAGCTTGGCGATGATCATCTCCTCTCCATGCTCTTGACCACGGTATATGGCGTGGGTCATACGTAGACCCTCAGGTTTTGAATTCAGTGTTGTCCTTTTCCTAGATTCAGTCTGTTTTCTTATTTACCAATAGCTGGTGTGAGGGAAGAGAAAAGATGGATTCATACCTTTCCCAAGGATGTTAGCGCGTAAGTGAATATAATAAACTACACTGGAATTCGAACTCGGCTCTCCGATTCCTCAACCCAGACCTCCACCGTGATATGGGGAACTATTTAGTATTAAACAAATACGTAAAAAGTTCAGCTTTATTCTAACTAGTCTAGTTTTTACCTATCTGACAATTATCTCAGTCTATTCCATTTCGAGAATTTACAATCCCAGACTACTAGTCTCTAACCAAAAAACCTGACCTCCTTCTTTGAGGCCTATATCATAGATGAGTTCCCATGTGGCAGAAATTCCCAAAACAAAAACCCTGATTTCCCATTCATGTGCTTTCGCATTGCTTTCGTTCATAGTATGTTTTGTTTTCAATGTCTGTCACCCTCAGGATAATGGAATCGTGATGTAAGATTAGCTAAGATAGATGTTATCCTCTTTTATCGTCCATCAGCTAGCAATCATATATGTGGCGATTTCAATATTCACCATGAGGAGTGGTTCGTCCACCCAAACCGGTGAAGACAATAAATACTCTCATGACTTCCCATCGCAGAAGACCTGGCCCAGAACGTGGATAAGCCTACTTGTATTTCCAAAATAACCAGGCATCAGGCAAACCTAGTAAACGTAGTACTCAGCTTCAATTCTGACAAATCTTCTGCTAAAGTTTTTATTCTTTTGGGGTCTTCTGATAAATATCAAGATCGATATCAAAAGAAAGGCATTCACTCATGTCTTAATTCACAGGAAAATCTTTCAATACTCGAAAACTGATTGGAATAGGTCTTACATTCCTGTTATGGGACCTTACCCATAATAACATAATGGACTATTCCATGCGTAATAAATACTGCGCCTCAAGAGGAAGCAGGCAGTTGAGTTCCGTCTGAAGTCTGAGTTCAGTCTGAAGTCTGGAGTGAAGCCCGTCAGAAGTCTGTCAGTCAGAGCGAGCGAGTCAGTCAGTCGAGTCAGAGGCAGTTCGATACAGAGTGTCGTTCAGACAATTACTACTAAACCTGATTGTTCGTACTAACACTTTCTACTTCTCTGTATATATTCCTGTTTGTAATATATCTGTGTTATTCAATATTCGCCTTCGAGTTCTTCTTTATTGGTTCTACCTTGGACTATTACCGTGGTACAAGGAACCGAACCATAATAGTGGCGACGAGCGATTCGAACTCATTCGGTGGAAGAAAAAAAAATTTCGTTTGCCACAGCATAACGGTGGCGACGAAGATTTGAACTCTCACGTGAAGAACAAACAACAAAATCATCTTTCGTCAACATAACAAGTGACGACGAAGAAACCCCTAAAAAGGAAATACGTACTCTATACACGGAGGACTTATTTTTTTTTGCTATACGTCACACATAACAAGTGGCGATCTGGAAAACCTTTAAAGAAAAATAAACTCCCTACTCGGAGGACATTTTTTTTGCTATCCGTCGTACGTAACAGTGGACGACGATTAAATTCTAAAAAAAAAAAAATTTTTCTTTTCTTGATATCAAATTTCACTGACAACAAAGGAAAGTTTACACAAAAAAAATACGTTAACATGGAAGATTTTAAGTCAACCATTATGGAACTTATCAAAATCCAGTTTGAACAACAACAAAGGTACGAACAAAAACATCTAGAAATGCAAGAATTATTGTTACGTGCAATGGCAAATAAGGAGCAAAAACCCGAGAACGAATCAGTTCTCTCTCAAGACGCTATTTGGATTAATATCGAAGATTTCAAGTACGCACCCGACGAAGATAAAACTTTTGCAAATTACTTCCGAAGGTATGAAGATCTATATGGTTTTGACTGCAAAGATTAGTCAGACGCACGTAAAGTACACCTTTTATTAAGAAAATTAGGCACAGACGAATATACCAAATTCGTTGATTATATCCTTCCCAGAAAAACAAGCGAGTTAACGTTCAAAGAATCTATAAAATTGCTAACGGAACTTTTCAGCCATAATACTTCACTATTTCATAAAAGATGGAAATGCATGAACCTTACAAAAAAAGGACAGCGAAGATTACGTAACTTTCGCATCCATTGTTAATAAATATTGTGACGACCTCAAATTATCGGAACTCAGCGCTGACAACTTCAAATGCTTAATTTACGTCAAAGGTCTGGTTTCAACCAAAAACGCAGAAATGAGACGTAGAATACTTACTAAATTGGAAAATGAACAAGATCTGACACTTCAAAAACTAGCCGAAGACTGCCAGAGAAGCGTCAGCTTAAAAAAAGACTCTAAAGACATAGAACAAGCTGGCATAGCATACATACGCAAAGTACGAAGACAAACAAATTTTCCCTCCTCACAAACAAAGCAAACAAATTTTCCCTCCTCACAAACAAACCGAAGTGATTTTCCCTCCTCAAGAATAGGTAAAGCAAAATTTTCTAATCATAATCAACATAAAAAGAAACTACCACCAATGCTATTGTTGTGGGTCTTGACATTGGGTTAAAGACTGTACATATCGTGCTAAAACTTGTCTATCATGTAAAAAAAAATTGGTCACAAAAGTTCTCAATGTTGGTATAGAAAAGAAAGCAGAATAAGAATTACGAGGACCGACCAAACAGATGAGACTAATATAAGAAAATATGTACAGGTTGAAATGCAAAACAGAAAAGTTAGGTTACAGCTGGATTGTGGCTCAGACTTAACTATCATAAATCAACAAATATGGAGAAAACTGAACAAACCTGTCATGTTAAAAACGGATAAAATTGCGAGATCAGTTACGGGAAGAAAGATAAAATTCGAGGGTGAAATAATCACAAACGTAACATTTAATGGAATGATGAAAAAACTAAAAATGTACGTCTTAAGAAATACCGAAAACCTATTCGGAACAGACTGGATTCAAAAATTCGAATTGTGAGATCTACCTATTAGCACCTACTGCCGTAATGTAAAAAGCTTATCAACCGAGGCAGACAAATTAAAAGGAAAACTAAAAACGAGTTTCCCCGAAGTATTTTCGGCAGGTCTCTGAAGATGCAAAAAAAATGGCAGCTAATATCAAAATAAAGGATAACGTTCACCCTATTTTTAAGAAAAAGGAGTGTACCGTTTGCGTCAATAGAAAAGATTGACCAAGAATTGTCTAGACTCGAAAATACGGGCAGATTAAAAAAAGTAGAGTACAGAAAATGGGCCGCACCGACGGTCTACGTTAAGAAGAAATCAGGAGAAATTCGAGTTTGTGCTGATTTTTCTATAAGTTTGAACGCAGCAATAAAGGACTACCACTATCCGCTACCTAGTCCTGAAGAAGTATTCACTAAATTAAATGGCGGAAAATATTTTTCAAAAATTGATCTAAGTGAGGCCTACCTGCAAATTCCAGTCGACGAAGAAAGTTCAAAACTACTATGCATAAACACACACAAGGGATTGTACAGATATCAAAGACTACCATTCGGAATTAAAGTAGCGCCGGCTATTTTCCAGCAGACAATGGATCCGATGCAGGCAGGACTAGAATACACAATAGCATATCTGGATGACATATTGATTAATAGCGAAAGCGTTGAACAACACTGGCAACATGTACAAGAAATGTTTAAGAGAATTCAAAGCTACGAATTCAAAGTGAAAGAAAATAAGTGTGATTTTTTCATGAAGGAAATTAAATATCTTGGCCATATAATAGACCAAGAAGGTAGACGTCCAGACCCTGAAAGGTCTACAGCAATAAAACAGATGCCAGTTCCTAAGAACATAACAGAACTACAAAGTTTTCTTGAATTAGTGAATTACTACCAGGAATTCATACCTCAAATGCATAAACTTCACGCACCATTAAACGAACTGCTAAAGAAAGAAAAAAATTGGCAGTGGACAGATCAATGCCAGGAAACATTTGAAAAAATAATCAAGACATTAACATCGGATTTATTTTTGTCACACTATGATCCTAAACTAGAGATTATTGTAGCAAGTGATGCGAGCGCCTACGGTGTCGGAGCGTGTATATTACATAAAATGTCAGATGGGACAATAAAACCTATCGCACATGCTTCTCGAACCCTACTACCAGCGGAAAAACTATTCACAAATTGAGAAGGAAGCTCTAGCAATTATCTTCGCAGTAACAAGATTCCATAGATACGTCTATGGTAGACACTTTACTCTGCAGACGGATCACAAAACGTTAATAAAAATGTTTAGTTCAAAAAAAGGTCTACCGGTGTACACGGCAAATAGGCTACTTAGATGGGGAACGATTCTTCTGAACTACAATTTCAGATTGGAATATTTACCAACGAAAAGAATCGGGCACGCGGATGGTCTGTCGAGACTTATACCAACAAAGACAGAGTCATTGGAAGGTACGGTAATCGCAGCCCTTAGAAATGAAGAAGACATAAGAACCGTACTATGTTGTACAGTCAGAAACCTCCCAGTCACATTGCAAGACATAAAAAATGAAGCCAAAAATGACGAATTTATTAATGAAACAAAAGCAAAAATAGCAGAAAAAAATGAGAAAATTTCGGACAGCTTTCTCTATGCGATAATGTGCTACTTTACAATGCGAAGCTATGTATATTGGAAGAATATGGACCAGATCTCTCAAATGGTGGAAATGTGCAAGGGGTGTAATTTAGCAGCTAAAGCACCGCCAATCATACATAAGCCTTGGCCTGAAACTGATCGTCCATGGTCAAGAATACACGCAGATTATGCAGGACAAATTGATGGGTTCTACTATTTAATCATAGTTGATAGCTACAGTAAATGGCCGGAGATGTTTCGGTGCAAAAATCCTACTACAGAAACGACCATAAATTTCCTACACGAGCTATTCGCTCGGTTTGGCGTATTGGACTGTTTAGTAACAGATAACGGAACGCAATTCACGTCAGCATATTTCTTGAGTTTTGCGAAATCTATCAAGTAAAACATATAAAATTCCCGCCTTACCATCCAAGATCAAATGAACAAGTGGAGAGGTTCGTGGATACTCTCAAAAGACCATTACGAAAAGCGTACGATGTGCCTACGGAAAAAGCATTACAGCAATTCCTACAGGTATATAGAATAAAGCCAAATAATGCGACACCATCAACATTATCACCAGCAGATATCATGTTTGCTAGGAAAATCAGATCAGCGTTCGATAAATTACTATCAAGTAAAACAAAACAAGTAACACAGTCCTACACACCAAAAAGAAAATTCCTCCCAGGGTAAAAAGTTTTTTTAAGGCATACAAAAAATACCTCTTGCTGGGAACAAGGGATAATTGAGAAAAGAATTGGCAATATGATGTACATAGTTCAAGGAAAAAAATTCTCACACAGAAGACACGTAAAGCAAATAAGGAAGAGACCGTTACAGGATACTAACGGTCCACCTCAAGAAGAGATATTGGACACGATTTTCGACACATTCGATATAACAAGACCACAAATAATGCCAGAACCAAGAAAATCGTCTAGAAAAAGAAAATTTACTGAACCTTTGGAAATAGATCCAAAGAAAAAAGATATTAAAACCCCCTGCTACGCAAAATTTTCGGAAGTGGGGTGTTATGGGACCTTATCCATAATAACATAATGGACTATTCCATACGTAATAAATACTGTGCCTCAAGAGGAAGCAGACAGTTGAGTTCCGTGTGAAGTCTGTGTTCAGTCTGAAGTCTGGAGTGAGGTCCGTCGGAAGTCTGTTAGTCAGTCAGAGCGAGCGAGTCAGTCAGTCAAGTCAGAGGCAGTCCGATACAGAGTGGCGTTCAGACAATTACTACTAAACCTGATTGTTCGTACTAACACTTTCTACTTCTCTGTATATATTCCTGTTTGTAATATATCTGTGTTATTCAATATTCGCCTTCGAGTTCTTCTTTATTGGTTCTACCTTGGACTATCACCGTGGTACAAGGAACAGGACCATAACAATTCCGAAATCTCTTCACTCAGCATTCTTCAGAAACAGATCTGCCAGAACAGCTTCCTTCATTTCTGAATAGATTCTTTCTAGCATGAAGAGTTTTATACCACATTAAAAGACCAAATA
Organism: Acanthosepion pharaonis; assembly: GCA_903632075.3. Classification (NCBI taxonomy): domain Eukaryota; kingdom Metazoa; phylum Mollusca; class Cephalopoda; order Sepiida; family Sepiidae; genus Acanthosepion; species Acanthosepion pharaonis. The sequence goes on along the minus strand of CAHIKZ030001768.1, from coordinate 138,530 downwards.
TCCAGCTTTGGTTCCCGCCTGAATGTCCTGCCTCTATAGCTCACCGTAACCACTATTACCATCTTTATAAGAGAGAACGGTATAACAGAAACCGTGTCTTCTTCAGAATTGCACACAGTCAGTGTAAGGACATTCTAGAAAAATGTAAGAAGCATCTATGCGCAATCAGCTCAAATCAAAACAAAAGACTTGGTTCCTGCGTGTTCTGAAAAATCACTAACATGATTCATGGTGAGTGATCAAAGGGCGAAAGACCTTGCACACCTTGCAAATGATAAGAATACAGGAGCTACTCATGAAGTGCCCTACGAGCGTTAAACATTGACGACAGACTAGACACAAATGTACATGAATGACAAAGGTTACGTAGTTTCCATAGCAACACAGCGCCAACTACCGAAACTTTCTTTGAACTTAACTCAAAAACTATCTATCTATATATAACTATCTATCTATCTATCTATCTATATATATATATATATATATATATATATATATATATATATATATATATATAGAGAGAGAGAGAGAGAGAGAGATAGATAGATATTTCTTGAACAATAAAAAAAAAAAAAAATGTTAAAATTAAAATTTCAGACACACTGGGTTGTATATTAATATTTTTGTTTCATTATTTAAATTAGTTTCGGCCAGCATGACCATCATCAGGGGAGAATGACTTTCTCTGAAGAAAGTGAACTTCGTCTGCTGTTTTCATTTATTTTTTATCGTTAATTCTTGGTCAGTCCTTGTATTAGTCAAACGGCCTCATTCAAGTTCTTTTAAGGAGAGGCTGGGAAATTCATGAGTCTCAGAATTACCTCCTTAGTCATCCTGACCGCCTTCATTGGTTGCTGGGAAGGGGATGTGTGTGTGTGTTATGCATATGTTTTCTTTTAGGGTTTTTTTTTTTTTTTAGTGGGGGAGGGGCTGTGTATGTGTATATGTTTGTGTGAGTGTGTGTATGTGGAAAAATAGGTTAAATACAACAAATTTTACAGGCGAATTATGCAAAATAGGAAAAGACAAAATTATTCGTACAGTAAATAATACCGTTTTAAATTGATTGATTCGTCTTAGCATCAGTAATTTACATAATTATTTTATCGATGAAGCCTTCTAAACTATTTATTCAGTGGAATATTTGTGATAATTCCAGCAAAGAACGTCGTGGTATATTGAATGGCATCATTGTTATTCTTTCATTAACAATACTATGGGGAAGACAAAGGAGCTTAGCGTTGACTTCAGACAGAGAATTATTAACTTGCACAAGTCGGAAAATAGTTACAACACTATTTCAAACCGGTTAGCTATCCGTAGATCTACGGTACCATCCGTCATAAAGAAGTTTAAACAGTTTGGCACGACAGAGAATTTGCCTGGACGTGAAAGAAAACCCAAACTGTCACAGAGAACTACTGGAAAACTGTGTCGCGAGGTTAATATAAATCAAAGAGATGTTTTTAAAGACATCACCAAAAGTTTGGATACGATGGGTATCAGCGTAAGTACTCGCACAATACAACGTTGTTTTAGCTCAAGGCGGGGCTGGATAATTAATTAAAAAAAGAGGAATAATGAAATCTGCAGACTATATCAAAATTCTGGATGAAAATCTACAAATATCAGCGCAAAATCTACATCTAGGTTGGTGATTTACTTTCCATCAAGATAATGATCCCAAAACTACGTCTACATCATTGATTGCATGACATCAGTAAAAGAAGATTACAATTCTGCCATGAACTTCATTGTCCTGACTTGAATCCTATTGAAAATCTATGGCAAGTATTGAAAGTTTGAATAAATAGTCGATCACAAAAAAAAACCTTCAGAAATTAGAACGTGAAACCATTGAAGAATGAGAGAAAATCACAGAAAAAACTTGTTCAAATCTCATCAAGAACTTTAAAAATTGCAGCAGATTATAAAAATGAGAGACCGTGCTATTGACGATTAATATTGTGAAAATTGTACAATTTTTTCTATTTTTCATACTGTGCGAATAATTTTGACTTTCTCAATTTTGCATAATTCGCTTGTCCATTTATTGTATTTAACATATTGTTACTGAAAATTGAGTTTTATACTTCAATTTTTGTGCTTATTAACATTTAAAACCTGGCATCATACAGGCATTAGATTCTGAGAAATGGATAAAAATATTCAAAACTAAAGGGTGCACGAATAATTTCGTCGTTGACTGTATATATTTATATATATATATATATATATATATATATATATATATATAGAGAGAGAGAGAGAGAGAGAGATGTTTATATAGATACAAATTGAAAAGGAGAAACTCCTTGCAGTTGTCTAAGATGGTCGGTAAACACTTCAGTGCAAGGAAAACGACCCTCAACTCTAAGGTAGGAAGAGTTGTATCCTTCAAGGGAGCAACCTTAGCCTTAGTGAAGACCAAGGAAGATCGATGGTCCTGCACAGCGAGTACATAAGCCTCTCTCGACGCATTGTAGAACAGGTATAAGTCCCCAGTCCGGGCCTGTCAATTAAAATGTATAGCGCTCAAACTGGATAGTTCACCAGCGAGACTTCTCCACGACAACTGGGATTCTTGACGAACCTGAACCTCCCATGCTAAACCCTTCCTCCACAACATTCCAACCAGAACTTGGGGAAGGGGCACATACGGAATTGGTCGAACACATTGGCTGTCTCAGAAAGGATCGGCCTCTTAGTCGACACGTCGTGGTCTGACAGGTGCGAGAGAGGATTATGTCTGTACCCCAGTACCCTCTCCCTCTGAAGTTGTCACAATATTGCAGGACTGAATGACAAATCGGCCCTCCTGCAGACGTTCTCTAGCCAGGGAATATAACCCAGCACGCTTCACCAGATCGTCATCACCAGGTTGTCCATATACATCCAGCTATCATCGTGCGACAGGCATCTACGGTGTACCGGGCTGCATGGAATTTCAGGATACTCCCAACTACGAAGGAGCTGGAGGTGAACCAGAAAATAATGGTAGCCACTCCCCATCCCTAACAAAGAAACAGAATCTATTCTTGTTTGCCTCCAAGCCGAAACGAATCATGAGGAACGCCTTCGGGGTGTCAGCTAGCAGGACATAATTGTTTGTCCTATAGAATAGCAGCAAGTCCAGTATATTGCCAGTCAGGTTTACAGCGGAGTAGGTAGCCTCGTTTAGCGAGACCGAGTTACCGGTTTTTAAGCTACAATTAAACACCGGCCTGATGTTGGTAATGGCCGCCGGGTCGATGGGGTATCCAGATATAATTCCTAAAACCTTGAGGAGACAAAAATATCTCCTCAATGATCCCTACTTGTTTTTGTTGGAAAGAAAACTTCCAGGCAATATCGATACAGTCTCTTCTTCTCTATATGGCTAAATATGCGCAAGGTAACCGCGTGGTTAGAAGTGACCTGGGCCAACTTGTTTGCGTGCCAAGACAACTTCACATAGTCGTTCCCGTCCTTCAAAGTTACATACTTCTGGAAGCAATCACTCTGCTCCTAGTCGTAACTGGAAAAGTTTTCTCGGTCCGGAAAACTCTAAACTCCTCTGCACCACACTATTAGGGTCCGCGTAGTTGGGCTCATAACCCAGGACATACTTTTGGTGTTTGATCAAGTACCGTATTGAAAGAGGAGCTCGGTCCGCGGGAAAAAAAGAATTTAGCCTCGCCAAATGGGAGAGGTCCAGTCGGGACGGAAAAAGCCATGCAAGTGGCGAATGAGATCCAGTCCGATAATTCCGTTGACCGAAACGAAGTCCGAACCATAGTCGAACCGCCCGATAAGGGAACAGCCGGCCTCCTTGAAAACGTCTAACACTAGGTTAAAATTGGTTAGATAAACATACAGGTCCACCGGATCGACAATCAGAACCGGAGAGTTATGTGCATGTCCAGACCCTAAATCAACCCCAAAACCACCTCCCGAAATCTCCTGTTGTACTCTTCAAGAACGGTAGACAGCTTAAGTTGACGATCGAGGCCGAAAGATTTCAAATGAACCCAAGTAGGTACGACTACTCTCAGTTTCCAGCAAGCAATTGGCGAAAATAGTCTTTCCTTCTCTACCGAAGAGGACTGGTGGCAAGTTGCGAGAGTACCCTGTAATTTTCATTGATTTAACTCAGATGGTTAATCAACAACAATGGCCTATAAGCCAAGAGAGCATTTTAGGAACTTCGGTTTGTCGGCATTGTTAGCCATACCAGCCACAAAGTTTTCAAATCGCAACAGAAAATTGAGAAAACTCCGGCTTCCACTAATCATCTCCAGACCTCTGAATGTTGGCCCTGTGATTTGCACTTGTGAGATCTTTACAGTAAAGGAAGAAGGGCATCTTCTTGGCACTGGCTCGGAAGAACACAGAGAGGAGGGCTGATCCAGGTAGGAACAAGTTTCTGGTGGAAGTAGGGAGGAATCGAATTTCTCCAGATCCTTGTGCACTGCTAACTGGAGAGCCAGCCAGTCAGATTCACACTCCCCGCTTTCTTCAGAAGGGAAAAACATATTCAGCTTGCAGATGAAGATCTCAGATTCATTGATGTATTTCAAGAGCTGCTTGCGGAACAATGAGAAGACGTTTGTTATAATTTCGTCTCCGTGTGACAACTTTAGCCTCCCATTAATCTTCATCTTTAGGACAGAGATTTGCTTTAACGGCTGGTACTGGCTTTCTACCATACTGAACAGCCCAGTGAAATCAATGGAAATTTGTGATTTTTTTTTGCTTTATATATATATATATATATATATATATATATATAAACGATACGAAATCGACAATCATGATCGAATTCCTCTTCTTTCGCAAAATGTCGAAAAAAGTCGACCTAAAAAATAATCCTGAGTTGGAGGCACCGACGAACCGAAGTATGATCTTCGTTAAAATCTGAAAACTTCATTTGCTCGAAGCCATTTTAGATCATTAATCCGAGAAAACCGTTATATAGAAGAGATAACAGCAAAGTAGTATTTGTTTGTAATTTTATTCAATACATTGTAAGATTTAATATGACGAGTAAGATTGTCTCTTATTAACAAGTAAATCAGTTTCGGGAACCGTTTCAGAAAGAATTTTGAATTTGTGTGTGTGTGTGTGTGTGTGTGTGTGTGATGTGTTTTAAGGGAAAAGCTTCATATAAACAAACTTTGGCTCTGGGCAACTTTCATTTCTCTTCTGTGGTTTGCCGTGCTTACCAGTTCTTCAAATCATCCGCTCTCCATTAGAATTCGTAAATTTAGGCCACTTCTGCTCATCTTACTTAACTTTTCCAAACGTTAGGCTGTCAATAAATCGGTCAACAGGTCAGAAAAACAAGTCGCTGTCGTTAAGCAATCCTTTTCTTAGTTTTCTAGTACGTTTTTTATGCTAAAAGTAAGTAATGTTTGTTTAAATCAGATTATCTAAAATATAAAATTTGCTAATTTTCCACAAATAACTTTTCAGAAATATATATATATATATATATATATATATATATAAGTTATGAAAAACTTGGTAATCCGTATGGGTAGTCCCAAGGAGAATGAAATCCAGAGCTAATAATTTAAAGAAAAACAGGCCACTTTCAGGTTCCATTATAAAAATTTATTTCACAGAGCCCTTTTAGGACGTTGGATCATCAGATAACGCTGGAAAGATCAAATAAGATGAAATGAAAATTCACACTTTTGACGGGTAATGTGAATTTTCATTTCATCTTTCGTTTCATTTGTTGGAAGTGTTATTTCATGATCCAGCGTCCCTTAAAAGGGCTCTGGTGAAATAAATTATTATAATGGAACCTTAAAGTGGCCTGTTTTCCTTTAATATATATATATATATATATATATATATATATATATATATATTTTTGGCTGACTCTTCATTCGTATTTCAATTATGAGGGTCAAGCAGCTCAGTTCCTAGGAACCGACAGCCCAGGCACCAGCACACATGATTTGATAATAGTGGTGAAGGCACTGTGCAGAACCAACCACACTTTTTGAAGGGCCGAATACTACGTGCCACAGGGCCCCCAAACGACCCTCCACAGGTTTTGAATTCAGTGTTGTCCTCCTTCTAGACCAGTCGCCATAGAACCCAGTCTGTCCTGCTATTTACCCATAGCTGGAGGGAGAAGTAAATGTAATGGATTTTACTGGAATTCGAACTCAGCTCCGATTCCTCAATCCAAGCCGCTATCCACTACTCCACCGTGCCTCCCTCTCCTCTCCTCTCTCTCTCTCTCTCTCTCTATATATATATATATATATATATATATACTAGCAGTAGAGCCCGGCGTTGCCCGGGGATGTAACAGTAAGAGATAGATCAAGTATCGACTATCATAAAGACTGAAAAATAAAATTGACAAAGATTATTGTTTAAGGTTGACGGACACGCATGTCTTAATTAGTTTTTTTTTTTTTTTTTACGAATTGGTCAAACCCAAACTCAAACAAAAACATTGTTTACAATCGTTATGAGTCTACCGATTGAATAGAATTTTATTATAAACAATTGTCTTGTAAATGGAATTTTTAAAGCATTCTGAATGTAAATAAAGAAAAAAGTGTGCAATACAATAAGAAATACTACCTGCCGAAAAAAAAAGTGGATATTTTTTTTTTATCGGCTGAAAAATGTAAGAAATCCGATCCCATATATAAAGGAACACACACACACACACACAAACAAACAAACAACCTGGGTTTTTAACCTAAGTCACTCCACGGAATCGCTAAAACATAGAGCATAGTCTGATGAAAAAAGACGCTAAAGTTTATGAAAACAAAATTTTTTCGTCAAAATGCTTATGTTTTTATGAAGAGGATAGACTAAATTTTTTTTTAATTATTTTTAAAATTTTTCCATCTTTTTAGAATATTCTAAATTTTGATTTAAAAAACCTTGTTTCTCTTTGTCGCAACAAGGGGTAGTAAATAACATAGATAATTTTAGCGCGTTTTTTGTATTTACACACATTAATTTGGAAAATCTTGCAAAAATAAAATAATTGTCAGATGTTAATGAAACTTTCAGAAACTATTCACAGATGATCGAAATTATTATAAATATGTTGTTTTTTTTTTTTTAAAGTCATGGCAGAAATATTTTTTATATTTATTAACACCCCCATAACAAATTTTATGAAAAACTCTAGAAATTCGAGACCATCGGTTTTAGTGATTACAATAGTTAAAAGCCCAAGGCTTTGAAGAATGCAAATCATGTATTTTTTTTGTTTTTTTGTTTTTTTTTGGCCAACGTACCTGAAAATCAGCTGTGAATTGTAACATACAAAACTCAATAAAACAAATATATTATTTAGTTTCAAATGCTTTTGTTTGTTTTAATTTGTTTTTATGAATATGGACAATATTTTCTGGAAGCAAAAAATTTTTTGAATTTTTAATACAATTATTTCTTATTTCTTTAATTTTAAAAAGATTTTTTAAAAATGTTTAAATTGAATTTAAAAAAATATTTTAACATTAGTTAAATGCAACATCAACCTTTCAAAATGTCCGTGTGAGATTGTCATTGTCTAGCGCTTTGAAAATTGTATAATTTGGACCAATCAGATTAGCCATGGTAATTAAGAAATGTAATTTTTGTGTTTATAGTCGGACAGTAATTATCAAGTACGGAAGACCAACCAGAATACAATTTAGTTGCATTATTTGAGTTCAGCATTGTTCTCCGCTGTTAAGCCCTTTACTTTTGCGAAACACGTATGAAGAAGTTAATTTGAGTTTTCAATTTCAACTGAGAAGGGTACCTACAAGTAACAGTATCATCTTATGAAATTTAACTACTGCTAAACTTTAATTTATATGATCTTATTTTTTATATTAATCTCAGTTATGACATTTTTCCATAAATGAAATATCAAAATTAATAATAAAATGAATGGAAATACAAATAACACAGTAAAATGTAATAAATGTACATAAAATTATAGTATTTTATGTACACTTCTGATAAAATTTCATAAGAAAGGTACCTAAATTAATTAGATACCTTTTTCTTATGAAATTTAATCTCACTATTAACAGTCTTATTTTTTAATTTCTTTATATTTTCCATAAAGCATCGTAAACGTAAAAATGAAAACTAAGTACAAAAAAAAAAATAAATAAATAAAAAATAAAAAATTAGAGCGCTGAAAGTTTTCCTTAAAAGTAACGAGGTAAATAATTTGTTCACTTAAATAATTTCACTTCCTTCCATCCGTAGAAAGAATTACCCTCCCGTAAGTTATCTAAACGTCATGAATGTGCCTTTCGTCAAGCGACGCGAAAGGTTATGACCTGCTTTGTTTTATTTTCAAATTACATTTTTTCGGCGCAGTAGCTAAGTTAAGCTTGGTTCAAAATATTTTAAATAAACAGTATAATATCTGTTTTTATTAAAATCAGTTTTGAAAAAATGATAATTGACTTTTAAAAGAATATCAAAATAAGATTTTAATCTTTTTTATCAAATCGAAAAAAATGATTGAAAATGATTATCTGTCCTTTTTTTTTACCAAAAAAAAATATTTTTAACGAAAATTTCAGACGTGCTATGAACGATTAAAAAATGTAAAAAAATACACAAAAAATACTTTGACCTTTCCTCTTTAATAATAATATGAACATTAGAGGATAAAATTTTGTTTTCGTCAAGTTCGGCGTCTTTTTCATCATGCTATGCTCTTTTGTTTACATTTTCGTGGGTGAGTTGTCCCCCTTTCATTCTCACGATGTGTCTTAATCGTGTTTTCAAATTGATTTTCTTAAAAACAACTGTGTTTTTCCCATTTTCGGCGCCGTTAGAACCACCAAAAGGTAATTTTATGTAGTCCTGTGAAGTTTTGTTGAAATCAGCCAAAAAATGTAGGAAATTCGATCCAACATATAAACGTTACAGACACACACACACACAAACTGCGTTTTATAATAAGTAAGTATATATATATATATATATATATATATATATATATATATATATATATATATAATAAAAATAAATCATAAATATGTGCAAAGATGCAAGTTGAAATCTTCATTCATTTGCAGAATTTTTATAATTGATAAAATTTGCTGAGAGTCTTATCTATTTGTCTCTCTGTTGTGGAGTAAATAAGACACTCCCGGTAACACAAATGAACTAGGCAAGACGCCTTAAATAAAACGCTCAAAGTGAGCCAGGAGAAATCCTTTGGAGTTAGTTTGCTGCCAGGCTCGCGACTGACGTCGAATTCTCTCTGCAGAGAGGAACCCAGACGAGGCTATGCCTACGGAGAGTTTCGTTTGGGGAGGTAGACAAAACTGATCCCGTGTATACGGGGTCTACGGGGAATTTTTGCCCGAGCCTATGAGTTCGGAAATGCCCCACATAAAAATCAGCCTTGTACCACATCCTGGCTTGTGACGAAGTTGGTAAATATCAATCCGTTTTGATCTCAGCTAGTTCGCTGCTACGCTTGCGGCTGATTTGTCGAACTCTGTCTTCAGAGTATCGTCTGGGGAGGAAGACAAACTTGACCCGTGTATGCGGGGTCTACTCGGAATTTTTGCCCGAGCCTACGGGTTCGAATTCGCCCCATATAAAAACCGGACTTGGGCTACATCCTGCCTTGTGGATAGGTTGGTAAATACCAGTCCGCCAGAGTCAGACAGTCCGTGGCTGACTTGCGACAAGACAAGACAACACCTCTGTCTTCGGGCGTAGGATGACTCATTCGGGATCTGTCTTCGAACAGAGACTTTGCTGAGAAAAACAGACCAGTTCTGTACCCGAGCCCGCTTTGGCGGGGGCTGGGTAAATTTTGACCAGTGGCCCAGGTAGTAACGCTCGGTTTCCCCCACAATCAACTTGACCTTGTGTCGCATCTAGTCCGCAGTGGGGCGACCGATAAATACCAGTCCGTTGGGCTCAGTCCGCTGCCAGGCTCGCTACAGACTTTTCGAACTCTATGCCTACGAGCAGTCTCGTCTGGGGAGGTAGACAAACCTGACCCTGTGTATGCGGGGTCTACGGGGAATTTTGCACAAAAACGCTCCACATAAAATTCAGCCTTGTGTCACACCCTGCCTTGTGGGGAGGTTGGTAAATACTAGTCCGTTGGAGTCATTCAGGAAGAATTCTAAGGTCGTCACGGCGAGTGAGACATAAGGCTAGGAGCGATATATAACAGTACGTTTTGCTTCGGCGCACATGATAACAGTGACGACGAGAAATTTCAACCACGTTGGTTTAATCTTTTTACTTTGGTGTGTGTAAAAAATAAAAACAGAGAAAGAATGAAAAAACAGATATTTTTTTAAATATGGAAAAATAATTTTCAGAAAAGAATGCAGCGACTGAGAAGACGAGAAAAAAAAAACAAGAGTTTTGTTGAGAAAGTTAGCACCGGTAGAACATGAAAAAAACTGTAATTTTCTATTACCGAAAAAAAAAAACAGGAGAAATTTGCTTTGACGAAACAGTAAACATTCTGATTAAAATTTGTATCGAGAAAAGTTCGTTATTCAATACTCGTTGGAAGTGTATGAATCTGACGAAAAAAAGAAGACGAACATTTTGTCACATATGCTGGAGTGTGAAAGGTTCAAATTAAAGGAACTGACTCCGGATACGTTTAAAAGGTTAATTTTAGTTCAAGGGTTAACGGCGAAAAAAGACTCAGAAATACGTGCGAGAATTCTAATGAAACTTAAACTAGCACTGCAAGAAATATCGGAGGAATGTTGGAGAATCCTAAATCTGAGACATGATACGGAATAAATTAAAGAAAATGAATGTGCATACATTCAAGCTACAAGGGATTGTATAAGTTCAACCGACTTCCTTTTGTGATAAAAGTGCCTCCACCTATATTTCAACAAGCTATGAATACTAAGCTTGTGATTTCGCAGTGGATTATCTGGATGGTATAATAATTAAAAGTGTATCTAAGGAACAGCATATCGGATATGTGAAGTGATTTTTTTTTTACAAATTACGAGAATACGGGTTCAAATTCAGTGAGGAAAAGTGCGAATTTTTTTGCCTAAAATCAAGTACCAAGGAAAAATCATTGGCTAAAATGGTCGTCAACCAGATCCGTCGAGAGCAAGGAGAATTAAAAATATGCCTCCTCCAACAAACGTTACTAGGTTACACGCATTTCTAGAACTAGCAAACTATTATCAGATCTATATAACTAATATGCAGAATTTGAGAGCTCCACTGAACAATTTGCTGAAAAAAGTTGAACTGGACTGATAAGTGTTAGAAGATGTTTGAAGAAATCAAGAAAATATTAACGTCAGACTTACCATGAGCGGACTACTATCCAAAATCAGAAATTGTATGGTATAGTAGCAGTAATTCTACATAAATATGATGACGTTAACATCAAAACCGTCGCATATGCTTCGCGTTCGTTACTATCTGCAGAAAAAAAAAACTACAGCCCGATCGAAAAAGAGGTGTTAGAAATAATATCTGCAGTGAAAAAATCCACAAATTTAAACACGGAAGGAGTATTCGTTTACAGACGGACTACCGATCTTTATTATCGATTTATGGTTAAAAAAAAAAAAGAAGGAATTCCTACGCACACAGCGAATAGATCAATACATTAGTTTACCATCTTATTAAATTACGATTTCAGGATGGAATACCAACCGTCCAAAAATTAGAACATGCTGATGGCTTATCAAGATTGATACCAAAAAATACTGAACTGTGTGAAGACATTGTTATCGCGGCATTAAAAAAAGAAATAGAAATTAAATATATATTATGCAATGTAGTACGCGAACTACAGGTTATCCTGGCAGAAATAAAAGTAAAAGCAGAACACCACATGTGCATTTCGAAAATAAAAATACCGCTAAAAGAAAGTATGAAAGATTTTTAAAGCACAATCCAGACTTGAGAGCGTAATCGTTGTAACGGAGTGCTGATATTTGCACAAAAAGTAGTAATACCTATCATATTACAAAAGCGGATATTAAATGAATTTCATAGTGGATATCCGGAAATTTCAAGGATGAAATCTCTTATGAGAAGCTATGTATACTGGACCAAATGGATCAAGACATTAAAAAATTAGTAAAATCTTACAGAGGTTGTGCACTGACATAAAAAGTTACTACCACGAAATTGCAACATTGGCCAAAGATAGATACTCTCTGGGCATGACGTGAATTTTTACACGAACTCTTTGCATGATATGGCATTCCGGATGCCATAGTCTCGGATAACGGTACAAAATTCACTGCTTACGAATTTAAAGAAATTTGTAGAATGTTCTCGATTGAACATATTACTAACTCGCCGTATCATCAGGGTCAAACGGAGAAGCTGAGCAGTTTGTGGGTAAAAAATCAAATAATGAAAAAATGAACAAAGAAGCACTAGAATCGTTGAGAGTATACCGAATAAGGCCGAATACGCCTACAACGACGCCTACGCGACGACAGAATAGTTCCTAATAAAAATTAAATCAGAATTCGACAAGTTGTTACGAGGTCAAAAAAGAATAAGAATGAATGACAAAAAGGACACAAAATTGGCGAAAAGGTGTTTTTCAGAGTATATAAAAATGAAAAAGAGATGTGGGAAGACTGCGTAATAAGGTCAAGAAATGGAAAAATGATATATATGATAAAAGGAAAAAAATGAAAACACAAAAGGCATTGAAATCAGTTAAACAAAAAGTTTACTGAAGAAAGACCCGCAAGAAAGCGATAACATATGCAAGTACTGTGTGAGAAATTTGACGTACCAACACCCCAAGAATTCATTGAACGAACAATGAACAAGTATGATTATCAAAAAAAGAAACGTGCGGTAAAACAAGAGGGTGATCGTAAACGAAAGAAATACAAAGCTAGAAAGAATTAAAATAAAATATTTACTAATGAAAAAAAAAAACTCAAAAGGGAGGATGTTGGGGAGTAAATAAGTCACCCCCAGTAACACATTTGACTAGCCAAAACGCCTAAAATAAAGAACTAACTGAGGCAATAATAGTCATTCGTAGACAGGCAGTCCACTGTATGACTCGTGATTGTCAAGCTCTCTGTCTCCGGTAAAGGTATAACTCAGGCGGGGATCTGTCTACGTATGGTAACTCAGCTGAGAAAAGTAAACAATGCAAAGTGCATGATCCCGCGGTTGCAGGGGCTGGGAGAATTTCGATATTTGGCTCGGGTATACGCGCTTGGATTCTCCACACTAAACAACACCATGTTTGACATCTGGTGTCAGTGGGGACACAGGGTAATTACCAGTTCGTCGTAGTTCGGCAGTCCTCTGCATGGCTCGCGATTATCTAGCTTCTATCTTCTGGCAGAGTGCGACTCAATCGGGACACTATCTACGAAAGGAGACCCGACTGAGATAAATAGACAATGCAAAGGGCCCGATCCCGCGGTTGCGGGGGCTGGGTAAATTTGCCTGAGTGTGCGCGCTCAGGTTCCCCCGACTGGTAAAAACCATCGCGACGTAGTCAGGCAGTCCGCTGTCTGGCTTTCAATTTTCAAATTCTCTGTCTTCGGGCAGAGTACGACTCAGTCGGAGCTCTGTCTACGGACGGAAACAAGATTGAGAAAAATAGACAATGCAAAGTGGCCGAGCACGTGGTTACGGGGGCTGGGTAAATTTCGACCATTGGCCCGAGTGTACGGGCTCGTGTTCCCCACACTGTTAAATACTTCTCAGGTCGTCCGCTGTCTAGCTCACGTTTGTCAAGTTCTCTGTCTTCGAACAGGGTACGATTCATTCGGGGAACTGTCTACGGAGGCTCAGCTGAGAAAAATTGACAATTCAAAGTGCCCGATACCAACTTTGCGTGGGCTGGATAAATTTTAACATTTCGACAGAGTGTACTCGCTCTGGTTCACACATTAAAACCGACTTTCTGTCACATCTCGTCTCGGTGAAGGGACTGGCTAAATAAGAGTTCGTCGCAGTCAGGTAGTCCGCAGTCTGGCTTCCCATTGTGAAGCTCCGTGCCTTTCGGAAGAGTACGACTCAGTCTGTTCTCTGTCTACGGACGAACAGCCGAATGGGGAAAAAAACAACAACGCAAAGTGCCCGATTCAGCGGTTGCGTGTGTTGGGTAAATTTTTACCATTAGCCCGAGTGTATGCGCTCGGATTCCCAAACTAAACTCGATCTTGTGTCACATATCGTCTCAGTGAAGAGCCTGTGTAAATATTAGTCCGTTGTAGTCAGGTAGACCGCTGTCTGCCAAGCGATTGTCAAGCTCTCCATCTTTTGGCAGAGTCCGACTCAGTAGTGGCTTTCTCTACGGACGGAGACTCGGCTGAGAAAAATAGACAATGCAAAAGGCCCAATTCCACGGTTACTAGCGTGGGGGGAGTGCTGGGTATATTTTAACTATGGTTAAAATATACCAAGCACTAGTAAAGGGCCCGATTCCACAAAGGGCCCAATTCCACGCTAGTAACCGTGGAATTGGGCCCTTTGCATTGTACTCGCTTGCGTTCTCCACACTAAACTCGACCTTCTGTCACATCTTGTCTCGGTAGTGGGCCAAACTTCGCAGTCAGGCAGTCCGCTGTCTGGTGGGCGATTGTCAAGCTCTCTGTCTTCAGGCAACTCAGTCGAGGCACTGTCTAACGACGGATACTAGTCTGAGAAGGATAGGTTATCCAAAGTGTCCGATCTCGCTGTCACGTGGGCTGAGTAATTATTTACTCTTGGCCCGAGTGTACGCGTTCAGGTTCCCCACACTAAACTCGACTTTGAGTCACCTATCGACCTTGTGTTGCATCTCGTCTCAGTGGGGTAAAAATCAACCGTTGGTTTCAGTCCAGAATTCGTTAATACTTACATCAATTCTAGTTTCGACACGCGCACGATGTATTTTTGTCGCTAACTGATTGGAACTCATAGTTTTGTTTTAGAAAACCTGATATATTTTACGTTAAGTTTATCTCTTATTTTGTTTTACTTTTTTTGCTGTCTTTTTTCCTGTGAAAGTTTTTTTTAATTTTCTTTTTCACCCTTCCCAGTAATTTTTATTTTATTTTATTTATTAATTTATTTTTTTGCTCGTATAACATCTAGTCTCACTAGTCTATTGATTGAATTTTTGTGTGTATTCTCAGTATTTCCAATTTAACTTTCTTTTATTTTTCATACCCCGTCCGTAAAATTCATTTTCGAATTTTATTTTTTCGTATATCTTCTCTTTTTGATTAATCGTTTTGCTTTTCATTTTCTACATGTTACTTCTTTTTTTGTGCACCATAGTTAATTTTTATTTGTCTCCGTCCAGCCTTATGTCAAGTTTAATTTTAGTGTAACTTTTTCTTTCCACTTATTTACGGTTTAATCTATTTTTATTTTATTTTCGTGTTACGTCTGCCATTTTTAATAAGTAAAAAAATTATTTTTAAATGGCTGATAAACGTTGGTCAATTAAAAAAAATAAATAACGTTCTTGTCAAAAAAGAATGAATCTTTCGATAAAAAAAAACACCCAGTCAACGGTGACTACTGAGAATTTAACCATTAAAGAAAATATTGACTACCAAATAGATTCAAGGAAAAATATGGCGACCAAAAATAGCCAAGATCCAGAAAATGTGTTGCAAACTGACTGAAGTCACAACAGCAAAAGCAAAGACAAAAATGTAATGAACGGGGACTCGACTTCTTGCTGGAAGTGCATAATCAGCATGACGGAGTTCCTGAAAAGAGCCAAGAGCTAAGCACATCTTATCAATGAAGATAGCCTCATAGTAGACCTTTAAGCATTACAGAAAATTGAAAAAACAATTTTCAGTCTTTGTGATTGACAAGCGTTGGCGCCAAATTTTTCACTCCACAAAATACAACGTTATCAAATCCCTGATGACCCTGAAGTGATTGCATGTAGGACGTACTGATACCCACGCCTGCCGATTGTGGGGGCCCTTATCTCTTAAGAAACTAACACGACAAAAGGCACACACAACTCCACTTCCACTGCCAGTTCAAAGGCAATTTTAATATCGAAAAAATCCGACATCAAGGACACCAATACGAGCATACCTTCGAAAAATTTGAAAGATCGAAGCAACTAAGGGAATCGATAATGTCTAAACGAGCCCCAGAAACATCTGTGAAAAAATGTCCCTTCTTCCTCGGCACCGTCGCTCAAAAAGTAAACACACCCACCCTCACCATAACAAAAATTGTCACCGTGACAAAATCATTGACTACCACCCCAAATAAAAATGATTACCCTGAAAAGGACAACCACTCCCAACCTATCCTTTCACCTACACCCATGATCTCAACCAATAAATTGGGAAATCAGAAAAGACAACGTAGCCCATCAGCCGAGAAAAGCACCATCAACACAGAAAAAAAGATCAAATCCAAGCCCTCTTACAATACCGGAGAGGACGTGTGCCGAGTGACACCTGAGCAGGTAAATAAAACAATTACACAGTCAAGGAAAATTAAAGCTTTAAAAATTCTGCTAAACCTTAAAGAAATCAATGGAAAAAAACGTTGAAGACCCTAAGAATTTTCTAAAAGCAACAAAGGTCTTGACCATAGTAAGATCTGAACAGAGATCTCAAAAAATTGTGCGATGTTACAATAAACAAACGATGCAGTCTCCACATTCCCGCTGTTGGCTTTTTTTGATGATGTCAATGTCAAAAGGTTAAATCAGTTTTGTTCAGGGAGGCTCCCGCTTTTTTTCACACGTCCCTTTATAGAGTTCTAAAGTTAACATTCCCCCTGGGACATTGATGGAACCATCAACAGTGAGATGGGTCATGGGTCAATGGGACAGGCCGTCGGCGTCCTCACCCCGGCTATGTTCAATAGAGATTCCCAACCCTAATCGGACTGATAATAGCACTCTGGTTAGCTAGTTTGAATGTCCGGGGGCTGAGGTCAGAGTCTAGCACGGCGATGCTCATTCGCGATTTTCAGTGTTCCGGGGTGGATGTATGTTGAGTACAGGTGACCCAGTGTTTTCAATTCGTGACTACGAATGCATTCTGTCGACGTTTCGATGGACGGTCGGTGTGTGTGGGGGGGTGCTCTTGTCTTCGCAGATCCGGTGGACAGGATTTGCGTGCTGGATGTTACCGTAAATGATAAGACTCTTCATCTCATCGGGGTTTATGCGCCACCCATTGACCATTTTGTGTCGTCTAATTTGGTTTCGCGTATCGAATCGTTTTTAACGACGTCTCGTCGGGTAGTTTTAGCGGGTGATTTGAATGCCATCCATGACCCCGATATAGATTGTATAAGGGGAAAGATCAGGTACTAACAACCCGGATGTGAAGCCATTTCGGGACTTTATCGACGTTCGATCTCGTCGATAATTATCACAATGAGCACCCCCGGGACGTATTGGGGTCTTGAACTAATAGGGGCAGATCGGCATCTGTGGTGCGTTCTAGCTACTTCGACTGAATGGTAGCTAAGAGAGTCTATGGAGGGCTCTTAGGTTGTCCGATTTTCCAGTCTATAGTTTACTCGGATCATAGGCTTGTCCGGGTTCGTGTTAACTTAGATAAGCCTAAAGTTAAGATGACTGGCTACTAGAAATTAAGTGCATCGTTATTTGGTGAGGGAGATTTCCAGGACCAACTCCTACCAATGCAACAGCGGAAATTAACGGTGGATGTGGTTGGGAATAAGTCGTGGGATTTATTGAAATCTAAAGTTAGGTCGTTTGCTGCTGCTGGTTATTGTCAATTAGGTTAGCAGTAAATTAGGTTCGCGGAAAAAGTTGATTGTGCGATTAAATCCCATGATGGTAGAGAAGTAGCCTTAGCTAGGGCAGAGCTGGCCTCCTTGCTTATCAAAAAGGATCAAAATGTTGTAGTTAGACCTAGGTTAAAAGAATTTCTTCTGAGGTAACGAATATGACTGCTGAACTGCATGCAGAGGAATTTATAAATGCATTCAATAAGCATATCGCGTGCGTCATATTGCCGTATAAGCGGACCGTAACTACAAACACGGGCATATGTGAGGCTTTTTGTGACTACTTTCAGGATCTGTTCACCAGGGAGCCCGATCTCAGTTCGATGCCTATTTGGTCGACTTTACCCACTTAAGGCAGCTGGGTCTTGTTAGTGTCTGATACCTGAGTAGCGCTAAAGCTGGTTGGGCGAGACAAAACTCCGGGATTAGGTATTCTTCCTTACAAGCTGTACTTAAGGTAGTCACCCGTTCTTGATCCATTGCTGGAACTAATTTACAACAACTGTAGGAAGCAGGGTTCTATACCTCAACGCTTCACCAGGGGTGTGATCAAGTTATTACGCAAATACAAGAACGGTGGGGATGGGATAGGTAACTTTCGGCCTTTGACGATGTTACATTGTGTATTGAAGATTTTAACCAAGGTCTTAGCCAGCCGTTTGCAGGGTGTCCTGTCAAATCTGATTGACTCTGAGCCGACTTGTGCTGTGGAGGGTAGGACTATTCAGGACAACCTTCATTTGGTACGCTTGATCATCGAGCAAATCGACAGTGAAGCCGCTCTGATCATTTTAGATCAGTCCATGGCATTCGATAGAGTTGACCATCGTTTTCTGGAGGCTGCCTTTTCGGACGCCAGTTTTGGGCCGTACTTTCGCACTTGGATCCGACTTCTGTACGCGTCCCCCGATACGATCGGAACCTTTCGTGTTGTCTCGCTCAATTTGTGAAGCTTGTCTGCTTTCACCTTTGCTTTACGTTCTTGCGTTGGAGACTTTAACGTTAAAGGCGAATTCGGTCCTATGCTGAATCTCCTTACCTGATACTACTACATCAGGTAAGGTATACTGCCTATGCTGATAACATTTCGCTTCTTGTTTCGAACTGGGCCGAGATTGACGAAGTCGGCAAATTGATCAGAGGGTACGAGACGATGACAGGGCCAAGATCAACCGCGATGTCTGTTGGCTTGTGGATGGACGCGTGGAAGGGAAATTCTCTTCCCAAGCCTTTCCTCTGGACGGACGGTCCGATTAAGATATTCGGCATCTAGTTCGTTCCAGACCTCTTGCTGGAAATGAATTGGTCGTCGTGCTGGAGAAGATTGAGGGCGCAGTTCGTCTGTGGTCCCAGAGGAATCTTTTTCTTAAAGGGAAGGCGGAAGTATGTGTTTCGCATATCTACCCAATTCCCTTTTACCGCCTTTCCGTGTTTCCACTCCCGTATGTTATACTAATGTAATTAGTTATGGTCTTGTTCTCCTTATTGTGGAGAAGCAAGGCTCTTAAGGTATGTCGAGAGATCTGTTGCCTCCACATTTCTGAAGGTGGTCTAGGTATGCCTAGTAATAACTTCCTATCCCTGAGAAGTGTGCCCACATGCAAGGGGGCGGCCTACCGTTTATTCCGAGGCCAGTGCTCCTTCTATTGTAAATGCCGGTTATCTCTCAAATTCCTCTTACGGGCGACGGATAGCCTCTCTGACTTCCAGGCATTGTTCAGTACGGCATTATATCAGGTGTTAGTGAGGGGGTCCGTTCAAGAGAGTCTGATTGGCAAGCTCGGTTTAACGAAGCAGAATGCTCGTTCCATATGGCCTTGAGCGCTTGGGTTGAAATGCTTCACTAACAATGAGCCATCACTCACCTTGCTGGTGATGCAAAAGACCCTCTGGGTCGGCAAAAAACTTTCTTCAGCGGGCCTGGGAAATTCTCCCAACTGCGTCCGCAACGGTGAGTCGGTGGAGACACTAGGTCACATCTTCTTCAATTGCAAGTTTGTAGTCCCGTTTTTTGTGCAAGTTTATTGAAGATATCATGTTTCGCATGCTGCGCGGAAAAGTCTTTGTCCTAGAGGCCAGTTCTGTTTGTAGCAATGCGGTAACGTCGTTGACTATGTGTTCTTGTGTTTACTTGGTGTTATGCGAGTCGTGATATGAACGACGCGACGGAAGGAATTCTATGGAGACGAGGTTTAGCTCTTTCCAGTTGATTTTGTTCTTTAAGCATCTGCTTAAAGTCAAGATCAGGACGGAAAGGCGGCGACTCCCTCTATCAGAGTTTGGCAAAAGGTTGGCGTGTCTTGCGCGTATCTGTCGAGTGAAAAGAACCGACTTAGAGTGGCATTTTGATGCCGGTTATGTGTCAGGATATTGGGAGCCTTGTATTAAACATTGGCAACCCCGCCCAAAATAGGTTAGTTTAGTCTTGATTTTTTTTCTTATTTTTTTACGAAAAGTTAACTTAGATAGGGGATTATGCTCATTGGCCCCTTTAGTTATTGTCCCACGTTTAATTCACCAGCCTCTCCCCGTTAAGTGACCAGAAATGTTAGTTCTCTGGTGGATGTCGGACACTTTTCGTTTTTCGAGTATGTTTTTCGTAATTATTGTCGTGTCTGAATGAAGGTGTTGTTGTGTGTACGGTTGGTTGAATGATTGTTTTTTTGATTCATCCAAATCCCGCATAGATTTCGTCCACTTAACTGATTTTCTACCACAATTAAGAATTGTGGCTTTTTTTATTAACACCATTTTGTTTAGTTTCTTGTATATATAGTATTATGCATACTGTAAATATTCACTGGAGTTTTCATTTTCACTCCCCACTTCACAAGTAAATTGTACATATGGGGATTAGTTAGGACTTCATAGAGACTTTGAGTTATTTGTTGTGTCCCTTAAGTTTCACCGGTTAGGGGACATTTACGGACCCTGGCAGTTAGTCAACAATTTTATGTATGACCAGCAATAATCTACTACTGTGATATATTACTCTCTTCCTCTTTCTTACTAAACCCAGTTGGTAACATTACGTGGTGGAATAGAACAATTTGTGGAAACCAGTTTAAAAAAAAAGGATTAATTAATCGAAATAATTTGAAAAAATGCGTAATCGATATATCCCCAAGCAAAAAAAATAAAAGAGAACTGTGAGTACAATATTTTTTTCTTTTCCCCACATTGAAATGGCCATTAGAGACAAAAAACGGTTCTCTGTTCATATTCCGCCCACGAAAGAATTAGTCTTGTCGGTAAGTTTGCTAACAAGTGGCGAAAATTTAAATGGAATTTTCTCAATTATTCCATCGCCAGTAGGCTGTCTAGGGCATGATACTTCTTACTAGACATTTGTGTTCTTAGCCACTATCGGAGAGTATGCTTACGATGTATATGACAGATTGAATTTTGACTGGGATGAAGAAAAGATATATCTAGAGATAGTGATTAAAGTAGTTTGAGGAATTTTTCTTAGGCGAAATGCACGAAGACTACGAGTCTTATAAATTCCATGTCCGAAAGCAAGAAGTATCAGAAAGCATCGAGAGCTATATAGCTGCTGTGCAACAACTTGCAAAGAACTGCAATTTCAGGTAGCTGCAAGATAGGCTTATTCTGGACCAAGTTGTTGTTGGGGTTTGAGACGACGCTGTCAGAGAGAAGCTGCTATCATATAAACACCTTACTCTAGACAAGTGCCTGCAAATAGGCAGAGCTCACGAGACGTCCACACAACAGATACAAACCATTTTCTCTGGTGCCAATGCGACAGGCTCTCACATTAACCTGGTTACAAAGAGAAACTGTACAAATAATTTCTCCAAACAGTGACCAAAATCGAAAATGATGTCCAACAAATGTACACGTAGCTAAAAATTCCCGTTTTATAAAAAGCAAAGACGCACACTCCAGAAATTCATTCACAAAAGAGACACTGTGCATCTGTTTGCAGGAACGACAAGGCGAAAGTGAGAGAAATAAATAAGAAAGATGGGACTTTATACTTTCAAGGTTCAGTTACTACGGAAAATATATATTGGTAGGCTAAGGTCATTGTCACTACTAAAGTTTGTACCAAAATCATCAATTTTAGTCTAGATACGGGTGCAGATATGACCGTAATTCTGGATTGGTATTTCAGGAAAAATTCCCCACTCATCAAATCAACAAACAAAAGACTTTGTGGACGGTCATCACGAAATAAAGGTCATTGGATGTGGAGAGACCACAATGACCACAAAAACAGCCCACAAAAAGACTTGTATCTTGTAGGGCGGCTGAAATAATCACTACTGGGAGGACCAGCATTCAAAGACCTTGATCTGTTGAAAGCAGTTAATACGGCCAGAGGCGATGGGCACCATTACAAAGAAGAGTTCATAGAACTGTTCACAGTCCAATGGAAACTGGGACATGGGCACCAAATACTTTTGGATGCTCAGCCCTTCTCTATTGCCACGTCTAGAAGATTGCCACTACCTATGAAACACAGAACGTTTCGACAAGTCACTGCGGCTATTTTGAAATCACTTATATTTTTATGCAACATTACACAATTGACAAAATCTGAGACATTTCAACTCAATTCTTCTTCTTCTACATGCCATGAGACGTCAGTACGTGGGTGATAGCAATTATCCAAAATTTCCTATTCTTTGTAGCCCTTAGTAAAAATTTGTCTTTCTCTCTCTCTCTCTCTCTCTCTCTCTGTCCTAATCCCTATTCTGCCAATCATTTACACGAACTCGTTAGGCAGGTTATTCACTGCTTTCCTCTATGTCTTACCTTCGATATGTACTGTGAGTGTCAAATTTTCTAAGTTTTCGTTCATCATTATACGTCTTATAATATCAATTGTCTCTTTCTAATGTTAAGTATAAGTATCCTCTTTGTTTCCATTTTCTATGAAAATTCGTCATTACGGGCATGTTCAGTTCATGGTATTCTCAGCATCCTTCTGCAGACTCACATTTCTGTTCCTTCAAGTCTCTTCTTCATTTGTGATGAGATTGGAATAATTCATTGCTGTAGGAGGACCGATATATTACATAGCTTAAGTTAAAGGAATTTTTTTTTTGTTGTTGTTGTAGAATTATTTAATTGGCGCTAAATATTTTTTTTTGTTTCAGTTGAAATATTTACCTGAGATTATTTTTAATAACTAAATGAAACGGAGACTTGATGCAAAATAGGTGTGGTTCTTCAGAAGGATGCTGAAAACTCCATGGATGGAACATGGAAGGATGTTGAGAATTCCATGGATGGAATATGGAGACTGGAAAATGAGTACTTTCTGAAGAGGTACATGGAACTGACCATTTCTCCAGCATCTTTAGTGATGAAAGGTATGCACGAGTCCCACTTGAGGTCTGAAGCAAGTTTAAGGCTCCAAAGTCTCTGAACGCACGTAGCCACCCGAGTGGGCTTCCATTCATCGTAACTGGTGGTTGTTCGGAGTCCGCTCGGCGATAATGGATTGTAACTAGTTTGGTTTTCCCCGACTGAGAAGCTAGAGCAAGGTCGGATGAGAGATAAGCTGCTAGTCTATGATCATTACGAGTTTTGGAGATGTACCTGTATATTGTTATATCTTCGGCATAGATATTCACAAATGATCTGTGTATATTCTTAGGTAGATCATTTATGTGAAGTAAAAAGAGGGTTGATCCGAGAAGTGACCACTGAGAGACACCTTCGTTCATTGGGTCCGGAAGACAGGCCGTTAAAAACTGCCTTCAGGGACCTACCTGTTCGAAATATCTTTATAATTGAGTAGACTCTCCCAGTGATTCCATAGCTGGAGAGCTTGAGTAGCAAATATTTGTGCCACACCTTGTCAAAGGCCTTCGAAATATCTAATGCTATTGTCCTTGAGGTGTATTTGTCGTCAAGAGCCTCACTACTTCTGTGAGTAATTGTAGTTAGGACGTCGTTGCTCAAGAGATTGTTCTTATCTAAGTTCTCAACGATCGTCTTGTTGATGATAGCCTCAAAAAGCTAGCTACTGATACTGAGGAGACTCAAGGGTCTATACTGAGAGGAGGTAGAGTACTGTCGCGCTTTTTTCAAAAACCGGGTATATGCTCGACACTTTCCACGGGCTTAGGAAGCAATTCTCCTTCAAGCAGCGGTAAATAATTTCGCTAGGATCGGGTATAATTCTGGGATGATATTCTTAAGGACAACCACTAGAATCTTGTCTGGGCTAGTGTCTTTCTTAAGGGCAAGGCTTTTGATAAGTTTTGAGACTTCCCCTGCCGTAATAAAAATATAACTGAGATTGTACTCAGTGGGAAATTGGGAAGGGGATGGCCTTTGTCCTCTAACTTTGAATTCGAGGCTAAGACTGAGGCAAAGATCTTCATCTGACATCGGGGCTATTTATACCATTGGACACTTTTCCTCTGTTCATAATTTGGTTGGGGATCTTCCAGAATTCACGGGATCCAATTTGTTTCGTTTCAACCTTGGCCTGGGCAATTTGTGCATAGTTACACTTTAAACTTCCCAGAACTTTCTAGCAGCGATTGTGGACGTTTCTGAATGAAGAGTCAAACGACATCGCTCCTTGCGATAGATATTGAAGTAGTGATTATGGTGAGCTATGGAAGCAGCGCATTCAAGGTGAACCAGGGCTAGCTGTTTGATTTTTGTTGAAATTTTGGGGCAGGTTATAAAAATCTCCATTCCAGAAAGGAACCATTTAGAGTTTTAGAGGCAGCGTGCATTGAAGAAGCTTGAAAGAGGAGCTTTCGCCATATATGAACGAAAGCTGCCCAGTTTGCTTTCGTGTAGTGAATAATCGTTTTATGAAACGACAAATCAGAGGATGATTTGGTTTGGCATCAATCTGGACACTAACTAGGGAATGGTCTGACGTCCACAGAAAGGATAAAACTTTTGCTAAGCATTTATCAGGGCAGGATGTGAGAAAGAGGACGAGGAGATTTGCCTGATGTCTTGTCACATCAGGAACGCGGATGGGTTCGATAATCTGGGCTAGTCAATAGGCGATGGAGAAGTCTCTGCAATATCTGCTTTCATTTTGTTCGAATGGACTAACCACTCTTTGTGATGTATATTGTATTCACCGCAGATATGAAAGCTAACTGAGGAAAAATTCGTGAGGATATAATAAACACTTTCAGATATTCGATCGAAAATTACTGTCTCATCGTCGATAGAGAGCGAAAACGAATATGGTACTATGGATGAGTGCCACGCGGAAGGACATATATGGGAGTTCAGGCTCATCTTTTTCGCGTCCCTGCCACCTGACGTAGGTACCCAGTCCGTGATCGTGGCGATCTAGATGGTTGTGTTTGGCTATTAGGCGTGAGTAGCCTGAGATTGTGAGCTCTTGTAAAGGAAGTGATACCTGTATCAAACAGAAACAGAAGGTCGGATTTGGACTAAAGATGATGTTCAACTGCTGGAAAGTTAGAACGCAGACCCCATCACTTTGGTGTAGGAGAGGGTATACCTGAGTTCTACTTTTTTTTTTTTTTGAGATTGGGTTTGCTAGTTTTTAATCGATTTCATGTATGTTTTACTTGGTGGATGACTAATAGGCACTGAGACATACACACACACAGGATATGCATGTATAAGTTACCTGGATTGAACTGACCGGAGATACGGCCGTAAATGTACCAGTAATCATGGCATCGAGAGGACCCACTGGAGACTACTGCACGGTCCAGAAACCCATTCGATAAATGTTTCCATTTACAATGTTAAAATATCCGTGATATTATACACCTGCTGATAGGATAGCCTCCTTCGAAGTTGCTCAAAGGTTCAAATCCATGACTATCAGGCGGATAAGTCCAAAACACAGAAAACGTTTACCTCCAACCCTCAATGAAAGGACAAAACAATCCAGGAAAGAGATATAGGCGTGATATTCAGTGTGTAAAAGTCTCGTTTACTCAGAAGTCAACAGAACTCCTCCTTAGGTCAGAAACATCGTAGAGGCCAGAGACCTAAGGTACCAAAACAATCTCGCTCATATACATGAGTATTAAAAAGAGTGCGTAAGTATTCCCTACCCCCATTATTGTTAGTTCAAATTTATTTTTCACTCGCTAAAACAGATTATGGAAACAAAACGACACTTGATTTGATATAAAACCATTGATATCAGCCAACTGTAATCTTAAGCAGCTCGCATGTTTTTGAAAGCCGTCATCTACTTGAGAGAAGATATTTTTAGATATGCTTAAAACTGGCCATAAACATGAAGGTCACAAGGCTTCTTACTTTGATTTCAGGATCGAGTGGGCGAGAAATGTCACTACTTGCCACAAAGAAAAATAATAAACATTGAATTTGAAATCCAAACGATGGTAATAAATAAACTAGAACAACAGTAATGGCTTGAAAAATACAATTATCAATAAATTTAATAGGATACCATAAATATATTGGTAATTGTTATTTACAAGTATGCGTCCTCTCTCTCTCTCTCTCTCTCTCTCTCTCTCTCTCTCTCTCATCAAGGCCAGATATTTGATAAATATATTGAAGATTTATTCTCTTTTATGAACAAAAGGTAATTCTAACTTAGAATTTCAAATTCTTAACTCGCTAGAATTTCGCTATACACACACACATACACACACAGACACAGACATAGGTACACACACACACACACACACACACACACACACATATATATATATATATATATATATATATATATATATGCAGTGTGTCCCGAAACAATGTACTCACTTTTTGACTTCACAATCAGTTTGAATATTTATAAATATGCATTTAATGTCATTCACTGTTTAATTTAAACCGTTAATCATCTCTATAAGTCAATAAACATTAATATTTATTCATTTTAAGTATTAATCAAGATTGCAAATTAATACACACTGCAGTAATTGTCATTGAAAGACCCAGTACATTTTTGGCTACCCCAACATATATATATATATATATATATTGCGGATACACAAATTTGAGTAGAGGGCCAGTAGATGTAATTTACACTGTTTTTTTTTTGTTTTTTTTTTAAAAGGGTGTCTGCACAAATGTGGTCATCCACAAAACAACGCTTAGAGTAGTAGGAAATTATATAACTTAAATAAATGATAAGGAATAAAAACGATTTAAATACCCATAAACTACTCAAGTTTCGTCGCTTTTAGTCTCCTCAGGCTGCTTCGGAAAAATCGTAATGGTCCGTCATTGTGGATATTGACCAATTAAACCGTTCCGTGTCACGATTTATATCACAATTTTAGGTTCATGTAATACGAAAATACCTCTTGTTGCTCTTCAGACCTGGCTATTTTTTAAATGTGTGATACTATAAATAAGTATAAAAATTGACGATATCACACAGTGTGATTGGTGATAATATATAATGGGAGATTTTTACGATCGTTCCAGCGTCCTTCATTTACTTCTATGTATGTTTTCTTCAACATCTGCTGATTTTTACAGTTGTTTGCAATATCTTGTTTTGCAAGCCATTGCCATTTAAGGGAGATTCGTCCTTTTCTCTGCAGTTAAAGATAGATTTCATTTTTGCGAATGGTTTTTATATTATATTTGTTGTGATTTTTATTATTTGTGTCATGTTCTCTGTGCAACTACAGCTGATTTTTTTATTGCGTTTCTGTAGAATATATTGTAGAGAGAATGTCAATTGTATTTACATATTTATGACAAGTACTATATATATATATATATATATATTGTACTTCTCATGTATATTTAAACAATCTGACACTTTTCTTCAAATCATCTGATCGTTTAATTTTAAGAGTTAAAACGGTAATATTATACAAGAATAATTTTTTAAATCAAGATGACAGAGAGAACATACAATAATCAATTTTTAATATTGTTAAATGAAAATGAAAAACAAGTTCTTTTTTCTATATTTCTAAAATCGTGTGCTCAATCGATCAACAAGATTAAAAAAGACAAATACACATTGTTATCAGTAAGCTAATTTGGATCAACATCTACTTAAAATCTTCAATAACCTGAAATCCTAAACAATAAAAACAGATTTGGTGCTTGCTCAAATACTTATCATGAATTACTGTTCATAAGTATTTGAACAAATTATGTTTTGTTTCTTTTATTTTCCTTGATACTTTTGCAAAAAACTATACAACGCAAAAATCCGACACATAGTCAATGAATATCACAGAATTTTTGCAACAGGCTAAATGGACACGCATCTCATCTCATCTCATGCAAGTTCAACGAATCCTCGTGTAATTTCAAGGAATCCTCGTCGCCACTTTTGTGATGTCATCGTAGACTCGTTACCACTTTTGTAATGTCAACGAATACTCGTTATCATTTTCGGGATGCTCGTTGTAGTAGAGACTTTGTAATCGCAAATACAACTATAGTAACGCCGTAGAACAATACTGGTGTCAGACGCCTTCGAATAACACTCGCATTGATAGTACTTGCTCGATAATAATCACTCGAATAATAACCACTGAATAGTGAGCCGAATAGTAATTCGTATAGAGAAAATTCTGTATAGAGAAACAATATAGTGAATAATAGAGAATAGCGATCCGTATAGTAATAGAGGATAGAGTAGAAATAGTGATCAATTAGACGTCACGCTAATTCCCTTATATACATTTCCTTTACTATCATGGGATCTACTTATTCAAAGTGCGATCGCCTGTTTTTGCTCTCTGGTGAACACAAGTGTCGGCAGCGACACTTTATTCCTATATAACAACCTATAGCCTTTCCTGCACAAGTTTTTTTAATCATTTCACCCCATGCAAAGTGTCTCAGTAAAGACACAGGGGTTTACTGAGTGTGAAAGAATAAGAAAAAAACATTATTATGGAGCAAAAACAATAGAAAAGTAATCAAGAATGCAGCAGATAACAACTGACATTGCATTTCAATTTTTGAAGATCAAAGTTGGCTAAAAAGCGTGAAGCCAGAAGAGAGTTCCACAATCGAAATAAGAAACTATGAGCATAGAGCTTACGGTTACATCTAGCCAATTTAAATGTAAATTGATGAGACCTCGCCGCCAATCTAGTACTGCGCTTAAATTCATAAAGTCTAGGTATCATAGCGAAGAGTTCACTCGAATAATTACCATGTGAATATTTATATAATAGGCACAAGGAAGCTACATTACGGCGGTGGGGGCGAACTTGTTCCAGCGCTGAATTACGTTAAGTGACCCTACCTTGTAGCGAACGATATCCAGATTGATGAGGTGGCAGGTTAGCAAAGGCAGGAGCCAAAATTGCAGCAAGACAGCAGACACCGCGATAACTCTGTTTGCTTGCGGTAATGCTCGTAGTACATGGTCTTACTCTCTCCTTGGCTTCTCCAGTTGAACAGGCGAATCGTACAAGATGTTCAGCGTCTGATTACATAAACTACCTCCATCTGTAGAAGAATTGATTGAAAACACCGTAGATTGTCAAGACTGCAGTTGATGAAAATGTTGAATTGTCGCCACTTTTGCAATAATTATGTACTGTTTACTCGGCTGTCGATTTGAATCGTGCTTTTGTCGACAAATGTCTTTTGCAGCGTGAATGGTTGATTTATCAAAATGTATCCTTTGCAGTGATATGATTGATGTCTTTTTTTTCATAGATCTGCCGTGCAAAACTTAAAAGCTAGAAAGCGTGTATGATTCAACATATTTTGCGTTGGAAGCCAATTTTGTTTGTAGGAATTCCGTCTCATTGTTCGATAAGAAACAGGATGTGTTTCTGGTTTTATTAGGCGTGATACGAATGGTAATAGATGGCTTACAAGAATTCCACATCAGTTTGACTATTTCGTTAATCCTTTCCTTGACTCATTGATGCCCCCCACAAAATCCAGTTTTCATGTATCATGTTTCTAGAAAATATATCCGATATTAATTATAGGTTTTTAAAAAGTATCCGATACGATATTAATTGTAGTTTAAAAAAAAAAAGAATATACCCGCTATTAGCTACAGGTTTCTAAAACAAATCCGAAATAAATATACAGTTTTCTTAAAAAAAAAAAAAAGAAAAAAAAGAAGTCCGGTATTAATTATAGGCTTATCAAAAATGGGGCGGAGAATGAATATCAAGATGGGGATAAACTTTCTTCGAAAGAGAATTTTTCTTTTATTTTTTTTTTTTTTTTTTTTTTTTTTTGTTTTTGTTTTTTTTACAGTGTGTAACGCAACCAATTAAAAAATACTTCAGCTTCATTTTTTTTTAAATTTTGCATCGAAAAATACAGAAACATGCCTTAGTACAAAGTATGCTCTCGAGAAGAAAAAAGTAGAATATCTACATCGTATCATGCTGGTTAAGCATACAGAAAAATCACAGAAGACGTTACCGTTGTCTGTGTTCAGTAAAATATACCCTGCCTATTAATTTGAGTCAATCCAAATTTGAAAATAAAGTAAATGTAGCAAGAACTTACAAATTAAACCAGCCAGTTAGAGAGTTTCGTAATATACTGAGACGACGGGGTAGGTGAAAATGAGTTTGTGAGCTTATTAAAAGAAATAAACTCTATGTAACCAGATTATTAAAATTCCCACATCGACTCCTTTTAGTATCTTGATAAAGTATCGGTTATCATAAAGACTTTTCATACAAATGCCCTTCTAAAATACTGAACGATTCAATTTTGTCAGAAAATTGACCTGTGGGGAAAATACGTAGGAGAGGTGTGCAAATCTGAAATGCTTACTTATAATCGAAGGCAATATGGGGAGGAGAATGACAAGACAACGATATTGACCTCAGTGCGTTATACCATATGTTAAGCATGGTGGTAGCAATGTTATGGCCTGGAGATTTTTTTCCCGTTAAAGGTGTGGGAGACATCTTCTTGATAGATGGCATAATGGACGGTAGAAATTATACCCAAATTCAGATTTAGATTATGAAGAAGGTAATGATCAAAAATGCAGTTCTAATCCGGTTAGATATAATTTAGCAAAAAAGAATAGCAAATATTGTCACGCGCCATGAATTGACCATTTCATATTCCGGATTTAAATCCTATTAAACAGGTGTGGACCTGTATAGATTTAAAACTTCTTCATCTTGTAAAAGTCTGTCTCTACTCACAAGTCAGGAGCACATATTTCCTGTCCGGCGTCTACGAACATTTTGTCCTTTTGTAAAAACAATGCTCTGCTGATCAGCTGTTAAGGGTCATAGGACCGGTCAAGCATGGTGTATACTAATTGGGGAATAAGGAAATTTATCCCAACAAAATCTTCCACCGAAATAAAGTAGTATAAGATTAGTTTTACATTCGCATGACACACCTTGAGAACTTCTGTTTTTATTGAGGTCGATTTAATCAATTCAGCCTTGACATTTAAGTGAGATATTAGGAAACAACAATAATACACACTAGACTCACTGAGGAGTATGGGAACACAGCTGTCAACTTCAATAGAACTCCTGAGTAGTATGGGACCACATCACGCCAGGTATTGCTTCTGTAGTTTCCATAACAGGAATAGGAGTGCGCTAAGCCGAACTGGTTATGAATTCAAAATTGTTGTTACCAACCACAGCCAAAGAGCCCAGTTTGCCCTATTATTTAACCATACATTTCCCAAGAATACTTGCGCGTTTGTGAATACAATGATCTCGACTGGATTTCAAACACGGTTCTCCGATTTCTTATTTGCAGTCGCTATCTATTACACCACGCGCACATCCAGGTATCGATGAAGAGTAACTAATAATAATACTAGAAACGCTTCATCTCAAATAAAATCGAAGAAATAATTCTATTATTATTAGATGGAAAAACACAAAGTATTGAATTAAGGAAGAAGTGATAAAAGAAGCACTGTTGGCCATCCGATGCGATGTGATACGAGTTCAAGTCTCATCAGAAGTAGCTATATTTCTGATTGCATCATGTATCGTTAGCGATCGAGAAGCTTCGATACAGAGCGCCGTGACCATAAGTTGGTGTTGAAAGGTTTTCAGTGCGACACATTTCCCCAAATCTGACTCCATAGCCAAAGATCAGAATTTATTTCTTGCTGTAAAACTAACAATGAAATAATAAGTAGAATAATAAGTAAAATATTTTATTTAAAAATAGATTCTTTTCTTTGAAATATTTTATTTGAAACATTATTTTTTTATTAATTATTTTCTATTTATTTTTCTTTTGCATTTTTTCTCGCCTGCTTCCTTTGTTTAGCCTCGTCATTATGTTCGGTATGTGATTGCTATTAGTTAACAACAGACTGTCTGGAAGTTAATTGTTGCTTCAGACAAAATCAAATATAAAAACTGTTTTATGGGTGTTTTGAATTAAATCGTCACATGTTTCATTTCATCGTGGGAATAAAGAAATCACATACTGAGATGTGAGATGCTAAACCAATTCAAAGTTGATTAGGGCCTCTAGTAGTTTGTCGAAGTAGAAGGCTAATGGACTAATAGGCTTCTTATCATCATTTTTGCCTGAGTAAACACACTCACGTGCCAATTTACCTCCATGAATGTAATTACGTCCCTGAAGGTAGTTGTTAACGGCCAGTTCTGAGGCCCTAGCAGTCAACGCAGGTCTCCCCCGATGTTTACTTACCGGACCAACCCTCTTTTTACTTTGTATAAATGATCTGCCTAATCATTTGTAAATATCTATGATGATGATACAAAGGTATATGGGTACATCTCCAAAATTCTAGATGTCCGTAGATTGGCAGCTGATCTTCATTCGATCTTGCTCTAATTTCTCAATCGGGGAAAACTGGCTGGTTACATTCAATACCTTGAAAACCAAACTAGTTACATTCCATCATTGCCGATCAGACCCTGAACTACCACCAGTCAGGATGAATGGATGCTCCTTTAGGGAAGACCCGTGCCTTTGGCGACTAAGGGGTCTTAAAATCAACCCAGACTCAAGTGTAACTCCTAAATACGATCCATCGCTAACTATGCAGGGGAAATTGTCTGTTCTTTGTATTGTCCCATTCCTGTCACTTCGTGCTATTTTCTATCTTTATAAAGGCCAGATCAGATTCCTAAAAATGGAATACTTCTGTCATATTTGGCCAGGATCCGCCCAGTCCTAACTTTCCAGTCTTGATAGAGTTCAAAAGCATCTTCGTGTTCTTGTTTGGTGACAAATTATTTTCCAAACTGCAACGCCTTTTTCCCAGACGAAATGTCGCAAACGTCTCTTTACACTATCGCTACTTCCATGGAAAAAGCTCAGACAAACTATATTCCTCATTTCCACCAATTTCACTTTCATTCCTTCCGTATTCCATTGGTGAGAAGTAAGTTCCACTCGAGCAGCTTCTTCCTGCAAACCACTGCCCTGTGTGACCGACTCTCAAGAGGATGTTTTCCCGATCACTAATATCTTAACCCGTTCATGTTTCGGGTTAACCACTATCTTCCCCACATATCTGTATAAACTGTGCATATTTTGTAGCTCTCTACCTCGAGTGGCTCCCGGGACTTGTACAGAGTGAAGTACATTTTAAAAAATTGTTTGACTGAAATGCAAATCATGAACGCTACAAGTTAATTCTACCGCCTGTGAGCTTCGAGGCTTTATCTTCTATAGCAGGCGATCCATATACCAGGCCTCGCAACCATGCGACTGGGGTCCACGACTGAGAGCGGTCATGTGGAAGCCTAAATTACTACGAAATAATAATTTCTGAGAATATTTTTTAGCAAGGAACTTGTTAGTAATGTCCAGTAAATAGTTAATTAACAAATATATATAATATTAGGAAGCATCTTACAATTATTGGCTTATTTCCAAAAATGAAAATTTACAAAGAAAGAACAAAAATACCATAATATAGCTAAATGCACAAAAATCACTTTATTCACCATTAATTAGAGATTTTTAGATAATATTGCAAATTTAATTTTGCAGTGAAAAACATTACATTTTTTATTTTTTTAATGTTTTCTATTTATTTGCGAATAATAAGTCCCAAATCCTTTTTTAAAAACATACCTGTTAAAGAATAACATAAATTATTCATAAAAAATAATTTTATGGTCATTGTTGAAGAAAAATAGAGAAAAATATTAAATTTAAATTAACTTTATGCGATAAATTCTTATGACACTTGTGCATTTCGCATCGTAAAAATCTGTTTAAAGATAAAATATTCAAAGTTCACATAAAATAAATAAACATTATACTTACTTCAGTATCTTAAATAATATATTTAAGTTAATTCAAAGGTAAAATGTAAAAATTTCTTTAAAAAACTAAAATTTCTTAATTCAATTCCAGCAACAAACTTTCGCGTGTTAATTGTCCGTCCCCAGTCGGCTACTGGTCTTACCTCGATTTCGTGGCCTGAGTTAAGGATTACTTTGTTTCTATACCATTTGTCTGGTCAATAAACATAAACTCTATGGCAAACATATTATTTCACACATTTTACCAGAAATTGCTTCATTTGTCTATGAATGAAATCATGTGCTCTTTGCTGACCTCTTACGATCTCAAATATTTTCCTAGGTCAACTTGACATGCCTAATCCATGGCACAAATGAATGTCTTGCGAGTTTGCATGCCAACACAATAAAAACTCAGTAACTCATTCTATTTTATTAGTAATTGCTTCATTTCTATATAAATGCAATACTTCGATTTTTTTGTACTCAACTGTCATTTAAGATCGATCTTACATATTCTAACTAATTATTCAAATTCTCGGTTAATCATGCAAAAATCTAGGAGTCTAGGACTTTCTATTTGGCCATAATGGCTCTTTTTTACCAAATACAAGTAGCGTCTGTAATATTCATTCAATTTATTAAAATAAGTATACTGATTCAAATACACTTTCAGTGAGGAATTTGCATACGAGTTGAATAAATGCCGAGCAATATAATCTGACCGTGGAGAAAAACTTATGAAAAACAAGCACCGTGGAGGAGGGGAAAATTGAAAGATTAATTTAATCACCACATCGGTTGTATTTCGTACAGAGTAATGGAAATTTAGGGTCAATTTATGATATACTTCCATATAATTGACTTTCGTGTCAAGGTCACTTCAATTTTGGGTCAATTTATGATATACTTACCAGATGATTGACTTTCATGTCTGGGCCATTTCAATTTAGGGTCAAGTTATATACCTCCCGTATGATGTATTTTCATGCATGGGTTAATTAAATTTGGGGTCAATTCATGATATACTTCCCATTTAATTGACTTTCATCTTGGGATCAATTCAATTTAGGATCACTTTATGATATACTTCCCATATTAGTGACGTTTATGCCGTGGTCAATTCAAATCATGGACGATTTATGATATACTTCCCAATTTATAAACTTTCATATCTGGGCCAATTTAATTTAGTGTCAATTTATGCTGTATTTCGTAGAGGATTTATTTTCATGTCTGGGACAATTCAATTTGGAGTCAAATTATGATATGATGCCTACACGATTGACATTCATGCCTAGGTCAATTCAATTTAGTTTCAATTTATTATATTCTTCACATATGATTGACTTGTATGTTTTGATCAATTCCAATAATGGGTCAGTTAAATGGATTTAATTTGAGATCACTTCAGATATATTTCCCATATGTTTGACTTTCATGTTTGAGTCAGTTCAATTTCGGATCACTTCATGATATGCTTCCCATGTGATTGATTTTCATGTTTGGGTCAATTCAATTTCAATTTGGGTTCACTTCATGATATACATCCCAGGTTATTGGCTATCATGTTTGGGTCAATTCAATTTGGGTTCAAGTCATCATATTCTTCCTATATGTTTGACTTTCATGTCTGCGTCAATTAAAGCTGGAGTCAGTAGGAAAAAATTCTAATAACGTCGCAACGAGTATCCGAATCGAGACATAATATTATAACTGCTGGTAGTTTAGTAATAACGGTGGCAAGGATAAATCGAAACTCATACAATAAATGTAAGTGAGTCCTCGAAGAAGCAAAGTCCCTGTTTTCCGAGATAATGAGGCACCACATAGTCTCTAACAACTTTGGTTCTCTCGATTACTGGCGGTTCTTTAGTAGGGCATTAAATAAGTGTAAGGCGACACCGTAACGTTTCATCCCTTCTTCAATCAATATGAAGTGTTATCATCCTCTGCTGATAAAGCTGAATGCTTTGCTTGTAAATTCTCCTCAAACTCTACTCTTGACTCATTCAAAATATCCCTGTCTAACTCCTCTCCTAGAACTGAATCTCTGTTGAGTAATATGCATATAACCCCCTTCTACGGTTTCTGCTATCATTCCTAACCTTGATCCTTACAAAGAATATGGACCTGATGGTATCCCTGTAATAGTCATTACGACGTGTGCTCTCGAACTGGCTCCTGTTCTCTCTAAAATGTATAATAAGTGTCTCGTTGCTTTCTGATTTCCTGCCTGTTGTAATCCATTATCTGTTGTTCCAGTTTTTAAGAACACTAGTGAGCCGTCCAATTCTTCCAACTATTGGCGTATTAGATTTCTACCTCTTTTTGGAAATTCCTACAGGCCCTAATCAATACTGAATTGGTTCATCTCTCATTGCAGTGCCTTTTCTCAGACAAGCAATATGACTTTCGTTTCTCCCGGTCAACTGCTGATGTACTGACAATATTTGCGGAAATATTTTATCATACTCTACATGAAAACGGTGAAGACTGCTCTAAAGCCTTTGACAGCATCTAGCATTCAGGTTTTTTCTACAAGCTGAAAAGTTACTGTGTCTCCGGACACTTTTTTGAACTGAGTCTGTTTTTCCTATCAAATCGTGAAATGAGAGTTATCCTGAACGGCCACTCGTCTACATCTTTTCGTACCAACTCTGGTGTCCCTCAGGGCTCCATCTTTGGTCCTACTCTATTTTTAATTTTCATTAATGACCTTCCTTTCTAGGTACCTACGCTGACGACACAACAATTAAATCCTGCCTCGACAGTATGATTTATCAGTCTCACAAGGTCAAAATGACAACCGATGTTTAAAACGAGCTCAAATATGTCGTTTACTTGGGCAAAAGATGGCTTGTTAATTTTAACGCCGCCAAAACTAAACCTCTCTCCATTAATCATTTTGGAGATCCTTCTCTGCCTTCCATCAGCGTGGCTGATGCTAACCACCGGGAAAGTGGCTCGTTGCGCTATCTTGGGCTAACATTCTCACCTGACATGAAGTGGAAAGACTATATTGAATTCATTGCCAGGTCTGCTGCTAAGGAAGTTGGTTTACTGTGTTGTGCGAGACAATTGTTCACTCCAGAATTTATCTTACATATCTATAAGTCTACCATTCGTCCATGCTTAGAATATTGCTGCCACATATGGTCTGGTGCCCCTGCTATTTACCTTGAGCTTATTGATAAGATCCAAAGAATCTGCGATGTTATTGGTCCTGATCTGGCAGCTCAGCTCCAGTCACTTTTCCACTGCCGTAAAGTTGCCTCCCTATGTTTTTTCTATAAATGCTTTCATGGTAATTGTTCGAATGAGCTATTCGCTTTGGTACCTAGAGTCTTTTTTAATTTAAGTGTAGCACTAAAATGTCGTTGAGATCTCATTAATTTACAGTTGAGTTGGCTATATGTGACCGTAAATTCTATGGTAACAGTTTCTTCGTTCGCACTTCTCGCGTGTGGAATTCCCTTCCGGCTCCATGCTTTCCAGCCAACCTTAATCTTCAAAAATTTAAATGCAATGTCAATAGCTATCTGCTGTCTCCATGAATATTCTCTTCTCTTTCTGATTATCATTAATGTTTTTGTTCCTAATTCTTACACACTCCTGTAACCTCTTATGTTTTAGTGGCATTACTGCCTTGCTTGGGGTGATTCCGATTTTAAAAAAGACGGAGTAGAAAAAGTACTTTTTGTATCGGCACACATGATAACAGAGGCGGCGAGAAATTAGAACTACGTTGGTTTAAATTTGTTCCTTTGGTGTGTGTAAAAATGAAAAAAAGAGAAAGAAGGAAAAAGAAAACAGATATTCTTTAAATATGGAAGAATTATTAGCCCAGATGGTAAAAATACAACAGCAACAACAACGGCAGTTGTTGGAACTCCAGAAACAACAACAAAATTTAATTGAAATAATACAGAAGAAAAGGGAAAAACGAAAATTCCCTACATTATTTCACTCCCGACGCGATGGCAAATTCCATAGCTGAATTCAAATATAGTTCAGATGATAGAATTACGTTTTCTGTTTATTTTCTCGATTGAACATATTACTAACTCGACGTATCATCCAAGGTCAAACGGACAAGCTGAACAGTTTGTGGGTACTTTTAAAGAGCTTTGTAAAAAAAAAAAAGCAAGCATGTAAAAGTGAACGAAGCAAGCACAAGAAAGTGTTTTTCAGAGTATATAAAAATGGGAAAGAAATCTGGGAAGATAGCTTAATAAGGTAAAGAAATGGAAAAATGATACATATGGTAAACGGATCAATTTATGACGCATTTCGCATAGGATTCACTTTCATGTCTGGATCAATTCACTTACAAGGTCAAATTATGATATAATGTGATTGACCTTAATGTCTGGATCAATTTATTTTGGATTTAATTATATACTTCCCATATGATTGATTTTCATGTCTGAATCAATTCAATTTAAGATCAATATATGATGTATTTTCTAGTAATTGACTTTCATATCTGGGTCAGTTCAATTTGGGGTCAATTTATACTACACATATGATCGACTTTCATGTCTGGGTCAATTAATTTTATGATATACTTTACATATGATTGAGTTTTATGACCTAGTTAATTCAACATAGGGTTAATTTATGATAATGTCCCTTATTATTGAATTTCATGTTTGGATTAACTCAATTTAGGGCCAATTTATGATATACTTCCCATATGATTGATTTTATATCTGAGTCAATTCTATTTAGGTTCATTTTATAATATGCTTACCATATTGTTGGCTTTCATGTATTGGACAATTCAAATTAGAGTTAATTTTGTATATACCTTGCATATGATCGAATTTCATGTCTGGGTTAGTTAAATTTACAGTGTATTCATGATATACTTCATATATTAAGGATTTCTATATCTGAGTCAATACAATTTAAAGTCAATTTTTGATATTCTTCACATATTATTGGCTTTTCTATCTCGGTGAATTCAATTTAGGGTCAATTTATAATATACTTTCCATATTATTGGTTTCCATATCTAGTTTAATTCAATTTACAGTCAATTCATGATATACTTCCCATATTATTGACTTTCATGTCTTGGCTAATTAAATTTAGAATCAATTTTTAGATACTACGCAAGTTATTATTTACATTATTCGGACTATTGTCCTCATCTTTGTCGCCATATTTATCACAACGTTTCGGCCGTTGTACGCTCCGGCCTTCTTCAGGTGTCGAACTGAACCCTTTATTTCGCTCACTGGGGTAGTCTGTTCTAGTTCCATGTGCCATGTTTGATGGATGTCAGTTATCAGTTACCTCCTGTTAATTTCTCTCTGAAAGTTCTCCACTGGCTTAACCGGGTATTGAATTTCTGGGTATTATAAACCTAATACCCAGAAATTCATGCCCAGATGTCCTCAAGGACACATGGCACAGTGGATAAAGGGGTTGGTTAGATCCAGTGACAGAACCCAAAGATGTCTAGGTCAATTCAATTTTGGATCAGTTTTGATATACTTCACATTTGATTGACTTTCATGGCTTGATTGATCCAATTTAAGGTTAATATGTGATGTATTTTCCAATAATCTATTATGTAATTCCCATATTATTGGCTTTCATGCCTGGATCAAATCAATTTGTGTTTTATTTATTCTATACTTCCCATATGATTGACTCTGATTTCTGGATCAATTCAATTTACTGCCAATTAATCATACACTTCCTATATGATTGACTTTCATGTCTAGATCAATTCAATTCAATCTAGTGTGAATTTATGATGTACTTACTATATGATTGACACTCATGACTAAGCCAATTCAATTTGTGATCCATTTATGATATACTTCCTATATGAGTGACTTCATGTCTGGGTCAATTCAATTTAGGTTTAATTTGTGGTATCTCCCATATGTTTAACTTTCATATTTGGTTTAAGTCAATTGATAGACAATTTATGATATATTTCCCCTATGATTCATTTTCTTCTCTGGGTCAGTTAAATTTAGGGACAATTTATGATATACGTCTCATGTTAGTGATTTTTATATCTGGACCGATTCAATTTCGTGTCAATTTATGATACACCACACATATGATTGGCTTTTATGTCCTGCTCAATTCATATATTGACATTTATGTTTCTGTTCCATTCAATACAAATCCCATATCTGGTCTTATGTCTGGTTCAATTCAATTTAGGTTCTGTTTATGATATACTTCCCATATTAGTGACTTTCATGTCTTGGCAAATCCAATTAAAGGTCCATTTTATATGCCTCTCATACTATTGAGTTTCATGTCTGGGTCAATTTAATTTAGCTTTACTTTATGATATACTTCCCATCTCATTGACTTTCATGTCTGGATCAATTCAATTTAAGTTCATTTTGTAATATTCTTCACATATGATTTACTTTTATGTTGTGGTCAATTCAGTTTATGGTTAATTTATTACGTACTTCCAATATGATTGACTTTCATGTTTTGGGTCAATTTGATTAATGGTAAATTACTTATAAACTTACAATATGATTGGCTTTCATATTTGGATCATGTTTGGGTTAATTCTATTTGGGCTCAATTTATGATATATTTCCTATATTAGTGACTTTCATGTCTAGATCGATTCAATTGAAGCTCAATCTTTGATACAACGCCCATATATTTGACTTTCATGTCTAGGCCAATTCAATGTAGTTTTAATTTATGATATTCTTCCGATATGTTTGACTTTTATGTCTGTGTCAATTCAATTTAGCATTCATTTATGATATATTTCACATATGATGGATTTCCATATCAGTGTCAATTCAATTTAGGGTCAATTTATTATGTTCTTCCAATATGCTTAATTTTAATGTTTGAATCAATTCAATTTAGTGTCAATTTATGATATACTTAATATATGAATGGTTTTTATGTTTTGGTCAAATCAATTTAGGTTACATTTATGATATTCTTGACATATTATCAACTTTCATGTCTGGGCCAATTCAATATACTTCCAATATTATTGACTTTCATATCTTGATCAATTCGATTTATGGTCAATTTTTCCTATACTTTCTATACGATTGTCTTTCATGTCTCTGTTAATTCAATTTAGTGTCGATTCATGATATACTTCTCATATAACTGACTTTTATGTTTGGTTATGTGGTTTTAGACGCGTAACATGAATTACAATCAAGAAAATATACTGCTCCTTAATATATATTTAATTTATATCTTTTATTATTACTGTTTAAAAAAACACAACATGCAATTTTAAAAGAACTTATTTTACAATTTGAGTATCCCAAAACATTGCTTTTATAGGCATTTTAAACATTGTTGCTATACTCGTAGTAAATATTTAGTGTTGGTTTCATTCATATATATATATATATATATATATATATATATATATATATATATAGAGAGAGAGAGAGAGAGAGAGAGAGAGAGCTTCAAGAATTTGAAGTTTTGTTTTTATTTTCATGGTCGAGTATATTTGTATTGTCAATTAATATTTCACTAAAACTTGAATGTGGGCAGGAATACTTTTTTTTAAATGTTGTGCAATAGAACTTGAATCCGACATGTGTAATGTATACCTTCTTGATAATGTTGTCGTCGTGAAACCAACATATATATTTACTTTTTTGCCAAAGATATAATCTCCCAAAGGACACACACACACACACACGAGCGTGCGCATATATATATATATATATATATATATATATATAATATCCAACTTCGACAGCACGACTCGGAGTTTCATAAAATCTTGCAATCTTCAGGTGCGGAGTATATTTTGACCGTTATAAAGTTCGCGTCCTCGTGATGATGATTCAAAATCGTGTGTTAAGATTTGTTTATTTAATTACTGTTGCTTAAGATTTGGGGCAACAATATACGTATTTATATATATATGTGTATATATATGTATGTGTGTGTGTGTGTTTGCCACTATCGTCTGTTTCACATTCCACTCTTGACTTTTGAAAAGGATTATAGGTTTATACATAGTTTTCTGTTTAGAATTGAGCTTACGTTTATTTCTACTCTTCTAAAGTGTCATTATTGTTTATATATATATATATATATATATGTGTGTGTGTGTGTGTGTGTGTGTGTGTGTGTGTGTGTGTGTGTGTAGTGTGTGTGTGGATGGTGTCCTCCCTCTAAAGAGTCTATGTTGGACTCTTCCGCCTACTATAAGATTAGTAGGAGAGAAGGCCTTGAGAGAACAGTCGAATAGAATGAATGCAGGGTCATCCGACACACACTCACTAGTGTAATA
The DNA here is from genome assembly GCA_903632075.3 of Acanthosepion pharaonis. Lineage (NCBI taxonomy): Eukaryota > Metazoa > Mollusca > Cephalopoda > Sepiida > Sepiidae > Acanthosepion > Acanthosepion pharaonis. Next base: position 96,377 of record CAHIKZ030001768.1, on the reverse strand, counting down.
CCCTTCAAATGTACTTACTGTTTAATATATGATATATTTCTGTAAAACTTGTTTTGTTATTTCTTTAACCATTTACTTGGTCACAACACCTATACAGAGCAATACGTGTATAAGTTAAAAAAAGAAAGTGTGTCTAAACTACATTTTAATACATTGTACATCCTCTTTGGGCATTGACACATATTTCGTGTGAATGATTGTACAGATGACGAATATTAGCCCGAGATACATTAATCCACATTTCTTGCCCCAGAGCATGTTAAAAAGCACGGGTATCACGTGGAAAGAGATTATACTGCTGGGATGACAGATAGATAGATAGATAGATAGATAGATAGATAGATAGATAGATAACATTTCCGTTAAAAACGATTGACAATGTGCTACGATTAAGTTATTTTTATATAATTTCTCATGTGTTCTTATAATTTTTTTTTCTTTTCAGAACATAAATTATGTAGATATTGTCCGAATGTTCTGTATGTCAGAGCTCTTTCGGCTATTCTTTTAGTCATTATCAAAGATGATTTTAATTTTACAGCAACTGCAGCATGCGCTTGGATAGCATTGTAAAATATATTTTTCAGAGAAAACGGACGTTAAAGTAAAATCCATTGAGAAAATAATTTTAAACCTAAAGGATAAAAGCATAAAATCTAACCTCTCACATCACTGTGATATTATTTTCTTAAAATGTTCACGAAAACTAATTTAAAATTACTGTTTTCATTTTATTTAAATAAATATGGCTATAGAATTCAAGATACTTAAATATATGTTTTGGTTTACAGTCGTTCCTACCCCAGCAACTTACGAGTTTTGAAAAAGAAATAGGCTCGTTCTACATAGAAGCCTCTACTGTCTTAATCTCAATAATCGTATTACTTCTTGGTGGTACGATGGGACATCAGAACCAGCAGCCGTTTTGGCTGTTAAATTTGCATAAAGGAGGCAGAATTTAAGGTCAATTTCCTTTAGAGAATCCCAAATGATTTCGAATCTGAAATGACCATTATCTACATAGTACATCATATCTTTAGTGGGCCAGAAATGGAAAAACGCCAAACGTAATGTTACGTAGCATGTGCTAAATTTTAACATTCTCTTTCAGATATATCGTGAGCATTAATACAAAAGCTTCCAGTCGACGTCAGTCAATCATGTGCCATGATACACGCTTAGGCGGTCATGTATCTTGCGAAACATGACTGACGCGGCAGATTTTTTCCCGCGGTAGGTTGCCATTTCTTTCTACAGTAAACCAGTTGCCATCCAAGTCTATAGAACCCGGTCTGTACTGCTATTTACCCATAGCTGGTGGGGGATAAGAAGAGGATTAACACGTATGTGAATGTAATAGATTCGACTTGAATTCGATTCCTCAATCCGAGCTGCTATCCATTACTCCATCGTAGGAAATGAAAAAAAAGATTTGATAGCGAGGATATAAAGTGCGTCTTGAAAGTAGATGAAGAGAGGAGAGAGACAGATGTCCCTAAACGACCTCAAGTGGGTTCAACTTTATGTCTGAGATGGTCCTGGTAACGAGGGCTATGTCAAACCGAGCCACTTCTACATGTATGGAATTGTAATCTATTTACATTTTTCAGACTATTGTTGCCATCTTTATAACAACGTTTCGGCCTTCTTCAGATGGTTGCAACTGAACCCTTTGTTTCGCTCGCTAGGGTAGACTGTTCTAGTTCCACGTCTAATGGATGTCAGGTATCGAACTAACACTCTTTGGATCATGTCACTGGATCTAACTAACCCCTTTATCCACTGTGTCATGTGTCCTGTGTACGAATTTCTGGGTATTATAAACCTAATGTTTTCAGATATTACCCAACGGCCAAAACGTTGTGATAAATATGGCATCAAAGATGAGGACAATAGTCCGAATAATGTAAATAGTTTACATAACACCTGATATAAAAAATATAGACAGATACTGGAATTGTAATGTTTACAAAATATTTGTGGGCAGTCTTAATATGTTCAACAGTAGGTACAGATGTTTACCCAAAACATAAAAAAAAATAAAATAAAAGCGGCAAGGGAGAAGTCGGAGGAACGTAAATCAGGTTTTTATTTTATAAAAATAGAAGATGCTAACAAAGTATAAAAATGTGTTACATGTCTTCTCTCTGACCCTCTGAGCTAGCGAATATTACAAAAGTTTGCTCTGGCTCATAAATCCACTACGTCATGTTGCAAGTGGTTGTGTTTTTTTTCTACGTGTACGAGAAACACTTTCACGGAGACTACCCACAAACTCTCCACTGTCCAGAGTGTGTTTTACTAACTGGCCGTTAAAGGTCACATGTCCAGCCAAGAGTTGTGCATAGTAATGAAGGAGGAGAAAGAAAAGTTAACCTAACAATCTCAAAGTCAATGCCACCGCTTAAATGCCGGTGCTTGGCGCAGTGGTCATTCCCTGGATCGTGTTCCAGTTGGGTTACATTCTCCAGTATGGCGCACATGACACAGAAGTTTTACGATAAACATGTGGCTATCTTGTTCTCCTGATTTGGATCTCTTGGACTATTACATCAGGGGTGTCGTTGAGCGGAAGAACAAACGACGGCCCACAATACCAAAGACTCGTTGAACATTGCCAGCAGTGGACGTGATGACCAATATGAACAATAAGCGAGATCTGGACATGTATTCACTTCCGAGGACATTCTCAAGGTTGAAGGATGTTTTATTAAATAACCTTTTTTGTTTTTGTTTTTATAAATCAAAAAGTGACCAGTTAAACTTATGGTAATAACTACGTCGTCTGCGATGTCCATGTATCTTTCGATTAATCATATGGCTTTGTCATGTCACTTCACTTCACTCACAGGGTCTCAGCATCAATGTCGCTGCCTCCATCAAAGTGTTACACACTGGTAAAAAAGTCTACATTGAAATGTGTGGTCATGTGTGTTCCAGCAGGACTCTGATCCCTCCCACGGAACTCATGTGGCTCAAGTGTCTGGTCGAGAATATTCGTGATCATGTCACCCACCAATATATGGCCACCTTATTCTCCTGATTTAAATCACCTATGTCGGAGGTGTTGTTGAGGAGACCAACCCGCGGCCCCACAATATCATTGAATAATTGTTGAAGGCTGCCAACAGGATCGTGAAAGTAATGGCCGAGAACGAGAACCACCTAATCCAGGTATGCAGTCGCTTCTGTGGTTGTATCGAGGCCGAGATCGATTTTATTGAATAACCTTTCTCTTCTACTGATTTTTTTTTTGTTTTTGTTCTTTATATCATAATTTATTCTCAGTAATTTCGCGCGCTTTGCGAACTAGTTTCTAATCAAAACTAGAACAACCAATCTCCTTTTCTATACTCCTTAATCCATGACTTTCGTAGGGGCGTTAGAGCCAAGTGTTAAGTAGTCTAGATCTGAATTTGGGCTTGCTTCACTAATCTCACTGTTCGTACCGGTAATCGTTACGCCTCCCCGCACATACCTAAGTTAAATATTTTTGTATATATATTTTATATATATATATATATATATATATATATATATATATATATATATATCAGATATCAGTCATGGATTTTAACAAAACAAACTCGATAAAATTCAGCGACCTATATTGATACCCTATTTCAACTTACATAATGTATACTTTAATAAATAATATCCACCAATATCACTCTACGGCATATGCACTGATAGGGAAGAAAGGACTATCAGTTGTTAGAAGAAACAATGTATATCCGCTAACAAATAGGGCCGCTCAAGAGGTATGCTACTTATCGGAGACGTTAAGATCAATCAAGAAATTGACCTATCTCAGAAGACAATAGAAAATGCGTCACAGAAATCCAAAGGCTCCAGTGGAATAGTGAAAGATGCCCTCCAAAAACTAAACAAAGTGTTAAGGAACAAGAATATTTCCGTTAAAAAGCGTGTCAAACTCTTATATAAAATCAATTCGCCAGAAGAGCAGTGAATGTCTACCATTTCTACTCGGATGTATAGGTGAGATATGTTTCTGCAGAAAGATGCTGAAAATTCCATGGATAGAACAAGTGAGCGAGGAAGTTTTAAGGAAATGGGAACAAAAAGAATACTTGTACTTAGAAAGAAACAGTTGAAATTTTGGTGACACATAATGAGGAAAGAGGGCTTGGAGAATTTGACACTCATAGAACATATTGAAGGGGAGGAACGAGCTTTGTTAAAAGGATGGAGAACAGGAACTAGGAAGAATGTTAAGAGGACAAAGGATAGGAAGTTTGGGAGAGCTGTAATCATTCATGCTCTGAAGGTACACGGTACATAAAATAAAAATGTTGCCGATGTTAAGTTAACACCTAAACACCTCTATTTCACACACACGTCTCCTGATTATACCAGAATTAAATATGATCATTAAATTGTGATTGCTAATTCAAATAAAATAGATATAAGTAATTTGGATATTACAGGAAAAACTTTTGGAAATTATGATTTTGTCACTTCAATCTTTTAATGTTGGAAAGAATGGTAAGAATTTATAAATTAATAATAAAGACAGTTGATGGTTTTATTAACGAAAAAATGTATTATGCTGTTATATGATTTTTTTTTTAATAATTAAGTGCTTATTTTTTTTTGTCAGAATAAAAGTAAATACATTGTAGTTTGTGAAATTTCCTCTTTTACTTAAAAACATTGTTTTTTTTAAGAAATGCACAGTGGCCCGAAACGTTTTGCCTATATATATATATATATATATATATATATATATATATATATATATATATCATATTATAATTTTGATTGTTCCTTAGTACTTTACGTCCTGCCAATATTTTATAAATAATGGACTATTCCGTTTTGGTTGCGAGGTAAGACGGGTAAAATATATAAGTGACGCTGTTTGGTTCATTGAGAAAAAGAAAGAAGTTAAAGCATCTCTTATATATATATATATATATATATATATATATATATATATATATGTGTGTGTGTGTGTGTGTGTGTGTGTGTGCGTGCGTGTGATGACTTAATGTCTTTATATTTTCCACATCTGCTTCAGTGAAATGGAACAACGTATCAATTGTTAATCTTTTCATTTGTACCCCCTTACTTCTGAAATTTTCACGGGTATTACTTGTTATACTTTGCTGTCACGTGACTTTTAGCGTTTCACTGTAATGAATTTAGTTCTAAAAATGAAAAAAAAAGAAAAATATCGACACTTACAGAAAATAATGCTACAATTTACTTCTTAAAACACACTTAATTTTTTAACTCACACATCCTAATGATGACTCTTGATTCAAAAGCTTGGTACAACACAACATGAATTTTGACCAATTTAAACAACACACAGAATAACCACATTTGCAAAAGGAACTTCGCACATTAGAAATAATCTTTAAATATAATAGACATAAAATGTCTGTCGTTTTTAACAAGTTATGATTTTTTAAAATGTTCAAGAGAATAAACAATTTCTAGTTTGTAATAAATATGCTATGTTCTGTTAAGGCATTAATCATGAGAGTTTTAGCTGACAAAGTAAATAGATTCGTGTCTAAGAATGAAAAAGTTTAAAAAAAGAACAACAAAAAGCTGATTTTGAAATGCTTGAACTAGCTTCATGTAATTTTCCTTTTTTTTTTCTTTTTTGCACTAACCGTTTTAATAGGTAGTTGCACTTAAACTGTTCATTCTTCACAGTCGAGCACACTTCATAACCTGTCTTACAATAAAACCTAAGATTATCAAATAACTATATATTATAAATCCTTATTTAAATTTGCTCACTTATGAGTTGAAGACATAATAATGTCTTTTCTATACAGGACAGAGGGAAAAGGATAAGGGGTGAGTGTAAAGAGGAGAAAAAAAAATGAACAGGATAATCACGACACCCTACACCCTACGCACATGCGCGCAGATGGGCGCACGCACGCGTACAAAGATCCGCACAGACGGGCGCATGGCCGCACGTGCCCAAACGCACGCAAAAAATGCAGACAAAAATAGCACCATTTTGATAAAAAAAAAAAAAAAAGAGAGTTATAAGCAGTCAATTTCTGATGCCCACTGAAGAATGGACTGGTGGGTCCCCCTACGAAACTCAGGAGTCGAGATGTTGAACGTAACATCTATCAGCTAAGTGACAAACTTTGACTTATATATATATATATATATATATATATATATATATATATATATATATATATATATATATATATATATATATAAGTAAGAAAGGCGCAATTTGAGTTGATAGCGATTAAGGAAATATTTATGGCGCTGTTGGGAGCTAAAATGTCTACTATATAGATATGTGGCAAAAACAGGATGCGGCAAAAGTAACGACTTTTTCGAACTGAGGTCGTATACAGCTAAATATTTACGTATTCAAGCCTTTTCCAAAGCATTTGTGTGAAAGTGAAAGCAACAGACTAATCAGGATTTGAACTCGGTTCGCATATTCGAGTTTCCGCGTCGAAATCTGCTAGATAATTTTGAAAAGTGAAATATGTTGTAAAATTTCCAAATTTTCATTTGAAATAAAAAAAGTACGAACTTTAAGCAAAGTAGGTATTATATATATATATATATATATATATATATATATATATATATATATATATGTGTGTGTGTGTGTGTGTGTGTGTGTGTGTGTGTGTGTGTGTGTGTGTGTGTGTGTAAAAGAAAGGCGCCATTTTGGTTGATACCAAGTGAGGAAATATTTATGGCGCTGTTGGTATCTGGCGAAATCTGACAAATACAGAGTGCGGCAAAAGTGACGCCATTTTTTTCAGCTGAGTTGCATGGGACGACGAGTCACCATCACGATCATCAGATCTAACACCACCAGACTTTTTTTCTTATTTACAGACTCAAACTAAAAACAATTCCTGAATTAATATAAGATATTTCTGCTGAATTTTCTGAAATTAATGTAGAAATGTGTCAAACAGTTTGTAGAACTGTTTTATTGAACGTGAAGATGAGCATTATGCATATGTCAAATAGTTTGTTAATCGTAACAAATCCTGTTGTTTTGACGTGACAATACTTATAAATTTTCTTAAACTACTGTAATTTATTTTTGTTCAAGAAAAGTTACTTTAAATATCTGGGAAGTGTTCTCACAGAAAACGAAAAGTTGGACACTGATATTCGAAGACGCATTGGAATGGCCAAAGATGCATTACAAAAGCTAAGCAGAGTATTAAGAGACGGGAAAACATCGTTAGAAACAAAGAAAAGAGTACTGAACTGTTACGTGACATCTGTCCTCTTGTATGTCAGTAAATGCTAGACAATCTCCTAAAGGATGAAGAAGAGACTTGAAGCAACAGAAATGTCGTTCTACAAAAAGATGCCGAGCATACAATGGACCGAACATGTGAGCAACATCGAGGGTTTAGAGAAAATGGAAACGAAAAGGAAACTTAAACTTAACACCAGAAAGAGGCAGTTGAAATTTCTGAGGCATATAATGAGGAAGGGTGGCTTGGAAAATCTGATACTCACAGGACATATTGAGGGAAAAAGGGACAGAGAAAAACAGCACGAAATATATTTGATGGGATCGAGTAAAAGGACAGTAGAGCAGGGTTTGGGAGAAGTAGCAAAAAGACAAAACTTATTAACAGCTACAATGATCAGGAAAATGTGGAGGCCTACGCCGTGAAGGGACACAGTGCATAAAGAAGAAGTTTTCTTCCAAAATGATTAACAATTTGTATGGCTGGGCTTTCACGCCCCTACATAGTTTTGTTACAAACGAATCCAAACAGATATCAAAAGTTTAATTCAGTAATTCTAAAAAAGTAATAAATCTGATACTTAAAAATAAAGAGGAATTATCGTTTAAATGAAGTTTAGTAAGAGAGAAGTTTCAATTAATTTCATTAAAAAGCCAAAAAAAAAACATTTTCATTGACTACAGCATTAACTACATATGTGATTTTTCAGGTTCATAAATTCATTAAAAAAACTTTAAAATTTATTGTATTTTTCATTCACTTACCTTATTTCTTTGCCAAATAATTTTCAATACTTTTTAATTGAATTATATAATTTTGGTTGAACGTATTGTATTTTTTATAAATGATTTACATTATTTTTTTTAATTTACTTACAGTTTGTTTAATTAGTTTATATCATTTTTTTTATTTATTTACTGTATTTTTTAATTTGTGTACTCTAGTTTACTCGGTAAATCTATAGAAACTATTAAATACTTATCAAAATATAAAATATTCGAATATATGTATTAAATAAAATTGATGAATTGTTTATAACTTAACAAACGCTGGCGGAAGAAACCAATATATATTTTGTGCCTTTTTTCCTTTTTTACAGAAAAAGAAACGGAAATCTCAACAACTAAGAAAGCACTGAAAAGTTCCTTTAAACACAAAAACCAAGTAATCAATGTGTACGTATAATGTTGCAGTGTGCTGTTGACGGCAATGTTTTTTGTCAACTACAATGTCTCTGCTGGCCAGAGTTATTTCAGGCATACTTGGAATATTTTAATATCCTGTCTTCTTTTACTGGAGAGGTTGAAACTGTCGTAACAGCAACAAAATGACATAATAGCTTGAGAAAACAACTGGTTTACGTAATTGACTAGAGACGTTATACAGATTGTTATTGTATATGACTGCTTGCAATTTGTTGTCATATTTAGGAGGCCAGAGCAAATCCTGATGAAAATGAATCCTGCCAATACTTTATAAATAATGTTTTGATCGCGAGGAAAGGCTCTGTTTTGTTTGGCTTGTAAGAGAGAAAGGATGGATAGAGGAAGTGGTGACACTCTCATAACGTTTCCTGAAATGAAAAAAACATATCAATTTTACATATTTTCATTTGTATCCTCTTAGTTCTTTAAATAATGACCTGCATTCATATTTAGAGATTATTAAAGTAATATTTTGTTAAAATTGTTAAGCTCAAATATTTAATGATGCTATAGGGGAATTTTAATGTTACGGAGAGTCATAATTACTCACGTCCTGAAGGGACACAGTACATAGTAGAAGAATCTTTCGAAAGAGAGATACTACGTGAAAGAATTTGGAATTCAGCCATACCATACTTAATTTTATCCCCAAGCTTAATGTAAGAATAAGACAAATGGAATATGTAAACTTACTCCTGGATTTTATTAGAATGATATATTAAAATAAAAAAAAAAAAAAAATTAATGCCATCACTATTCAGCAATCAAAGTATTTCACAAGCCCTCTATAACCTTACGTCCCATTCCTGTTAAAATGTATATTCCAACATAAAATAACGGTTTTAGTTTTGATTCGATTCATTTTTCGAGGAGCCTTTCGTAACATACGTTCTTCGAATGCTTCAAGGTGTGTTGTCAGTTATGTTTTCCTGGTTTCATTAAAAGTTTCGAGTCTTTTACATCGGACTCTTTCCGACAAGTAAACTTGCTTGTGTTAATACAAACTCTCATCTTGGTGATCGTCTGCTTCGTATTCTTCGGATATGTTTGGTTTAGCGGTTTTTCTCTTTTTGACGTGATTTTTCTTTTTAAATTATTTTTTTAATTTTTAATTTTAACTGTAGAGCAAAGCAATGTTATTTAGTCATACAATTGTTTTTTTTTTTTAATTATGGCACTCTCATCCGTTTATGCACACTGTCACATGATGACTGGCAGATCTCTGGTTAAACTTCAAACTGGGAGTTTTTTCTTGGAGAACGTGATGACGTTTTGTTGGAAAAAAATTTAGTTGTTGCTGCTATTTTTGATGGTTTACACAGCCAGCAGTGACTGGAAGCAAAAACACAAAAATATAGACCTAACTTAAAATGTTTTACTTCGCAAGGACTATTGCGTAAAACGAAATAAATGAAAATCCAATGTTTGTACGTTTGGAAAATAGGGTTAATGTAGAAAAATATCTTATTTCAGGTTTATGTTTGCTGCGACGCATTTACAATTAGAGTATGTGAGCTGTTTATCCTGTAAAATCACAGTTTTTTTTTTTTACTTAGAAAAAGTTTTTTTGTTTGTTTCCGGTACGCAATTCAAACGAACCAATATCTTATTGTATGTATAATATTGTATAATAACAATTTCAGTTATTTATTTTAAAAATCCCTCTTGAATTTAAAAGTCTGATAACTTATATATTAAGTCTTAGCAGCCTTTCCTCTGTAAACTGAAGAAATGGTTCACACTCAACCGGTTTCGAATTCACAGATGCCTCTCTTCATTAGAACCCAGCCTGCACTTCTACTAACCCTTAGCAGGTCGAGCGGAAAGATAGGTTCTTACTTTTCCAGTGGCTTCGACAACACAGTGACACTTTAGATACCGATAACCGTTACGCTACACAAATAATTGTAGTCCTTAACACAAACAACTGCCTTTATATTTTCAGCATTGTTTTGTTTTTCTTTTCGTTCTCATTTTGAATCCTATGCAAATATATACTTTATAGTTGTATACTTGACTATAATGATAAAATTACGACGCCGACATTAATTAGAGCTGGTCTTTTTTTATTCATTGCTTTTTGTTAGCAACAAACAGATTTCAAAGAAAATTAGCGGCGTCTGGCCGACCATCAAATAAGTTTCCGTGGGAAATAGTAACTAATAAAGTTTACTTCAAAGCAGCAATCAATAGGTATAGATTTCTCTGGGTAGAGTTGTTAGTGCTGTCTTGCGAAGTATTAACGTGGAACAAAATAAATGGCCGTTTTTATTGTCCCATTAGAACGATCGGTTTTATTGTATCGTCCCCTTATATGTTATGCCACATATATCATTTTATGCTGTATGTATCATTTTTTATAGGGTATCGAGCCAAAGAGAAGCGTCATTTTCTTTGCGCTGCCGAAACTCCTCTTAATATTAACTGGGGACTGACGTAGGATTCAGAACAAATCCTGTGTCGTTCGTATTAAAATTTCGCTTCTGGCGAATCTGGATCTCTAGGATTAGTCTGGTCATAGTCAGAAGTTGTCACTTGATTTCTCAATCTCAGCTATAAAGCATCAAGAAGTAAACACTTGGGTGTTGGGTGCAAGGTTGGAGATAGTCGACACACCACCCGAAATACATCTGATATAAATCGGCAAAATAAAAAAAAAATTTGACTGACAAACAGCAGTTTGCACGGTTTAACACTTATTACAATTTGCTTATTCGCTTAAAAAAATATGTCACGTTTCTTGGACATTTGCTTACTGTTGAGGAAAAGTGGTTACAATGTGATAATAGAAAAGAAGACTTTCTTTGTTTAACAAACTTGCTCCACTTACCTCAGCCATTTCAAAAACAAATCTTCATCCACCAAGAGATCCTCGGGGCCGTTTGGTGGTGTTTTAATTGAACATAATCCATTACATCCCCTTGCAACCTGATCCAACCATCATCACAGAATCCTATTTTCGCGATTTGTAACTGATGCATAGTTTTCAAACGCTTTGGCCAGCAGTCGTTAACAGAAAGTGGCCGACTCTGATGCAGATTAAAACATCATACTTCACAAACCAATCAGTAAAAGCTGATTCAGTTAGGTATCGAAATTCTGTTTCGGCTTCCTTATTCACTAAACCTGTCCTTAACACTTGTCCAGGTCTTTCACGTACACCAAAGAAAGATCAAGTAGAAAAGGCTAAGAACAACCTTTTTTATTTCAATCTGATTACGTTTCAGCCTTTTTTAGTATTTAATTTTAATTTAATTTAATTTAATTGTTTTCGTTATTCGGACTGATACCTCTGTATTTATTTTATAAAACTTTTTCCCTGTCAGTTCAAGAAAGACGTTTGGATCACTAACACAAAAAAGAAAATATCTCATATCGAGAATATTTAACATCGAAAAACATAAAGAAAAAAATGAATTTATTTTTTAATAATACGTGGAAATTTCCACCCTTTGCCTGATGACGGTCGCGAGACCGGAAACACGTGTTTCAAAATTATGAAAAATAAAACATAATACTTTTTTAAATCCACATTACAACCAAAAAACGTTTGCCGTTTCTCTCTTCTTTTAATTTATATATATATATATATATATATATATATATATATATATATATATATATATATATATATATATATATATATATATATACTAATGATATGTTTGCTAAAATGGTAAATACTTATACATACACATGTACACGTATACATATATATATATATGTACACAGACATATTTATGTATGTTTCTTTTTGTAATTTGTTTTGGTGGTATCATAAGTATAAATTGTAGGAGGTTAAGTTTGTAATTAAATTTATTTGTCATTGTTAAAATTTATGTGCATTTGTCTTTATTTATACGCTTATGTATGCGCGCACATTCACCTCTCTTCACGCGCGTATATAGGTATACGTATAGTTATATATGTACACATAGACGCGCGTACACGGATACATGTTCATTTAAGTATGTGCTTTGTTATTAATCTAGTGCTTAAATGGTGAAGTTAGTTAATTTTTTAATATCATTTTTATACACACACACACACACACACATATATATATATATATATATATATATATATATATATATATTGCATACTCCCGTACACTTACTCACGCATCGCACACACGGTGCACCCACGCACGTATATGTAATTGTTAAGGAGTGTATGTAATTAAAATAAGTGTATGCTGATATCATGTTATCGTTTATTTAACGTTTCATTTTTATTTTTATTTAATGGTTAGTAGTTTATTTGTTTTTGCCTTGATGTTATATATTGAGGTATTAATTATAGGCTATTAGGTTTGTTCATTATTTTATGTTTGTGTGTGTACATATGTACATGTACACACATGCGTATAGTTGTGTACTTTAATATTTGTTCGTTTATTTGTTTTTCTTATTTAAGTTTATTTTGGCTTTTAAAACTAATTATTCCTAATTCTTCCTGTAAGCATAATTTACGGTTTTGCTGTTAATACTGTATGGGGCTGCTCTTTTTATAATTTCCCATTTGATTTTGGTGAGGATATTGTTTTCTTTTTGGCTCCATATGTATTTTGATAGGGTTGTATTGTTTGTATATTTTTTCTTTCTAAGAACATTTTGTAGTTATAACATCTTTCTTTTAAGTTTTTTTTTCTGTGGCGCATATATAATTTTTTTCGTCCGTGTTAATGTTATTAGTTACGATAGCTTTTTATAGTATGTTATTGGTTAAACATTTATTGTTATGCGTGCAGTTTTCTTTGTCAATTATTTTGAAGAATATTTTCCTTATTTTTGTTTTTATTGTATTGTTGTAGGGGATAAACCGAATTATATTTCTTATTCTGTTGTTTTTGCTTGAATTATTTTCGTTTTTGTATTCTAGTTTGTTTCAATATCCGCTGTTTCTTAGTGTTGATTCATATGTGTTTTTTTTTCATTGAATATTTTTAAACTACTAGAATTTATTGAAATTCTTTTATTTATTGATATGGGTAGTTGTTTAAATGAATTAGATGGAGGTTATAATTTTTGTTAATGTATATTGGTTGTTGGTAGGTTCCGTGGCTTATTTTGAATGTTATAGCTAAGAATTTTATTATATTTTTATTTGATTTTATATCTATTCTATATTATAGGGTCTTGAAGGATTTTTTAATTATTTCTTGTTTTGTTTTTTTCTGTACTTCTTCCGTTACAGTTTCTTAGGATTAATAGACAATCATACCTATATAGACCTATATCTTTTTTGTTAATAATATTAATATTTGCTAATTTATTGATTATGTATATGCATATGAGTTCGCATACTCAAGCGCCATCATATCTACCCATTGTTGCGTCAAAATTATTATTATTATTGCTCTTTTTGTCCATATTTTTTATTGCGGTATAATATTGATTTTCAGCAGTGTTTATATTTATGTCTTCATTGGGGATATTTCATGTATTGTTTTGCTAAGTTGTTTAGTGTATGTTCATTAATAGATGGGTAGAAATCTTTTTTATGTCTAATTGTGTGAAGGAGCAGTTTTCTTTGTAACTAATATTATCGAACCAATTGATTGTTGCTTAAGTATTTTCCCATTCATTTGTGTTTAGTATTCTTCTTAGTTTTGGGCATATTTCTTTCTAATATTTGTTTGCTTATTTTCGCAATGTTGCTTTTTGTGTGGTTTAGTAATCGACCTGTTGGTTTCGTCTTGAATTCTTTTAATTTAATAAATTGTTCGACTTTTGCCATTTTTTTATCCCATTGTCTAATTTTAATGGCTATAGTTTAGCTTCTTTGTTTATATGACGTTCTCTTTCGCTATTAGTGGTTTTGTAAAATTTAGTGACTTCTTTGTCGACTCGTTTATTGCATTTGTTGGTTTCCATTTTATTTGGTTTCGACAAATTCATTTTTGTAGCGCTTAATGTTTATAACTTATAAGCAGAAATCCTTGGAGAATTTAAATCATCAATTATTTTTGTCAAACAGAAACCCCAGTTACAGAAAATCTGCTTTGAATCGTCAAATAAAAAATGCAATAAAACTAAGACATTATTCAGTTAAAAAAAGCTGTTAAGTGATCAATCAGTTATCAATAAGATATATTATAGATACTATTGTCTTAAGAAAATAAAATTTTCCACGAATAATAAATTTTTACAAAAATTATTTTCATTTTTTTTATTTTATTAAGTTTTATTTTTTTAATTCTGTATTAATTTGTAGCAGTTAGGTGATATTGTTATTAAACAAAAATTATATTTACCAATCATAAATGGAAAAGCTTACTACAATTCAGTGATACACAGTATTTTAAAAAGAATTTTCTCTTATTTGTGTGTATAAACGTGCCGATTTTTGTAATTGCGGACGTCCATATACGACATTGTCATAAAATAAGATCGGTACCTATAGTAAATTTAAAATTTATTGGTAATTTTCTAACATTTCCTCAATAAGCGTATTCGTAAGTAAGACGATAAAGTCAAAGTACATAAAACTCAATAAAATATTACATTACTTAGAATATTTTCCTAAATTTTTTAATAATGATGAGTAGTTAAAAATGAAATAAAAAATGTCATTGTTGCAGTTACGTACCCTTTACTTATATTAAGATATCAAATATGTAAAAACCTTATGAAAGCGCCCACCTATGTATTAAAAAATCCTTTTCTGCCATATTTTAAACTAAAAGTAATATTTGTTTTAACTCAGATTAATTAAAATTTAAATCATTTAATCTTCCAGCAATGTGTATTTTACTTTTGAAAGATTTTTTAATCAAGAGAAACATGCTGTGTTGACTTGTCAATATGGCCGATTTTTACCGATATAAAAAACAGTCAATTTTAAAAAGTTTTCAAGAAGCGGGTAAATATAAATTGGACTCGTAGCATATATGCTGACGACTGGTGGGGGGGGGGATGCGTGCAGGGACATCCTTCCAACTGTTGATCAGAACAGCCACACAAGAGTTCAGGCTCCTAAATATCAGTCGAGAACAGCAACCAGAAAACTATCAACCCGATACCCTCAGTACGAAGAGACGTTGCCACAAACCACACACATCACAAAAGAATCACGACAGCACAACTACAAAGGCCAAAGAAATGGAAAAGGTTCGAGAAAGCATTTCTAAACAGGAAACAAGGGATGAGTCTCAACTCCTGTTCAAGAGAAGGGGAAGGAGTATTGACCAGGCGATAGGAAAGTCTATCTACTCCTATTATACAGACAAAAAAAGAACAAACAACAAAAAACAAAAAAACAGACAAGCAACATACAAGTCCATGAGCAACGTGCGTGGCACTTAGAGCTGAAACTGAAATATATAGTTTCAACTTAGTTTAAGTGCCAGCATACACTCCACGTCAGTGAGTCAAGAATAAAGATAACGTCAAATATTTGTATGAGCCAGGAAAAATTCAAAGAACTAATATTCAAAAAAGTTTTCAAAAAGGGGGTAAATTAAATTCATTTTAATTAAAAAAGAAAAAAATTTGAAAAAAAGTACCAACAACAAAAAAATAAATAATAGGAATGGGTACATAAAATGATTAAAAATGAAATTCAAAGAGATACATACAAGAATGGTGACGATATACTTTATTCATGTAGCTTCGTAGACGAAAATTAAGCAAGGGGTGAGATTTTTTTTTTTTACTATGTCCGCATTTATATCCAAAGACCGAGGGAGGGAGGTAGTGGTAATATGACCATTTACTTCACAAAGATGTCAAAACACTTTGCGACTGTGGCCCAGGAATAAAGATAACGTCCAATACTTGCATGAACCAGAAAAAAATGACGAAATAACAGTGGCGACGAGGATTCGAATTCACAATTTTTTCTCTCTCGCTTAGCATAAATAGTTATCGAAGAAAATTCAAAATTTACGTAAAAGAATTTTGTGAAGTTTCTGTATATTCGTAGGGCGAAGCAGAAGACGATAAATTCTAAGAGTGTATGACATACTGCTATGAGGAAAAAAACTTTTTCTTTCTAGTTAAAGACAACTTGTGCGAAAATAATACACTATGAAAGAACTGAAGATAATTATTCAGCAACTATTACAAATGCAGCAGGATCGGATTGAATGCCGAGAACAGTTAAAGGCAATACTGGAAAATCAAGGAACAGTCAATGCATGAATTTCATTTTCGCCAGACTCAGTTGCTAACTCAATGAATTTAATTACGTCCCAGCAAAAAACATTACATTCCTATCGTACTACAGAAGGTACGAGACCATTTTTAGAAAAGAGTATCAAGGATGGTCGGATGAAAAGAAAGTACGTCTTCTGTTATAAAAATTGTGGCCGCTTAACATGAAAAATGACACATAACACGGTGGATAAAGGCGTTAGTTAGATCCATTGACATGACCCAAAGAGTGTGAGTTCAATACCCGGTTAAGGCATTGGTGAACTTTCAGAGGGAAATTAACAGGAGATAACTGATAACTGACACCCATTAAACATAGCACGTGGAACTAGAACAGTCTACCCCAGTGAGCGAAATAAAGGGTTCAGTTCGACATTCCAGCCACCTGAAGAAGGCCGGAGCGTACAACGGCCGAAACGTTGTAATAAATATGGCGACAAAGATGCGGACAATAGTCTGAATAATGTAAATAATGTAACATGAACATATCTGAATTTCAATTTGTCGAATACTCCAAAAAAAAGTGTCATTTAACGAAACAGTGTCGATATTACCAAGACTTTTTGATGAAAAGAATTAACTTTCTATACACATCGGCAGTGCATGAACCTTAGTAAGGACGAAGATGAAGATTTTGTAACATATGCCGGTAAAGTCGACCGTGAGCTATAGAAATTTAAACTGAACGATTGGTTGAATCTTATATTGGTTAAAAGTCTAACATCAAGCAACGATGCAGAAATACGCCATCGAATACTTGCAAAATTTGAATCCTTTGAAATTTGAAGTTAACGATACAGACTGTTGCGGAAGACTGCCAAAAAATTGTCAATTTAAGGCACGATACAGCGAAAATCGAACTAAATGGCACGTCAGAAGTACAAGTAGTTCGAAAAAAGACAGAAGTACAAAAAGAAAAAAATCTAAAATAAAAGTACTGCCAAATTTAACCCATGCTATGGTTGCGGTATGCTTCATTGCAGAAATGACTATCCATTTAAAAACAAAGAATGTTTTAAATGTGGAAAAATTGGTCACAAACGAAGCTACTACAAGTTGAAAAGCAAAAGAAATACACAAATTAACTTTTTGAAAGTACTGATACAAGCCAAAAAACTGGAAAGCTCAAATAATAGAAAATTCGTGACAGTAAAAATGAATAACGCTGCAGTGAAATTTCAGTTAGACACTCTTAGCGATATTGCAATTATTAATGAACAAACTTGGAACAGAATGGGCAAGCCTAACTTGAAAAAAAACTGACAAAGTTGCAAGAGGAATATCGGGCAAGAAATATATTTTTCTTGGGAAAATTACGTGTAACATTGCTCTTGCGGATAAAACTAAAAATGAAGATGTTTACTTAAAAAAATCCAACTCAGATTTACTAGGGATCGCTTGGCTAGAATTATCTAAACTATGGAATAATTGTCTGATTAATTCATTCTGTGGAAATATTAATTGTTCGTCAGTGAAAAAGATTACAGCTAACGAAACACTGAGTAAACTAAAAAATAAATTTACGAATATTTTCTCAGAGGAGTTGTGAAAATGTACAAAGTCAAAGGAAAATATGAAACAGTTTTTAAGCCTGAGAAAGATGCCCTATTACCACAATAACGATTAAATTTATACACGAACTTTTGCAAGGTTTGGGGTTTCTGAAAGTCTAGTATCCAATAATGGAACTCAATGTGCTTCTAGTGAGTTTTAAAATTTTTGCAAAAACTACGCGGTTGAACATGCGAGGTCGAATGGTCAAGCTGAACGGTTTTGTTGTTCAAAAGTGTATTAAGAAAAATTAAAATTTTCGAGCGAATTTCTAATGATGTCAAATGCAAACGTCACCGCGAAATGTCACCTGTTCGTATTTGCTAGGAAAGTTAGATCCATTTTTTTGACAAATTACTGCCAGGGAATGAAAAGAAAATTTAACAATTTGAAACGACTAGATCATTTAAAATCGCCGATAAAATCTTCTTTAAAAGCTTTAAGGACGGAAAGGAAAATTGACAGTAAGGAAAAATTATTCGACGCCTTGGTAGAATGATATACATTCTCTAAGGTGGACGATTTCAACATAGATGACATACAAATCAATTGAAGTCTAGATGTGCACAGAATAAGCAACTAGTATAAATTAATTCACTGATGGACATACATTACGATACCTATAAAGTAAATATTCCTAAAACTTATATTACAATACAACGCCAGAATAAGCGAAAACGTAATTCGACTGAAACGTTGTAAGTGGACACATGTCGGAAAAAAGTATCGACTAAAGAAAATGCATCTCTTAAAATGCATAACACACCCCTCCAGAATATAACTTGGACTCATCCAAATAGCATATATACTGACGCCAAGAATCGTCAGGAGAGAGCTAGCTGCGAGCGAACCTTCTATCCTTACTACAGATTTCAGTAAGACTACGTCGACTTCAAGCAACATTATATTTTATGACTGTTTTTCTTCATTCAATGGAGCGAAAGCATAACAGTTTTGTAGCCTTCATAGATTAACCAGGAGAGGACACCTCTGAATTCAAAATCAGTTTAAAAATGGGTGAACTTCGTCAAGCTATCATGCTCTAGACGCCCCTTACAGCTTCCGTGTCTGTAGTATATATGCTACCTCAATGTCTGTATGAGATATACGTCTATCAAAACAATGCCAAAAAGAAAATGCAAATCTTTCTATTTTATATAAAGTCAGCGAAGAAATTATTCGTACACGCATCAATTTTGAATATTTTGCTCCATTTCTCAAAATTTAATGCCCGTATGGTGCCAGGTTTTAATATGTTTATAAGCACAAAAAGGAATAGAACGTTAGGTTAAATACAACAAATTTGACAGGCGAATTATGCAAAATAGGAAAAGGCAAAATTATTGGTACAGTAGATGATATCGTTTAAAATTGATTGATTCGTCTAAGCAATTTAAATAATTATTTTATCGGTGAAGCCTTCTAGACTATTCAGTAGAATATTTGTGATAATTCCATATAAGAACATTGTGGTGTATTGAAAATCATCATTGTTATTCTTACGTTAACAATACTATGGAGAAGGCATAGAAGCTTAGCGTTGACTTGAGATAGAGAATTATTAACTTCCACAAGTCGGAAAATAGTTACAGCTCTATTTCAAACCGGTTAGCTAACCCTAGATCTACGGTACCGTCTGTTATAAAGAAGTTTAAACAGTTTGGCACAACAGAGAATTTGCCTGAACGTGGAAGAAAACCCGAATTGTCACCGAAAACTGCACGAAAACCGTGTCACGAGGTTAATATAAACCCAAGAGTTGTTTTGAAAGACACCGCCAAAAGTTTGGATATGATGAGTATCAGTGTAAGTAATTGCACAATACAACGTTGTTTAAATAGAAATGGGTTGTATGGAAACCGACCATGACGAACCCTTCTTCACAAATCATGTCACATTGTTGCTCAGTTTAATTTTGCCAAAACGTCCTTGGACAAACAAAATTGCTTTTAGGAACAAGTACTATGGAGTGATAAAACAAAACTGAGCTTTTTGAAAATAATAATGTACAGAAGATTTGGTGTAAGAAAAGTGAGGATTTCCTCCCAAAGAACACAGTCGCAACATTAAAACATGGAGGCGGTTTGGTGATGTTTTGGGGTTGTTTTAGCCAAGGGGAACTGGAAAATTAATTGCAATAAAAGGAATAATGAAATCTGCGGACGATATCAAAATTCTGGATGAAAATTTACAACTGTCAGCGCAAAATCTTCATCTAGGTCAGCGATTTATTTTACAGCATGATAATGATCCCAAACATACGCCTAAATCATTTACTGCGTGGCTTCCGAAAAAGAAAATTCAATTTCTGACATGACCTTCAATGAGTCCTGACTTGAATCCTATTGAAAATCTATGGCTAAAATTGTTCCAATAAACCGTCGGTCACCAAAAATCCTTCAGGAATTAGAACGCGTAACCATTGAAGAATGAAAGAAAATCCCAGAAAAGACTTTTTCAATTTTCATCAAAAACTATAGAAAACGATTCTAGCAAATTATAAAGATGAGAAGTCATGCAATTGATTATTGATATTGTGAAAATTGTTCAATTTTTTCTATTTTTTATACTGTACGAATAATTTTGTCTTTTTCTATTTTGCATAATTCGCCTGTCAAATTTGTTGTATTTAAACCATTGTTCTGAAAATTGAGTTTTATGTTTCTTTTTGTACTTATTAACATAGAAAAATCCTGGTATCATATGGACATTAGATTCTGAGAAATGGATAAAAATACTCAAAATTGACATGTGTACTAATAATTTCGTAGTTGGCTGTACATGTATCTATCTGGTTATTTACTTATTTTAGCCTAGCACAAGGAAATGTTAGTTGAGCATCCTGTATCATACAATGACAGGTACCCAGTAATTATTTGTTAAGCATGGCTTAGTCTGGAACAAAGTTATAGTAGTGATGACAAAAATTAAAAGAAACTTGTCAAGGAAACAAGCTTATGGTTGAAGGTCTCCGATAAGAGCAAGTGAAAATGTGTTCAATGAATACGGTCTCGATTTAATTAGATTAAGCAAACTTTACTCTAAAAACACATAATGCTTCAACCATATCAAATCTGGCACAAGGCTATAAATATGGGGTACTCAGGGATACGAACTTATGGTTGAATGTCTCCGTCACGAGCAAGCGAATATATGATCAACAAATACAGTCTTGGTATGAACTTGTTAACTATTGCGTTGTGGTAAGCGCCTAAGTATAGACATTTACAGAGCTTGGCTTAGTCTGGCACAATGCCACGGTAGTGAAGATTGCATTTGTTCTACGAATAAATGGATGAACAAGCTAACCGCTGCATTACGGTAGGCGCTTTTTAAAGAAATAGCCAAGTCATCGAGGAAACAAGCTATATCTTTGAGCTAATTTAGTTGTACAATTAAAATATTAACTCGTTACGATATTCTTTGCAATAAAACTGCTAACGAAACTAACTCGAAGCAGAAATTTATTCCAAAGATATTGGCAAAATAATAAGCATCACCTGTGCCACAGCCAATTTTGTTTCGTATAACAATGTAAAGATAAACGAGAGAAGGGTTAGCGCTGATAAAAATGAACAGTGATGCATATAACAATATCGACACGCCCACATATAAAAGAAGATTAAAAGTGAATAAGTACAACACGTCACTTCCAAACAGGTAATACAGTCGACAGCAATACAAAACGCATTGTGCTCAGTACAGCGTACGAAGTCAAAATATAAGGGGGAATACAATGAAGAGTTTTGTTTTAAATACTAATTCATTACTTCCAGGTGACATAGCTGTTTTAGAGAAAATAAAGATTGATTGTTGTGTTGAGCAAGTAATAAAAGTGTGAAGACTTTTATAAAGAGTATATTCGCAAATGTGAGAATTTTATTATCTTTTAATAATTGTTATATAATGCTAACATTTATCGAGTTTACAAGGAGGGAGAAAGCAAATGAAAGGCATTGATAGTTTAGAGATTGGTGATGCTGCTTAATACAGATGTTAATAATTCTTTCGCTCGTCTTTCATTAACACGGTCGTGAAGTGAAGATTAAAGAATGTGATTAAAAATAAAACAGTTTAAATGATACAAAGAAAGGGAGAATGAAAATAAGCAAGCATTTAAAATTTCTTTTCTTGGGATCCTACCGTAGCGTGATCTTTTGTATACTTGTTTCGAGATAAATTTGTGTGTAGCCCTGGAGTTTCCAAAGTGGTCAAATCAACCCCTGGGGTCGATGGAACTATCCATAATTGATAATGTCTTTAGGAGTCAAGGGGACTTCATAAATGCTTAGAATCAAAAAGGGGTTGATAAATAAATCTCAATAATTTCTAACCAAATCTCAATGTATACATTCATCAAACACATCCTTCTCGTTAATGATGTTAACTAATTCAATAAAAAGTAGTATTAATTTATTTTTATTATTACCTATATTATTTATGAAGTCTTCTTCTTCTTTTTATTCTTCTTCTTCTTCTTCTTCTTCTTCTTCTTCTTCTTCTTCTTCTTATCATTATTATTATTATTATTATTATTATTATTATTCGAAGAAACTTGTCTTGGAAGAACAATAGAAATTGAAAAAGGAATAACAAAATGTAATGCTACAATGAATCTTATCAAGAAACAATAATGAAGAAAGAGGGTAATGCATTTCTCTATATATTATATAAAAATGTTTATTATTTATATTTTGTTCACACTTGTGGGTCTATGAGGGATGAAGGATTCTATGAAGAGGTCGCTGAAGTAAATAGTTTGAAGAACCCCTGGTGTCATGAAAGCGATCTTCACTTATGCGACCTTTTGAATGACTTTCATTAAAGGAACTTCATTTCAACCACTAAAAAGCCGAAATAATACATTTGTCTGAATCAAACTTGATAGTTTGATTCAAACTATCAAGTAGTTTATTTGTTTATAAAATGCAGGGGAAAATCATTTGAATTATTTTTGTATGTTTGACACTCATTAAATCCAAATCAAATAAGACAATGTGACGAATATGACAATGACGATATTTAATTTCTACGATGAATTATTCAGTAGGACAGGTTGGCTTTTTCACGTTTTTAGAAAATCAACATTGTATATGATCCAAAAGCTATGGTTTGATGTTATAAGCACTGCCACCTAAAATTAGATTCATAGCTTTTAGCAATTTTTGAGCGTTTAGTTTTGAAATCATCTGAAAACATGTACAGAAATACCTAATTTCCACGGATTTTTGCTTATAAACTAACTTCAAAATTTTACTATTTCCAGAATAAATTTGGTAGTTGATATATTTTGTATTAGATACGTTGAATGGAAAATATATTCAAACCAGAATTTTATTTATGAATTACACAAGCAAAGTATGCCATTTTTTACTCTATTTGATAAGTGAAAATTGTAAAAATTGTAAAGATTACAAAAAAGGCTAACCAGGGAATACAAACTTACACCATTTGTTAGGCTATAATTAATAAAAAACAAAAACTATTAAAAAAAAGTACATATAATACGATAATACTGCTGGGCACAAATTATAAGACAAAATGTTTTAAATTTGCATTGTTTATCGAAAACTGCACTAAAACTACTACAATTTGTACCATATTACATTCAGTATAATTTCCTTTTGAAGTAAATGAAGATCTTATTTGATGATACAATGATTCAGCAATAATGTGCTTGTGTATTGCTTCTTGTTCCTACGCAACTTGTGAAACTTCAATAGTTAATTTAACTGCTCTTTCCACACCTTGCGAATTTTCAAGTAAATTCCGCAATTCCAACGTTGTTCAATTCATTAGAACCTTTTGCAGTTCATTATTTGAAAAACCTTTTGCAAGCTCAGGTTCACAAATAGCATTTTATGAGAAGTTAATCAAATTTGACAAGTGGGTCGCTTCAGAGTTGATGAATGTCTCATTTTTAATCTCTTAGGTGATGCGCTACGTCTGAAAAAAAAAAAATTTATTGGAAAATTTACCCATACTTTGCTATATTTTGTGATGTAATTTGAATGAAATTTTAAAATTAGACTTGTCAACTGACATAACTAATTAATTATGAAAAAATGTTTACTTATCTAATGGATAACATTTTTATATCTGCTTCCTTTACTTCCAATTCATCTGACTTCAACATTGAGAAAAGAATATATTCCGGGGGCAAGGCACTTTAACATTTTTAATGCAACATTCGGTATTTCGGTCGATTGTTACTGTATTCTCTGAATCAACTTAATGATAAACAGTTATTGGTTATGGAATTTATTATCCATTTTAAATGAAAAGAAAAAAAACAACTAACTACATATATTTCAATTATAAATTTTATAAGGTTATGATATAAGTCTTTCACTGATCACCGGTTTTTACCCTAAACTTAATATTAAACTCGTTTCCTCAAAAAACGATAAAGATTTTGAAAAAGTATTTTGACTTTATTTATCATCTTAAACCCCTACTTTTAAACTGAGTGTAATACTATCTTTCCAAAATCGACCTGTCCTATGATTCAGAAGTGAGTGATTGTTTAGAGGGATCGGAATTTAGACCTATTTTCATTTAATTAATATGTACATTGTTGTGGTGTCCTCCCTCAAAAAAGTCTATGTTAGACTCTTCTGCCTACTATAAGATTAGTAGGAGAGAAAGCTTCAGGGAACAGTGAATAGATTGAGCACTAGTTCATTCGATACACTCTTACTAGTCGTTTAATATTCTTCTGGTGTACTTACGGTTTAATATACGATTTAACTGCAACCCTGGTTTTCCTTATTACTTAAACATTTACTTGGTCACAATATCTTGGCGACGAAGGATTCAAAGAAACGGACTTTACGTTAAATCATAGAAAAGTTTTTTGCCAGTGTCTACAAAAGTGGTGAAGAAAGGAATAATCCAACTCTACGACAAAAGGTTATCCAGTGTTGATTACAACACTGACAGTGAAAAAAGAAACTCTTCAAAACAAGAGAATTCCTACAAGTTCAATTCAGTGGTTGGGAAGAAGATTGGTGATTTTTTTTCCATTCCAACAAGTCAGTAAAAGAACTGTACAAGTCGAACAGACTTAATGTTTTTGCTCATAAAGTAAACTAAAATTTACCTACTCTCCCGCTTTTAAATTTTTCAGTAAAAGAATCGTACAAGCCAAACAGACTTACTTAAGAGGGTAAAGAGAAAAAAAATCTCCCTATCATTTCTTAATTTTACGTACCACCGCAATAAAATGAACGAAGTTAAAAGTGAAATGTGAGAGTTGTTGAAACACCAACAGGAACAACAACCACTGTTGGAACAGAAATATCAAGAAAGACAGAAACACCAACAAGAACAAGATTTGCTGTTGGAGCAGAAATACCAAGAAAGACAAGAGAAAGTCCAACGATAACAAGCAGAATACCAGAAGAAATTTAAAGAATAGAGTCTAGAAATTCAGGTTAGACAACAGAAACTGGAAGAAATGCTCCTTTAAACACAGAATGAGCAAAGACACTTGTATATGTCTATAAAAAAACAAAATGAGGACAGCGAGAACGCGTTCTCTCAAAACGCTATATGGAATGCTATTGAAAATTTTACGTTTGCACCTGAAGAAACAATTGCATAAGCTTCGTACTTTAAACGTTACGAGGATTTATACAATACGGATTGTGCTAGCTGAGCTGACCATAAAAAGGTTCGCCTAGTCCTCAGGAAATTAGGCACAGCAGAATACAATAAGTTTCTTATCTATATTTTGTTTAAGAAAACCAGCGACTTGAAATTTAAAGATGTGGTTCAATCATCAACAGAACTCTTCAGTCCAAAAACAACACTGTTCCACAAGCGTTGGAAATGCATGAATCTCACCCGCAAAGAAGACAAAGATTATACTACTTTCGCGAGTGTAGTCAATAAACACTGCGATGACTTCAAATTGGCAGAGTTAAGCGCCAATAATTTTAAATGTTTGGTTTTCGCCCAGGGTTGGATACTCAACAAGCTTGAAAACGAGCCCGAGGTTACTTTACAGCAAATTGATGAAGATTGTCAACGTTTCGTGAGCGTCTGGGTTGATTGAAAAAACATCGAACAGAGTGGCGTGGCTTCATTAAAGAAATACACCAAAGAAAAATTTTAAAAATACGCCAACCAAAGAATAAAGTTACTTTGCCTTCAAGACCATGTTTTGGATGTCATCAATTACATTGGTAAAGAGATTGTTCTTTTAAAGATAAATGTTTTAATTGCGATAAATTGGGACACAAAAGTTCCCACTGATGGATTATTAACAAGACAAAAAAAAGTGTTGTAAAAAATACGAAGCTGATGAACCAGAAAGTTGTGACATCAGGAAATATATTAAAGTGCAAATATTTAACAAAAATATAAGGCCGCAGCTTGATTCGGGATCAGACTTATCCATAATTAATTATCAAAACATTGAAAAAAACTGGGTAAGCCGATTTTGTTAAGAACGAACCGAAGAGCTAAATGTGTAACTGGCGGTCCTATTAAATTTATAGGCGAACTTATAACGAACGTGCCATTTAAAGGTAAAACTTTAAAACTAAAGACATATATTATGAAGAATTCGAGTAATTTGTTTGGGACTGATTGGATAGAACAATTTCAATTTTGGGATATACCTATTAACTCATTATGTCAAGAAGTCGAAAATGTGACTGATGAAGCAGAAATGGTGAAAGGTGAACTTAAAAAAATTTCCCAACGTTTTCAGTGGAGGATTAGGAAAATGCACAAAAATTTCTGCTAAACTTGAGTTAAAGCCAGACGTAAACCCAGTTTTTAAGAAAAAACGTAACGTTTCATTTGCCTCGTTAAACCAAAGTGATGAAGAATTGAATCGACTTGAGGAAATGGGAGTTCTGGCAAAGGTTGAATATAGTGAATGGGCATCTCCCACCGTTTATATTTAAAAAAGAGTAAAGAAATGCTGACTTCTCTACGGGACTGAATAGCACCCTAAATGATCACCATTATCACCTTCCAAGTCCAGAGGAGATATTCGCTAAGCTCAATGGAGGAAAATATTTTTCTAAAACTGACTTAAGCAACGCATATCTACAAATACCCATGGATGAGGAATGCTCAAAGCTCCTTTGCATAAACACCCACAAGGGTTTATACAAATTTTTAAGACTTCCGTTCGGGGTTAAGGTCGCTCCTTCCATTTTTCAACAGGTCATGGACACGATGTTAAATGGTCTGGATTTTGCGGTGTTGCTTGATGACGTCCTAATGAAAAGCGAGAGCATCGAGGTAACACAAACCGCACGCTTGGCAGGTGTTCAGGAGAATCCACGATTACGGATTCAAATTAAAAGACGGGAAGTGTGAGTTTTTCTTAGAGAGGATTAAGTACTTGGTGTAAATAATTGGCAAAGGCGGAAGACGTCCCGACCCAGATAAGGCAACGGCAATAAGGAATATGCCAACACCAGAAAATTGTGTCTGCTCTTCAAAGTTTTTTAGGTCTTGCCAATTATTACAAGGTTTGTTTTTTTTGTTGTTTTTTTTTTGTTGTTTTTTTTTGTTTTTTTTTTTTACCAAGAATGCACAGTTTGAGAGCTCCAGTTAATGAATTATTGAGAAAAGATAAAGAGTGGGAATGGACAACCAAATAGCAGAAAGCATTTGAGAAAATAAAGGAGGTCCTAATATCAGATCTGTTCCTGACTCATTACGATCCAAA
Source organism: Acanthosepion pharaonis (assembly GCA_903632075.3). Classification (NCBI taxonomy): domain Eukaryota; kingdom Metazoa; phylum Mollusca; class Cephalopoda; order Sepiida; family Sepiidae; genus Acanthosepion; species Acanthosepion pharaonis. The sequence goes on along the minus strand of CAHIKZ030001768.1, from coordinate 68,533 downwards.
CCTTGACATCATCGTAGAAAGCGATGCTAGCTCTTACGGCAGCGTGGCGTGCATTTTACACAAGTTAAAGGATGGATCGGTAAAGCCAATCACCAATGCATCTAGGACGCTATTACCAGCTGAAAGAGGTTACTCGCAAATAGAAAAGGAAGCCTTAGGAATCATTTTTGCGGTGACTAAATTTCATAGATTTATTCATGGAAGGTACTTTTTCTTGCAAACAGACCATCGTCCACTCCTTACTATCTTTGCATCAAAAAAGGGTCTGCCATCACATACTGCCAATAGACTGCAAAGATGGGGAACAATTCTCCTCAATTATAATTACAAAATGAAGTTTCTCCCATCCAATAAAATCTGTCATGCAGAGGGATTGTCTAGATTAATACCTAAGTATGCTGAACCCCTGGAAGATACAGTCATTGCTGCCATAAGAACAGAGGTTGAAATAAAAAAAAATACCTTGTGCAATACAATCAGGGAGCTTCCTATAACAATTGACGAGATAATAAACAAAGCGTCCGGTGATGAGTCCATAAAAGAAGTAAAGGACAAACTAAAAAGTAAAGACCAGAATATCTCAGAAGTTTACTGACTCTGTAACGACATACTAATGTACAGAGACAGAGTAGTAATCTTATCTACACTACAGAAAAGAACTTTAAAGGAACTTCATGTTGGCCATCCGGGAACTTCAAGAATGAAGAGTCTGATGAGAAGTTACGCCTACTGGATCAACATGGACAAGGGTATTGAAAACACTGTAAGATCGTGCAAAGGGTGTGCTTTGGTTGAGCTCATAGACAAAGAACACCATTGGAAAGTTCGTAAACTTAAGGAATCAGCACATATGCTAGGCCACAAAAATCTCCTGAGCCGACCAAGCATAGAAATGAATACTATATGGGAACCAGTAATAAGGAGTGTCAGAGAAAAGCAATGAATAAGAACAAAACTTGCAATATAAGCTCTGGTAAAAACATGAAATAATAATAGCAAAATTTGCAATATGAGCACTTGTAAAAAATGGTTGCTGAGACATTAGATTTATAATACCCAGAAATTCATACACATGTCCTCAAGGACACATGACACAGTGGATAAAGGCGTTGGTTAGATCCAATGACAGGACCCAAAGAGTGTGAGTTCAATACCCTGTTAAGGCAGTGGAGAACTTACAGAGGGGAATTACAGGAGATAACTGATAACTGACACCCATTAAACATAGCACGTGAAACTAGAACAGTCTACCCCATTGAGCGAAATAAAGGGTTCAATTCGACATTCCAACCACCTGAAACGAAACGGCCGAAACGTTGTAATAAATATGGCGACAAAAATGAGGATAATGACAATAATGTAAATAGTGTATATAATACATCTCAGAAATATAGACAGATGCAGAAAGATTTGTCGACACTTTTAAGAGAGCACTGAGGAAGGTGAGAGATACTACCACCGATACGGCCATACAGCAGTTTTTGCGGGTCTATCGTGTAACCGCTAATAGCAGTGCTCCATCTGCCAAGACGCCAGCGGAGGTCATTTGGCAAATTCCTTCCGAGTGAAACGAAAGCAGGAAATAGGAATAAAGTTATTAAAAATCGCTTTAACATCAGTGAAAAGGTTTATTTTGCTGTATTTGGGGATAATAAATCTCATTGGGAGATAGGAACAATAGACAAACAAGTTGGTAATAGGATTTACATGGTTCAGGGGCCGAAGTTCATACACAAACGCCATGTAAAGCAAATTAGAAAACAGTATGAAAGCGTAGTCAACAGGGATCCCATAGATGACACTATGGACGTCGTCTTTGACAAATTTGACGTTCCAATACCGCTCAGAAGGCCCAAAAGAAAAAGGAGATTTACGGAACCTTTAGAAATTAACCCGAAAAAGAAAAGATATTGAACATCTTTCATTTCATGCCATATCAATAGAAAAAGGAAAAGAATAAGTTAAAAAAACCCATCTCCTCACTTATGAACTTTGAATTACCAGAAAAGCCCAATACGCATTGGATTATTGAAAATTATTATCATTAAAACAAAATTTTTCAAAGTGGTTGTTTCTTTTGTGTGTGTGTGTGTGAAAAAAGATTGAATAAAAAGTATTGTATTGTAATTATAAAAAAAAATAGACTCCATATGGAGTCAGGCTGAAAAGAGGAGTGTTGTGGTGTCCTCCCTCTAAAGAGTCTATGTTAGACTCTTCCGCCTACTATAAGATTAGTAGGAGAGAAGGCTTCTGGAAACAGTGAATAGATTGAGCTCTAGTTCATTTGATACACTGTTACTAGTCGTGTGACGGTTACACACCTGGCCCAGTGTCGGATCCTTTGGTTACGGCGCCAACGGTGACGTCGCTCCTCCTGGTCGCTCCCCCCGGGTCCAAGCGTGCCGCTCCAACCCTTTGGTCAGATGATCACCAGCCTCGCCTTTCCCGACTCGCTTCCAATACCTGGTCACTAAAGCAACTATACCGATCTCCGGTCTGTCTACCCACGCTGTGTTTAGATCTTAGACAGACAGGACCAGCAGGGATTTGGGCCGATACAAGTCGAGTCCGACGGGGGTGGCAAAACACAAATAAAACAAAAAACTCACGACACTAAACAAAATTGCTGATAAAAAGGGTAACAACCTTTTATATCTTAATGTCCGCTACATAAAAAAAAATTGTTCTCAATTCCCGACCCGCTCTGTGGACTATGGCACCAAAGCTTCTATCACACAATAGAAAATGTCGAATTACCTACTTTCTAGAATCATGTATGTATGTCGGAGTGTGGTTCAGTTCGACACTGGGGCTAATTTCTATCGATCATTCGCAGTTGATTCTTCTCTCCGACTTGAGTTGTATTTCTTCTTCTTCGTCTGCTTGGGCTGGTAGTTTTCCTGTTTCAACTTGGTGGAAGATTTCTTGTTTCAACTTAGCCGCAACTCTCTGTCGTCTGAGGTGGTCTCTTCTCACTGCCGTCCGGGGCTGAACTTTAACTTCTCATCGACTTTCGGCTTGTCTGCATCTCCAATTCTTCTCAGGCTTTCAGGCAATCTTCTTCTTCGTCTACTTGGGCTGGAAGTTCTCCTGTCTTCGACTTGGGCTGGAAGGATTTCTTGCCTGAGGATTCTTCTGCCCGCAAAGGGGCGAGTGAATCGGGCCTGATGGCCGCGTTCAGGCTCTATCCCCCCTGCCCGCGGTCCAACTCTCAACTCCAACTGCAACTCCAACTGATTTCTGTCGACTGGGGTCCTGCTTTTATTGACGCCGCAACAAACTGGGGTGGGTCTGTCGGCGTCAGGGTTTTCTCGATAATTCCAATAGCCGCATTAATTCTGTTTCCCCATTATCGCTATTGTTTTCACCCCTACTTCCTCATAGTGCTTTTGGTGGGGAGGCGCATATCCATCTTCTCTCGGTCTCTCGTATGTCAGGTGACCGCTTTCGACTAATGAGATTCTGATCGAGCATTTCTTTCTTTTCTTTTCCGCAGCCACGTGACCGTTTTCGGCTAATGGGATTCTGGTTGAGCATTTCTTTCTTTTCTTTTCTGCAGCCACGTGACCGTTTTCGGCTAATGAGATCCTGATTGGGCGTTTCCTGCAATCAATCGGGGCGGGCTTATATCGTTCTTGTTCTAAAAAAACAAAATCTAATTTTTCCTTTTTTTTCGCACGTACGAAAAATGACCATCTTGGTCTTCTTTCACCTGGACTTTGTCAAACAGCCCGCCGCTAATTAGACTTGACTTCAGAAAGGATCTTTTCCGCCTTCTTGGCGCCCTCTGTGAGCCAAAAGCAATTGTCCCTCTTTTTACCTCTTTGTTTTTCCTGATAGTCGAAAATCTTAATTATCTACTTTGAAAATGTCTCCACTTTATTAACGTGGGTGTCCAATTCTTAACAGGTCAGGATCTGTATATCGTTCCACCGGTCACTCCCCTCAACCCAAAGACACTTTTTCTCTGATTAAAAATTTCATTTCTATTGTTCTAAACCAAATTGATAAGGAGTCTCTCCACGCAAAAGTCGGTCAGATGCTTTGACGATATCTGGTCTACATCAGCGGCCCGTTTTGATATCATGTCTTTTTTCCCTTTCTTTCTTCTTATTATTTATAATTCTATTCTTCCAATTGTCTTTCGAAAATCGGCCAAGACGCTGACCTAAATCTCTTTCTGACTCCTATCTCCACCCTCAATTGGGTCATGCATCATACAACTCTTTTTCTCTCTTCTTCTTTCTTTTCTTTTTTTTTCTTTTCTTTCCTTCTTCTTCCCTTAAGATCGTCTAGTACAATCTTAGTGAATTATTTTCAACTCAGTTATTTTCCGTTTTAAAAAAAAATCAACAACCTGTTTAGTAACCGAGTAAGAAAAAATTAAATCATATTTCTATGAATATTTCTAATAATGCAAGGTGCCACAATCCTCCCCTAACCGATTTGTCATTTACCCGTAAATGACACCTAAACCCAATTACATCATTTAACATGCACCATGCATTTGTCTCATGCAATTCTATTCTACTTTCTAACATGCAAGGGTAATGTTCTTTCCATTTTCTTTTGTTCTACATGCAATGAAATGTTCTTTTCATTTCTTTTGTTCTACATGCAATGAAATGTTCTTTTCATTTTCTTTTTGTTCTACAGGCAATGTAATGTTCTTTTCATTTTCTTCTGTTCTACATGCAATGAAATGTTCTTTTCATTTTCTTCTGTTCTACATGCAATGAAATGTTCTTTTCATTTTCTTTTTGTTCTACATGCAATGTAATGTTTTTTCATTTTCTTCTGTTCTACATGCAATGAAATGTTCTTTTCATTTTCTTCTGTTCTACATGCAATGAAATGTTCTTTTCATTTTCTTCTGTTCTACATGCAATGAAATGTTCTTTTCATTTTCTTTTGTTCTACATGCAATGAAATGTTCTTTTCATTTTCTTTTGTTTTACATGCAAGGTAATGTGTGCGTGTGTTTGTAGGTGCAGATGTGTTCACTAGGGTTTGTTCTTCTTGGTCAATGTTTTCCTCTCTGCCGTGGGAGGTTTTCCCGCCGCACGTGGTGGTCTCACGCCAGCCTCCTCCATTGGTCTTTCAGCAATTTCTTCGCCAGTCCTGTCTGAGTAAGAACACTGCTCGGCATCTCCCTCTCGAGTTGTTGCATGCTCACTAGACTGTCGTTCGCTAATCTTCTCTTAAATCTTCCATATTATTACACCCCCGATGGCTATAACTAGGAATGTACCCATTACTATTGACCAACTTATCGCGATCTGCTCATCGTCTTCCCAAGCTACACCTTCGTCTCCCAACGCACTTAACTTATCCCTTAAGTGATCCATATCGATCTTTTCTATTGGCTTCATTAATACTGGCATCTTATTTAAGGTGACATTAGAGAATCTCTTCACTATCGGCTCCCATAATTCTGTACAATTGACTAAGCCTCTACCAATCATCTCTATGAGTGAATCTTTTCTTCATACCTTTCTTCCATCTGGTAATAGGGGGGCAAGGAGATGGACACCCCAACCGCCGAACATCCCATGGGTAGCGTCACCAGGGATAACGGTGGCCTTATTCTTAATGTCCTTGTGGACTCTCCCCACATACCCTAGACAGGCCGATATGTTTCTGTGTGGCTACTGCCCACACCCCGTCTGAAAACACTGATAGCGTGGTAATGCCGAGTTTGTTAATACCTCTACTTGGCAGATTCTTTTGATTCCTTCCCCTTCCCTTCAAACAATTCTAATATGCACATTCTGCGGTTACCAGTTTTATAGATAGGGCTCAACGAGGTACAAGTCCCCAGGGTATCATCTCTACACCTTCTAGCTTCTTCAGCTGATAGCAACATAAATTTCGTTCTCCCCGAATTTAATGCTATGTAGTCTGCTTCCACCTTGTACCTTGCTATCATTCCTGAAAGGTAACAAATTCTCTTGTTGTTATTCTTCACAATCACTTAGTCTCGCTCGACTCATCACTCAATCATTTCATAACTTTTCTCTTAGTTCGGCTCTTCCCTCCTCTAACTAACCCCTAGCAGACAGAATGGTCTGGTCAGGTGTGCGTGGCGCCCACTCTAAAGGTCGTACTTCATGACACCACTGGTGGCCAATCAATAATGCCAATGATCTTCCGTTCCTCGTGAGGCGCAGCCCGCATCTCCATCCCCTCCACTCACATCTACCATAGTCAGCCAATAGGATCTTGGATGAGCCAGTGTCGTTATCTGTTGACACTAAATGCTTCTATTCTGCACAGCCCTTTTGTTCTACTGAGATTTGGGGTTCTTCTCCTCCCTGATCTCATCTTCCGAGGTGATTCCTGCTCAACCTCCACCCTTCCTTCTGTGTTTAACTCCCGTCCAGGAGGTTTTGTCCTCTTCTTCATCCCCTGATTCTTCTTCCTGTTTAGAGTCTTCACCTTGAATGTCTTCGATACCTCTCGACTCTATGTGTAAACTTCTCCTGTTCTTTATCCTTTCCTTAAGCTGGGAAAGGGGTATTTGATCCTCCTCCTCCCACTCGCTGGACCCTTCGTCTTGTTCAAGAGCCTTCGACTGCTTGATTGGACCTCTTCGTCTTTTTCTTCCTTTCCTTCGGACATGGGGGGTGTGATGGCGATCTCACGGGGTCTTCTCTGCACTGATTCAGTCGACGACTGAACATCGCTAATCCCCGCTGAGGGTTCCAACTCTGTCACTCGGACTGCTTCGTTTATCTGGTCAAACCTATCTCCTCATCTTCTTCGGAGTCTTCCTCCGTCTCCATTCCTTCCGGTTCAACCAGAGTTACCTTCCTTTTCCTTGTCTTCTTAGGCCTCCAGCTCGCTCATTTCCAGGTTAGCTATTTCAGCCTTCTTCAGATCATTGGCATGAACCCTCCTCGCTCGTCCTGCCACTTGATCCCATATTACATATGATACTGGGCCCGTCTGCTCCACTATCCGGTAGTACGGTTCCCATCTCTGGTCCAGTTTTCCTTCTCTCTGGTGGATTTTATAGTAGACAGGGTCTCCAACCTTCAATTCTACCACCTTTCTTTCAGCATTCACCCTCTCATTTCTTTTCTTCTGGGCCCTCTTTATTCTTCTTCTGGCCTGTACGAATATCTTATGTTGCTGTTCCAGCAATAGTTGATGATGATCTTCTCCCATAACCTTCTTCGGGGCTTCAGTAGGTTATCTACAGGCAGGACCACGTCTCTGCCAAACAACAAAAATAAGAGAAAATCTGGAGGTTTCGTTTATCGTAAACCTCACGGCCGCCAGAGCCTGCGTCAAATACAAGTCCCAATTTCAATGTTTTCTCTGACCAACTTGGCCAATACATCTCCCAAGGTTCTATGACCACTTTAGCATTTCCCTGGGGTGATATATGGGGATGTTTTTATGTGCTCTACATTCAAACCTGAAAACCTCTCTCTCATGATGCTGTTCACATTCTCCGTGCCATTATCTGTTACCAATTGCACAGGGGCACCATACCTATTTCGATTATCAACCCCGGCCACAGTTCTGGCCTTCTTGTCTGGTACTGCAAATGCCTCAGGCCAATTTGTTAGCCAATCGACAAAACTCACTATATAGTTGTTTCCTTGTGCAGTTTCCCCATATGGTCCTGATACATCCATACCCAAGGGGAAGTTTGGTACGTCTGTTTCCTCCAAGGGGTGCCATTTCCTGCCTTCTGCTCTGCGACTATGCACTACACAACTTCGAACATAGTTAGTGACTTCTCCGTACAGTTTGGGCCAATAGTACTTTCTTCCCTATGAGATCATGTCCTATCAATTCCCATTTTCGTGGCACTGTTCCAATATCTCTGGTCTTAAACTTTTGGGCACATACAACTTGTTTGAATTCTTCATCCCTTCCTGAGATAATACAGCCTTTCCTCTATTATGGCATACTTGGTGGTCTCTCCTGCCTTTACCTTCTCTCTCAGAGCAGCTAAACTTGCTCCTTTTCAATTCCTTCTGTTTGCTCTAGCTTCCTTCGTTCTTCCTCAAATCTCACCCGATTCAAAGTGCTCTTCCTATCTCCTCCCCTCTCCTAACCTTTATAGTCTTTTGGGCCTGGTTCACCATCATTATGGGCACCAACTCGGCTGCCTCCACTACCGTTTCGCACAGGGTTACCTCGACATCTTCTAGGCCCTTTCCTTCTACAGGGACCAACTGCAGAGGTCCTCTCCGTACCTTTTTTCTGACATTAGCCTACCCTTTCCCGACACTGCGGTCCTGGGGGTAACGACCACTATGGTTATCTCTTCCTCTGGTGGGCATCCCAATGTTCTCTCGCCGTTCACCACCAACACAGTAGGATTAAATCGATCTGGGCCCTCTGGCTCCGGAGAAGATTGCCTCTGTACACAGGTCGACGTAAAAATTTTGGGTGCTTTTCACCTTCCAATCCTCACCGGGAGCCTCAATCTGCTTGCGTGATCTCTATGTCCGCTTCCCGTAACCTTCTCTTCCGTTTCACCCGCCTGTAAGACACAGATGCTCCTGTGTCACCAAAGCCCCATCTCTCTACCACCTACAGGATAGTTCTTTCTCTTGCGTTAGCGAAGAGAACAGAAAGTTTACTTCCTGGGTCTCCACCCTTGGGTTAACCCAGCCATAGGTGCCAATAGTAATATTGGTTTTTCTCATGAGGTGGAGTTCTGCGCCCCCTGCACCTGGGCGACCCCAGCCGGACTTCTCCCGGTCTCCCTCACCTAAAATACAGTTTCTTTTCACCTGGCCTCCTGCAATACCAGCACCTTCTTGTTGGACAGCTTGCCGCAAAGTGGCCCGCCCATGACCACATGTCCAACATTTTGCTCTTTCCCTTTTTCTCTGGGTTGGCCTTGTGTCTATCCTCCGGGAACCCGTCCTCTATTCAAGCTGTTCACCCGTTCACTGGTCAAAGCTGGGCCACCCTCCCTCTTAATTCTGGGGTGGCCCTTTGGCCCCTCTTGGGCTCGGCCTTTTCTTGTTAAAGAGCCCACACCACTTAGCCAGGTGTCCTTTCTTTGCACCTGGTGCACCTGTCATGATCAGTCTGGGGCAAACATTCCGCCGCCCTGTGGTCCTCGTACCCACAGGTCCAAGACCAGCCCGTATCGACCCGGCGTGGGCTTAAAAAAGCCATGCCTGGTCGACCATGCCCTTCTATTGGGGTCCTCCTCCCATAATTCTGCCCGATCCACCTCTTCCTTAACCTTCTGATTCCACGCGGGGGGTCTTCCGCCTACCCCCTCCTTCCAGCCTCCTGACTTGGTATCTGCTTCTTCCCACACCTCTTCACTTTATCCCACCCCCTGGCTCTCCCTGGCCAGCTCTATCGCTGCCGACAGTCTGAGCGGTCCTTCTTTCAATACGTCGTGACGAACACGCTCGTCGCTCACATACAGGTCCGCCAGTTGAGCCTGCATAACCGCATTATCCCTGACCACTTCGGGGAATGCCAACGACGATAGGGCCCGGGGGTTTCATCCCGCAGTTGTGTCAGTTTAGGAGGCCCTCATTGCCTCTAATCGGCGAACTCTTTGGTTAGCATTTTATCTCTTCCCAAGATAAACAGGGGTTGATTTTCCAAGAGCCCCCTCACGAACTCAGACGCTTTTCCCTTTGTGGCATCGTATGCCAAATACAGGGTCTCTTGGTCCGAGAGCTCGTAGATGGTTCGGCTCTTCTCGAGGATTGCCAGCCAGTTTTAAACTCCTTCCCGCTGCCATCAAATACTGGGACCCTCGGTCCACCCAACAGCTTCCTTAGATCCACTGACAACCCTCGCCCTACTTCTTCTTCACCCCCCACTGCTCGTCTTTATCATAATCTGACATGTCTCTACAGAAAAAGACAGTCTATACAGCAACAATCGAGGTTGGGGAAACAAAACAAGGTGTCCCTACCCACAGATGATTCTGTTCTTTCTTTTCCTTTGGTCCCGGGTCGTTCTGAGTTCTGTCTGAATTTTCAGCAACGGCGGTCGATCGTGGTCTTCTCAGGGTTGAAATCCCTCGGTCACCACGGCACCATATGTGACGTGGCTGTCTCAGGGTTGATCCTGGTCAACCACTAGACGGTTGTCTCAGGGTTGATCCTGGTCAACCACTTGTCGTTACACCTGGCCCAGTGTCGGATCCTTTGGTTTACGGCGCCAACGGTGACGTCGCTCCTCCTGGTCGCTCCCCGGGTCCAAAACCCTTTGGTCAGATGATCACCAGCCTCGCCTTTCCCGACTCGCTTCCAATACCTGGTCACTAAAAGAACTATACCGATCTCCGGTCTGTCTACCCACGCTGTGTTTAGATCTTAGACAGACGGGACCAGCAGGATTTGGGCCGATTCCGACGGGGGTGGCAAAACACAAATAAAAACAAAACTCACGACACTAAACAAAATTGCTGATAAAAAGGGTAAAACCTTTTATATCTTAATGTCCGCTACATAAAAAACAAAATTGTTCTCAATTCCCGACCCGCTCTGTGGACTATGGCACCAAGCTTCTATCACACAATAGAAAAAATGTCGAATTTACTTTCTAGAATCATGATGTATGTCGGAGTGTGGTTCAGTTCGACACTGGGGCTAATTTCTATCGATCATTCGCAGTTGATTCTTCTCTCCGACTTGAAAACTTGGTGGAAGATTTCTTGTTTCAACTTAGCCGCAACTCTCTCGTCTGAGGTGGTCTCTTCTCAAACTTAACTTCTCATCGACTTTCGGCTTGTTTGCATCTCCAGGCAATCTTCTTCTTCGTCTACTTGGGCTGGAAGTTCTCCTGTCTTCGAAAGGATTTCTTGTCTGAGGATTCTTCTGCCCGCAAAGGGCAAAAGGCTCTATCCCTGCCCGCGGTCCAACTCTCAACTCCAACTGCAACTCCAACTGATTTCTGTCGACTGGGGTCCTGCTTTTTTGAAACAAACTGGGGTGGGTCTGTCGGCGTCAGGGTTTTCTCGATAATTCCAATAGCCGCATTAATTCTGTTTCCCCCATTATCGCTATTGTTTTCACCCCTACTTCCTCATAGTGCTTTTTGGGGGGAGGCGCATATCCATCTTCTCTCGGTCTCTCGTATGTCATGACCGCTTTCGACTAATGAGATTCTGATCGAAATTTTCTTTCTTTTCTTTTCCGCAACCACGTGACCGTTTTCGGCTAATGGGATTCTGGTTGAGCATTTCTTTCTTTTCTTTTCTGCAGCCACGTGACCGTTTCGCTGGGAGATCCTGATTGGGCGTTTCCTGCAATCAATCCAGGGCGGGCTTATATCGTTCTTGTTCTAAAAAAGATACGAATAAAAATGACCATCTTGGTCTTCTTTCACCTGGACTTTGTCAAACAGCCCGCCGCTAATTAGACTTGACTAATTTTCCTTGTTCTTGGCGCCCTCTGTGAGCCAAAAATAGCAATTGTCCCTCTTTTTACCTCTTTGTTTTTCCTGATAGTCGAAAATCTTAATTATCTACTTTGAAAATGTCTCCACTTTATTAACGTGGGTGTCCAATTCTTAACAGGTCAGGATCTGTATATCGTTCCACCGGTCCTCCCCAACCCAAAGACACTTTTCTCTGATTAAAAATTTCATTTCTATTGTTCTAAACCAAATTGATAAGAGTCTCTCACGCAAAGTCGGTCAGATGCTTTGACGATATCTGGTCTACATCAGCGGCCCGTTTTGATATCATGTCTTTTTTCCTTTCTTTCTTCTTATTATTTATAATTCTATTCTTCCAATTGTCTTTCGAAAATCGGCCAAGACGCTGACCTAAATCTCTTTCTGACTCCTATCTCCACCCTCAATTGGGTCATGCATCATACAACTCTTTTCTCTCTTCTTCTTTCTTTTCCTTTTTTTTTTTCTTTTTTCTTCCTTCTTCTTCCCTTAAGATCGTCTAGTACAATCTTAGTGATTATTTTCAACTCAGTTATTTTCCGTTTTAAAAAAAATCAACAACCTGTTTAGTAACCGAGTAAGAAAAAATTAAATCATATTTCTATGAATATTTCTAATAATGCAAGGTGCCACAGTCGTGTAATACACTTCTAGTATACTTAGTATATTTAATATTCGATATATCTCCAACCCTGGTTTTCCTTATTACTTAACCATTTGCTTGGTCACAACATATATATATATATATATATATATATATATATATATATATATATATTTCACCCCAAATAAGGTGGGAATGCCACTAGTACGTAGGGTGTTGCAGGGAGTGAAAGTGAGAAAAAAGACTTCTTATAGGGCGGATTGAGGAAATAATAAAAGATGAATGAGATTCAAGAAGATAGAAGATGGCGATTGATGTTGCATTTAAATTGTTGAAGATTGTAGGTATCAAGGAAGCAAAGAAACGAAAGGGCGTTCCACAGTCGGGAAAAGTATCTGTTTGAGTAGAAGTGGCGGTTACATTTAACTATTTCAACAGTGAAAGGGTGGAACCTATGTGATGACTTACCTCGGAGCTCGAAACGTGTGCGAACGTGTCTTGCTTGCATGATAAATCCGAATGACATGGCTGCTGTCGAAGACGCGATTTATACGCGCCGGTCTCGTCCAAAACGAGATTGTACCAGTACACATCCAAATTTCAGCAATGTCGGACTAGCATAAAAAAAGGCGAGGCGCAAGCGGCACAGCAGACGGCGAGTCATTCGGCGGACTTCGTGAAACAGAGTCGGGCGTGCGAATAGACTGGCAGATCAAGAGGCGGTTGAAGTAGGCGCGTCTGATTTGGGTGTCCGTTTCACGACTGCCCAGTGTAACGGCCGAGAAATGGAGTCTCGCAATTCATATCTTTGAGGCGACCGACGGCGAAGAAGAACAGCTGGTTTGCCGGCGAACCCTCTAGGCACTTTTTGGGGTTTTTTTATCTCTTTTGCTACAACCTAGATGTCAATCTAGTATCACGCTTAAATTCATACAGTCGGGGCACCAGGGAAAAATCCTTGTCAGAGCATTTGCCAAGAAAAACATTGTAGAAAAGATGATGAGAAAGTGACTGAAGTCGAGATGCCATGTCAGGATAGATTACACTGCAGATCCTTCTTTGGATTTTGTCAAGAACCTCGAGATGAACAGCAGGAGCATCAGACCAGATATGGCAACAGTATTCAATAGACGAACGATTGATAGATTTGCAGATGTGCAAGATGGACTATGACGAGAAAAATTGTCTGGCTCAACACAGTGACCAAACTTTCCTTGCAGCAGATGCAGCTATTGATTCAATGTATTCGTTCCAGTCATTTGAAAAAGTGGTCAAGTAGGAGCAGTGTGTTGCTCTCCAGGAGTCTAGCATCAGCCATTTCTCTATGGTAGTTAAATGAAAGCAGTTTCGTTTTGGAGACATTAAAATTTACGAGACATTTCCTACTCCAGTTAACCACTGATTGGGGGTCTTTTCAAGAGCAGAAGCCAGGTTAAATTTGTCATCACTGACGAATTTACTATTGAGAAAGGAGTAAATGGTAGTGACATCTCCATAAATGCCTGCTTGGAAAGATCATTGATGGAGATCAGAAACAGCGTAGGATAGAGCCTTGGGGACACCTGCGGTCGTGTGACAGGATCTGGAAGCGAGACTGTTCAAAATGATCTTCATTTCACGATTGGATTAAATCAAACACTAGTCCTGTAATACCGTAGCCCTAGGGTTTATGTAGAAGACCAGTGTGTCAAACCCTGTGAAACACCTTCGAGATATCGAGCTTCGCCGTTATTATCAAGAGCTTGATATACATATTCCGTAATGGTCGTTAGCACGTCAGCGGTAGACCTGGCAAAAGGGAATCCATATTGTTTGTCAGAGAGTAGGTCGTGAGGAGTAAAATGCTTCAGCATTGATTAAAGCCTCGAATACTTTGGGGAAAAGTGGTAGGAGACTAATAGGGCGATAGTTAGAGAGGTCAGAAGGTTCTTAACAACAGGGACTACAGAGGCGGACTTCAAACAAGTTGGAAAGCAGGAAGCAGCGAGGCAATAGTTATAGAGTTTGGAGAGATCTAGAGCCAGCTCGGAAGCACATTTCTTTGGGACGACGGCTGGGATCCCGTTACCTCCACTTGCCTTATGGGAGTCTAATTTAGAAAGGATGCCTGAGAACAGTGATTGCACATATCATGCCGTATAGCCTCTGTTTTTTTGGTGGGGTGGGGATCAGATGTGAGCTCTCCAAATGAGTCCCGTGTTGAGTTTAAAGATAATTTTCGAACGAAGCATTCAACCTTATCTGCTGTAAATGTCAGGACTTAGGATTGATTGAATAGAGGATGGATTGAGGATTTTCTGTTGTTCAGCACACTCATGCAGAGCCGCCATTAATCTCTAGAACTTTCGAGATGCTATACGTTGTTTCCTTTTTCAGCAAACAGTAATTTCCCTTCTTTGAGGACACGCATGTACTCATTAGGAGCAGGGACAAAGAGACTTATGTTGCAACAGACGTGTCGTTCTGGTACAGCCTGAAGAGATTATTCTTGTGGTCTATAGCGGCCGAACATGCAGGTGAGACGATTTTCTGAAAATGACATCAATCAACTAAATGAAAATATTTGCATTAATTATTATATATATATATATATATATATATATATATATATATATATATATGGAGGAGCGCATGGTCGAATGGTTATGAGACCCGGGTTCAAATCTGATCATGGTCAATTGTCAGGAAAGTGATTTCTTGATGTTTGTGTGCAGCACATTTGGAAAGTGCCTGAAAACCATACCACGGATCGTCCAAGCCTTGAGAGTGAAATTTGTATAGACGGAACAATTAAGGAGTCGTCGATGCTAGCACAAGGTCACAACCGAGGGTATGAGACATAATCTCCTGCTCAATATAGTTGTATTATAAACCACAGGCGGGCTCTGTGGGTGTTGAACAAATATAAATGTGCCTGAGCAAACGTCTACAACTGGGATTGGCTAGTAGTAGATACGAGCAGACAGTCACTACTATATATATGTGTGTGTGTGTGTGCATAAAACAAAGATTGCTGCTCAAGTACACAATGTGTACGTGTATGCCTTTGCGTGTGCATGCATGCCTGCGCGTCTGTGTGTGTGTGTGTGTTTGAATGTGGATGGTTACATCAATAAGTCTGTAGCCTAAGGATGTAAGGGTATTTATTTTATACATTAACATTTATTTTTAATATAATAACCTTCTTTGTTTATACAGTGTGTGTGTGTGTGTGTGTGGATAGTTACATCAATAAGTCTGTAGCCTAAAGATGAATGGATTATATATAGTGGTAGTACACGCGTGTGTGTTTATTTTCAGTTACATCAATAAGTCTGGTAGTAAATGCTGGAGAATATCATAACGCATGAAGAGGTGGCTTGAGGTCACATAGATGTCCTATAGAAGAACACGTCAGAATACCATGGATGAAGTATGTTAGTAACAACAGTTTTGAGAGCAATTAGTACGAATGAGAACATTTTTAATTATGATTAGAAAGCGACACATAATAAGGAAAGGTAACATGGGGAATTTGACATATTAAAGACAAAATAGGTAGAAGGTAACATCTGTTACCTGCCTAACGAGCTTGTGTAAATGGATTGCATAACATAGAGTGGGGGGATAGCAAGGGGTCAGACATTGCTTAGTGCTACAAAGAAAAGAAATTAATGGAGATCCATGATAGCCCAAGTTCTAGGAGTAGGGACGTGGCACATAAAAGATTAAGAAGGCTTTGTAAATATATTCAGTGCTAATGATTCTTGAAATAATGTACAAAACTATATATTAAAAAACATTCTATTCGAATTTCACTCCGTTTTTAATATGTAGCTTAATGTTTAGAGTTCATATATGTGAATGTATCTATTAGAAATTTAACTGTAGGTATAGTGATCATTTATGAAACATTAAGTCGTGATATCCTTAATAATAATAATAATAATAATAATAATAATAATAATGGGTGAAAAAGTAAAAACACAGCGCAAACAAAAAAGAAAACTGTCAGTCTAGAAAGAAAAAATAGAAAGCGAAATAAATTAGGAGGACAATTGTCACTTCTAAGTGAATCAGACAAGGGCTTCAAAACTAAAGAAAGAAAAATGTGACAAATAAAACGAAGACTTGACATAAAGAATAAGACTGATGTACCAAAACTTAAAGAAAAGCTAAAACGCCAAATTCAAGTGATGGTACAGAGAATCAGATGTTATGAAAAAAAATCAGATTCTTCTGGCTAAACAAGATCTTCAAAGAAGATGCCAAGAAATTATATCGAGAACTGGGGAAAATAAAATAGAAATAAATGACCCACCTATTATTCAGGAAGTCGGGAAATTCTGATGTAAGATGTGGGAAAACGGCAAAATGCACAATGAAAGAGCTACATGGATCAAGCAACAACAGGAACAACACACATATAAAGAATGCCAAAAAATGGACGGATATCAATATTACGGAAACAACCGCTGCCATTTGCAAAACCAAGCACTGGAAAGCACCAGGAATAGACCGAATAGTCAAGTTTTGGAATAAAAAAATCTTCCACCATCCAAATCTTCGCACTGGCGTACAATGATATAATGTCTCACGTGGAGAGCAACATACCTACTCCCCAAAACAGAAGAGACGCAGAACTCAAATAACTATAGGCCCATCACCTGCCTACCAACAATGTACAAGATCCTCAATTATTTCATAACCGAGAGGAAATACAACTTCCTTGAGAAAAACAATTTATTCCCAGCAGAACAAGAAGGGATGTAAACGAGGAAGTTACGGGCGCAAGGACTAACTATAAATAAAGCAATATTGGAAGAGGTGAAAACAAGGAAAAGAAACTTATTGAGAGCATGTATCGACTATAGAAAGACGTTCGTCAGTGTACCATATTCGTGGATAGAGGAGAGCCTAAAAATATACAGAGTATGTTCCACAACGTTCAAATTCATAACGGAGAGTAGGAAAAACTGGAAGGCTACACTAAACCTAAACCATATAAACATCGAGACCAATCAACATCAAAAGTGCGATCTTCCACGGACATTTGTTGTCACCACTACCCTTCTGCCCTCCTTTAGTACGACTCAGCTGCCTAGTGAACAATAGTAGCTAGGGTTACAAGTCACAGAATGGCAAACAGAATCATCTATTCTATATTAACGTTTGCTAAGGATGATAACCAGAAGAAAAACCTACTCACCATTGTCAAAACCTTCAGCGAAGACATTAGGATGAAGTTCGGAATTGACAAATGTACCAATGACACCTTCAAAACCGGTAAACTAACGAAAACGACAGATTTAGACCTAGATATCAACAACAAGATTAAGGAACTAAACCAAGATGAAACATACAAATACTTAGAAATTATTGAAGGATACGGAATACAAAATTCAATTATGAAAAGAAAGATCCGAAAAGAATATTATATGAGAGTGCATTTGATACTAGAAAGCGAACCTAATGGGGCCCATAAAATGAAGGCTATCAACACTTTAGCTATACCTGCAGCAAAATACAGCTTCAACATTATTAAATAGAAGTTGAATGACATTAAAAGTAGTTCCATATCTCCCACTTTTCAATCCGAGATAAAAAAAAAAAAAAAAAAAATCAGGATGTAAAATTCTGATTTTCCCTATATTCAAACACTTCTCATTCTTCTTTGGCGTAATACAATCTTCCTCATTCAAATTTCTGCCACTCATTTGACGTTGTAAGTTTAGTAAATATCATATTTGGGAGCTTCGGTGTGCATGCCTTGTGGCTTAAATACTGTGCGTTTTCTACTGGTGCACTAGTACAGTGTTTCAGTTTAGTTGAATAATAAATAAAACGTTAAAATTTCTAATACTGATTTTCAAAGTAGGCACTCGCCAGTTAAAATAATGGTGAAGCACACTCTTTCTATCCTCCGTATTTCGACTTATGCTAACTAGTTATTCTCACAGGAAACGCCCGGCTCACAAGGGTGGAATTTCAAATCTAAAGGATGGAATTTTAGGCAGTGGGGAATTGGGGAGGAATTTCAATCAAATGTGTAATTATAATGGTTAAAAAAAATTACGAACTGACAATTCAAAATGAGGAAAAACGAGAAAAATTGTCATCACAAGGGGAGGAATATAATCTAGAACTCTGAGAATCATTGCACTAGACTAAAGGATATTATTTTTTAAATCATTTCACCTCAAACAAGGCGATAATGTCACTAAGACGCAAGGGGCTACTGCGAGTAAAAGAGAATGAAAAGGAACTGGAAACCCAATCTTAAATAGCAAGGGATAAATCTCTACACCTATTCAAAAGATGGAGTAACATTGTGAAATTTGATAAGTAGTACATACTTATAATTGGTAGAAAACAAGACGAGTAATAACTGAGCAGTACTAGAAAAACAGATAAGACTAAATATGTGAGGCGAGGTGAGAAGACTATATCCCCCGTGGATTAAATAAAGAATTCAGTTCGAAATTTCTTGAAGGTCACCAGGATCAACAAGCATCTAAAGCAAGCTAAAGAGTACAACAGTCGAAATGTTGTGATAATGACAGCAAAGATAAGAGCATAAGTCTGAATGTAAATAATGTTAACAGCTAAGTTTATCAAGTCTCGTGAGACGCTTGGAATAGAGTAACAATTTTGGATCATTCGGATTCACTTATAGAGTGAAGTTGCTCCTTATAGAGTACCCTGTCCTTCTAGCCCTCTGCTAGATTAGGCTTAGTTTAATCAATACCTATTGTTGCTTTGGAACATTGATCTGACGAGCAGTACGAGCACAAAGTCTCTTTCAAAGTGACTAGAAGAGAAATGCTCCATGCTCTGTCAATTATCACATGTTATTTAATTTAATAGAATGATGTGTGGAATGTACGTTAGACTTCGTTCTTTTCTTAAAATATGTTGGTGCAATTACAGATCGCATGTTACTTGTAATGTTTTAGTTGCTTCTCATCTCGATAAATTCTCGGTAGCCATCGGTACCAGGAAATTTTTTAAAAAAATGATGTTCTATTAAATACATATTACTCAACTTACAATAATGCAACGCAAACATTAAGCAAGTGTATTTTTTATTCTCTTTCTCTCTCTCTCTCTCTCTCTCTCTCTCTATATATATATATATATATATATATATATATATATATATATATAGTGATTTTCTAAGCCCGGCTTAGATGTGGCACAAGGCCGAAAGTATGGGGTACCCAGTGAGGATCGAACTCACTACTCAGTCGTAATTGATCTAGGAAGACCACGTCGAGGTGCCCCCTATATATATATATATATATATATATATATATATATATATATATATATATATATATATATATATACCTCAGTTTAAAGAGATAAATATATGTATATATATATATTTATATATGTGTGTGTGTGTGTTTGTGTGTAAAGAGAGAGAGAGAGAGCGAGAGAGAGAATAAACATAAGAGTGAACACTATCTGGTGGCACACTAGTCACCAGGAAGTGTTGATTCCGACGTCGTCACTGCTTTTATCTATAAAGGCTCCATCTTCGATATTTAGCGTTCTTCTATCATAGACAACAAATTTTAAACTATATGTGTTTATATTTATGCATGTTCAAAGGTTCTCGGCTCGACCAAGGAGGAGGTTGAAAAAATCAATGTTTGTTCATTTAGTTTGATTTTGTGTAGTCGGTCGAACCGAGAACGTTTCACCCCACCTCACACCTTGTGTGTGCACGCGTGTGTGTGTTGCTCACACGTGTGTGTATATGTGTGCATCGATGGATAAACATTTAGATACATAGATAGACAGAGAGATAGAAAGCGAGAAAGAACAGAGAGAATATGGGTACAACAATTGGTGCCTATTTTTTATTAGGGAAAAACTTACGGTTGATTACAAATTTACGATTATAACAACAGATTTTTTTTTTTAATTACAATAAAGATGATATATAGCAATCCTCGTCGGAGAGACCCCTTTCTATCTCCCATCAGCATGACTGGTACTAACTTCCAGGAGAGTAATTCGTTTCGCCTTCTCGAGGCTAACATTCTTGGCTGACATGAAGTGAAAAGACCATATTGAATCCATCGCGAAACCTGCTGCTAAGAATGTTGCTACACTGTGTCGAGCTAGACTATTTTTCTCCCCTGAGTCAATCATACGTATTTATAAGTCTACCGTAATATTGGATATTGCTGCAACATATGGTCTGGTACTCCTATTGTATATTTAGAGATTCTTGATAAAATCCGAAGAATAATCTGCAATATTATTAGTCCTGACCTGGTGTCTCGGCTTAAGTCATTTTCCCACCGCTGTAATGTAGCTTCCATGTGCCTTTTCGATAAATACTTTCATAGTAATTGTTCTGATGAACTCTTCGCTATGGTACCTAGTCTTTATGAATTTCAGCTCAGTACCAGATTGGCGGCAAGGGCTCATCAATTCACAGTTGAATTGGCTACATGTAACCGTAAGTTTCTTCTCTCGCAGTACTTGCTTGTGGAACTCTCTTCCGGCTCCATACTTTCCAGCCAACTTTTTGATCTTTAAATGCAATATCAATCGTTATCTGCTGTTTTTTTATTACTTGTTATATAGGAACAAAGTATCGCTGTCAACAGTGGAGTTTGAACACAGATCACCAGAGAGCAAACACAGGCGATCCCATTTTGAATAAGTAGATCACGTGATGGTAAAGGAAATGTCAAAGTGATCACTATACGGATTACTTCGGAAATATGCTTGTCAAAATCTCTGCCTCGGGGCAGAAAGGAACCCAGACGAGGTTGTGCCGAAGAACAGAGTGTCGTCTGGGGTGGTAGACAGCTACCCGACCCCATTTTTAAGGGATCTATGTGGAATTTTTACCCGAGCATACGAGCCCGTATACCCCCTACAATAAACTTGGCTTTGTGCCGCATCCGAGCGTGGGGCGGTTAGTGAATATCTCACTATACGGATTACTATTCGGTTACCCGTCCACACGAAGTGCCACTTGCGTTGTAAGAAATTTTCTTTATTACATTTACTGAAACTTTGTCGCCGTAAGTTCGATCTTTGCCTTTGTGACCGTGTTTGTTCTGTTTTGCAACATTGTATAATAATTGTTCCACCGTTTATTGGAACTTTTTTCGTGTTTGTGTGATATGGTGAGGCGACAACCGAGTTTCCCCAGCCAATTACTACCCAAACGGAGACGCCGCCCCCAAGTTCGTTTGCGTAGAATTCGAATAGGCCCAAAAAGGATGAGGCCTATTATGACCGAATGAAGGAAGTATATCAATGAAAATGAATTACTCACTATCCCGGAAGCATCAAAGACCATCTCCCTTCTAACGTCGGATGTTAAAACCCGAAAATTGCTCGGCGTCAGCAGGAAGGCCGTTGAAGAGGCATTGAAATGTCTAAAGATAGTCCCGAAGATTTTAGCCAAACGCTCAAATGCGATGTGGAACATACTGCTAGCTTCAAGGAAGGAAGCAAAACAACTAGCAGGCAGCATTTTGGTGACAAAGACGCTACGGTTGCAAACCGAATACATGGGTACCCGTCGAACAAGACAGTGTACCCATGGATATTAAAGATGATCCTGTGGGAGTCTTCCTTGCCTTGTATGGCCAGGTGAAGGAAGTGGCTCCGATACTAAGTAAAGCTGGTGTGACTCCGATACTAAGTAAAGCTGGACAGGACAAAGTTTCAGGAAATTCCTGATATTCTAATGTGCAGAGGCAGAACATTTTTTTGTAGTAGTGGAAGGTAGAAGGCCGCACTGTTAGTTGTGTGGTACCGTCAATCACTTGACCAAAATGTATCCCGGCGAAAAACCAATGCCCCAGCCAGCTACATCCAAGTAGGTAGCGGCGAAAGACAAGCCCACCGAGGTCACTGAAGGTCCAGGTGAATCGAGGGAAGTGGTAAAAAGGAGGTCAAAAGTTGTTGCCACTTCTTCCTCACCCCTGAAGGATGTTCCGAAAAAAAGAACGTACATTGAAACAGTTGGAGAAGGGTAAAACCCAGCAGCAGCAGCAGAGCAAAGACCAGCCACAGCAGCAGGAGCTTTCCCAGCAGGGCCAGCAGCAGCAGAAACAACAAAAGCACAAAGACCACCCAAAGCAGCAGGAGTTGTCTCAGCAGGAGCATCAGCAGTGGCGACTAAACCAACTGCCCAAAAGCCAGCAGCAACAACAGCAGACAGAGTTATCGCAGTTGGATAGTGACATGAAGACTGAAGGCAT
The DNA here is from genome assembly GCA_903632075.3 of Acanthosepion pharaonis. Lineage (NCBI taxonomy): Eukaryota > Metazoa > Mollusca > Cephalopoda > Sepiida > Sepiidae > Acanthosepion > Acanthosepion pharaonis. Next base: position 46,309 of record CAHIKZ030001768.1, on the reverse strand, counting down.
GCCGCCGCCACGGGCCTCTTCTGTGAGGAATGAGGAGGAGGAGGAGGAGGAAGGGAACGTTACTAAGAAAGAGAAAAAGGCTGATCAAAGTAGAGCAGAGAAATCTGGTGAAAATTACAAAGAAAAATCTGCCCCTAAAAAACAATCGATCCTGATGCCACAAGTAAGACAAAGAGCCTCTCCGCTTCCTCGTCTAGGGCTCCGATTTCACCAGGATCAGGTAGTTAAACATAGGTTAAACAAGATGTCTAGCGAAGCCGTTAACATGCGCGCAGAATTGCACAAGGAAGGGACCGTCGAGGTTCCGATCAATATATTCGCGAGGTCATTTCCTTCTCGTTCTCTGAAGTCGATCAAGGACATGTGCGAGGCGTTTTGGCGGCATTTCGAGTGCCGTTTTACCAAGGGGCCTGGTCTCCGTGGTGACGAGTTTCGTAACTATTTGGCGAATTTCCCTCGGCTTTCGCCGACTTAAGCGACTAGCTACGAAGGTGAGATCACAGAGGGCGAAGTTTACTTGGCATTGAAGAAGGTCGGATAGGCAAGTCTCCGGAACTTGATCATCTGCCTTACGAAATGTACTTGAGGCTATCGTACATCTTTTTCCCGATTTTGACAATAGTGTTCAACAACTGGTTCCGGCAGGGATCCATACCCGACCGGACTTCCAAGGATGTGATCACGCTACAGAAAAAGGGCAAGAGTGTTGGGATGGATTTATATTACAGACCCATAACTCTGCTAAACAGAGAGTTAAAGAATTGGGCCAAGATCCTGACGAAGAGGTTAGTCAGTTGTCGCGAGCTTGTTGGGTTCTGAGGAGACTTGTGCTGTGAAGGGACGAACAATTCATAGCAACCAGCATCTGATCCGCACGATCATAGAGCGTGTAAAAGATGACAAGCTAGCCGCGCTGATCAATTTGGATCAATCCAAGGCATTTGATGGAGTTGACTGTCTGCGGTTCTGCAGGCGGCCGGATTGGAACCCGACTTCTGCAAGTGGATCAGCTGTGATACAGTTGAACGGAAAGCGATTGAACGCTTTTCCGCTGTCTCAGTCGGTCCGACTGTCACCCTTATTTGATGATTTGGGTTTGTGTCCTTCCTTCGCCGGCTGAAGAACAAGGCGTGCAGTCCGGCCCTACGCGGAATCGCTGTTTCCCTGGTAGAGTTCGAGCTAGGTTTTCTGCGTACACTGATGACACGTGTCGTGTCGTGGCGACATTAAGGTGCTACAGAAGGCGCTTCAACGGTACGAGAAGGTGACAGGGGCCAAGATTAACTGTAACAAGTCTTCTGGCTTACGGTAAGGTGCATGGGAGGGGTCGCACTTCCGGTGTCCTTTGGTTGGACTGATGGACCCGTCCGCATTCTTAGTGTGTGGTTCTGGCCCGGACTCCAACTGAAGAAGAATTGGTCAGAAGTACAGGCAAAGGTCGGAGCGTCGGTCCGAACTTGGCTCCGAAGGAGGTTGTCCTTAAAGGGTAGGGCTGAAGCGTGTGCTACTTACGTCTTTCCCATTATTCTTTAGCGCTTGGCTGTACTTCCTCTTTGCTGGACCCGTATGGGGATGAAACATTAGGTCCTTAAAGAAGCCTGTTACCAGTGTCCGTGTCAAGGGAGGCTGGGATTGCCACATCTGGCGAGTCAACGCCATGCCTCAAGGTTGGCTTTCCTACGCCGCGTTTTGAGGGAGGGCTCGATTTTGGCACGGAGTGATAGGGACGCAGATTTGCCAGCCTGTCATCGGTGTGACCTTGGCTTAGAAGAAACGACTTCGCATGCCTTCTACCAATTTCCTCAGATGCGCCCCTTCGGGGATTATGTCGGAAAGTTGACGGCTCATATCGCTCCCGAGCAGCTCGTGTCCATTGATCTCGCGTACGCGTGTGACAATGTGTCGCCCCCGTTCTCCGGGGTAAAACGGATTGTGTTTTTTACGTTGCTAGCCGTGGCAAGAATGGTGGTGTGGATGTCGTGAAAGAAGAGAATCCTGCGAGATGAATGTCATTCGCATCGGAATCTGGTTGTTTTCCTTAAGCATCAGCTAAGGGTAAAAATAAGATCTGATAAAAACCGTTTGATTTCGACAGATTTCAGCGAAAGTTAGGTGACTGAGGCGAGCCTGGTTCGTATGGACGGTGTTAGACTTGATTTTCTCTTTTAAGTCCTCTTGATGCAACGGGACAGTTTCCCCTGGTTAAGTTAGACCGTTTTATGTTTTCCTAGTTAATGTGAATAAGTGTTGTTTCCGGCCTGTTTCCCGGCATACTCTTTTCTCATGGCCCATATTGAGATTCCCAACTGCCCCAGTTTGTTTTTGTCCCCCATTATTCATCTCGACAGTGTCAGCTTTTGACGTTCCCAATTCCGTCATTTATTTTTATCCTTTCCATTCCATTAGTGAGTGTGCTTCTTGATTCTGTCTATCGACAGAATACAGAGGCTACTCTTAAACATTTTGAGGGGTGGAAGTGTGTTTTGTTTTAGTTTTATCTTTGGTTTGCATTTTGAGTTTGTTTTCTGGGTTCATCAGCCCTCCCCCATCACCTCATGTTTCATGAAATTTTTATATTTTTGTGAAAGAGACTATGAACATCATAAATGTTTACATCATGGAGTGTTTTGTAGGTCTCTTGTGAGTTTGTGGTATTGTGGTACATGTAGGATTGGGAGGTGATGGACAAGTTCTTGTGGTGATTGAGTATATTGTACTGAAAAAATAAGTCGTGATTGGGGTTAACAAGGACCAGGATAGTCAGTGAAAACCAGCCCTCCTCCACTTCCCCTTCGACCAATGCCACAATTTTGTATTTTTTTACAAAATAAATATATAAGGATTAATATTCGGATCACTTTTTGGTGGTTACTTTTCGAGCGAGCATTATCGAGCAAGTACTATTAGTGCGAGTGTTATCCGAAGGCATTTGATACCAATATTATTCAACGGCGTTATTATAGTTGTATCTGTGATTAGAAAGCCTCTACTACAACGAGCATTATGAAAGCGATAATGAGTATTTGTTGACATTACAAAAGGGGCAACAAGTGTTCATTGACATCACAAAATTACTTTTCTATTGGTCTCGCTCCTTAATAATATTTTTTTCTTATTATTTCGCACTAAGTAACCCGTTAGGCAAAAGCTAATCATTCAAATGTTGATTTTACACCTAAGCAAATCCACATTCCAAGAGAACGGTCATTCTTCAACGGTCATTCTTCTTCATCTATGCTCCACGGCCCTTCAGGACGTTGCCGATCGTGGCTCTCCATAATTTCCTGTTCTTTGTAACTCTTAGTAAATTTTGTCTTTTTGTTATCTTTCTCTTTTGCCATCCATTTACATAAGCTCGTTATGTAGGTTATGCACTCTTTTCAGCTGTCCCTCTTGCATAATATGCGAGTGTCAAATTTTCCAAGTCCTCTTTTCTCATTAGGGGATCTAGAAATGTCAACTGTGTCTTTCTGATGTTAAGTATATGTTCTCAGCATCCTTCTGTAAAGCCACATTTCTGTTGCTTCAAGCCCTTTCTTCATCTCTAAAGAGATTGGCCAGTATTCACTGCCATATAGGAACCATTGCATTTTTGTATTTGTTTAAGATCGAGGGCACGTCATTTCTGTATTTTTAAGGTCTAAGACACGTCAGATTCATTGTAGTTTCCCTTATGTGACGCAGGTTCGATTAATACAAATATAAAATTTGTCACTTAGCTGATTGACGTTATTTTCAGCATCTCAACTCGATAATATCCATATAGAGATTAATAGACGCGCCCTTCAGCAATCGCTCCGTCCACTCGACAGGAGATACCAGCAATTGATTGTTTATTTTCTTGTTTTTCGTCACTTTTATATTGTTAGAAAATAATTTATGCACTTTTAATTGGTGCAAGGTTGATTTTTTTCTTGTTTCATTGTATGTGTGTGCACGCGCTTCTGTGCGTGCGTGTGTGTGTGCGTGCGTGCGCACGCCATGTATGCGTGCGTGTCTGTTGGCGAGTGCATGCGCCTACACACGTGCATGTTTGTATGTGCGTACATGTAGAATGTCGTGATTTTTTCAATTTTTTCAGAGATTAATTTAGCAATCCGAAATCCGGTTTCGCAGGCAGTCTCTGGTCTTGGGAAATTCTTGATCGTTCCAGGACTTTCTTGAAATGTATGTGTATTTCCAAAGAAAACGGTTAAATTGACAAACACGTCTTATTTAAAAAATAAAACAAATCAATTAATCGAAAACTAAAATAATTTAAATAATTATTTACATTTTTTTTAAAACCATGAACATCTTTCGTTTATTAGACATTAAATTTGTTACTTTGTGTCCTTTATAGTTTTGCTGACTTTTCGGGTAATCTGATGAATATTTATGAGCGTTCTTAAATTTAAAAATTTAGAAAAATCAATGACATTAAAAAAACTTGTTACAGAATAAAACCCTTGCATTTGCCTTTATTCCTATATATATATATATATATATATATATATATATAATTTTGTAAATTTCTTCTTTGACATATTTCCCCGATAGACCAGCGACATCTGAAGAATAATTTTATTTCACAAAATTTACATTTTTCATGTGAAATAAAATTCTTTTTCTGAAGACCCTGTTTCATCGGCAAAACATGTCAAAGTAGATTTTTTTTCTAATCGTCGTATATAGTTAACATACCGTTATTTTCTGACATATATATATATATATATATATATATATATATATATATATATATATATATATATATCAGAATCACTTCAATATATATACTGAATATATATATTGAACTGCTAGGGTTTATCATTGTGTGACCGAAGGTGAAAAGCCTCATGTTTCACTCATAGATTATCCAGCTCCCGAGCAATGTTCCGGTAACTTTTCTTTTACCTTCACCTTGGAATTTATTGGTTCAGCTCGTTATACGATCTACCAGAGTTTCTTTTTCTTGCCCACAATTACTAGATTGATTTGGGGGGGGGGGGGGCTTGAATGGAATGACCAGTGTTAATCCCCAAATCCCAATGTATTTTATTTTCTAAAATAGCACCGATTTTTCGCCCATTCCATTTGTTCACATTGTCGAATAATTCTAAGTATGAGATGTGCGAGTAGTTTAACTGTTTTTGGAATCGACGAAACGAGTTCTAATCCGAGTTTAGTCTGTCATGTTCACTTTCGCACAAAAACCTTTAGTAAAGAAATGAATTCATTTCGTCTAAGCTAAGGTTATATATGTTGTGGGGATCTCCCCTTTTTACATAAGATGGACTCGTCCAAAGTATACTTATACTGACAGAGAGAATACCTGCTGTTGAGATACGCTGAGACAGGTTGAGAGATACGGAGACCGACACAGGGTGTTCTCAGAAAGTTATACAAGAGTCCAGAGAGAGAGAGATGATTACGGCTTTACTTACAGAGATTTGTACATACACTTTCTACTAACCCGCATTCCTGGACTACTAATTTTCACTTCAAGTCTGTATTCTTACATTTAATACACTTATTTTTCTATCTCAATTACTAGCGTTGTTTATTTATTTGTGCACGTTTCCATTCACGGAATCCACAACAACTTGGCGACGAGGATTTCGCACTTCACGGGGACTTAAAAAAAAAATTAAAAAATAAAATTTGCCGTTGCCAGCGTCCACAATAACTTGGCGACGAAAACTTCGAACCCATAAGAAAAAAAAATTCTCTCTCGTCAACACAACAACTTGACGACGAAGAGTACGGACACGTACGGAAAAAATTTTTTTTTCGCTCGCCAACACAATAACTTGGTGACGGAAATTCGAGAGTCACGTCGACCACAACAACTTGGCGACAAGACTCGAAGGAACTCACACAGAGAACACCAAATTAACGACGAACATAAAAGAACGTACACAAGCGAAAGAAAAAAAATTTCGTCACTACCTAAAAAATGGAAGATTTTCAAAAAGCAATGCTTGAGTTTATAAGAAGAAGTAAGGAAAGACAGCTGATAAATGAAGAAAGGCAAATGCAACTCCAGGAATTAATATTAAAAGTAACGGTTAACGCACAACAGAAGAATATCAAAAAAGAAGCGACTTTTTCTCAAGACGCAGTTTGGAACACAATAGAAACATTTAAATACTCTCTAGAAGATGATAAAAATTTCAGGGACTATTACAGACATCGTGAAGACATTTTCAACATTGGTTGCCAAAATTGGACGGAAGCTAAGAAGCTACGTTTATTACTCAGGAAATTGGCAACAGAGGAGTACACAAAATTTGTGGACTATATTCTACCGAAAAAGACAAACGATTTGACGTTTGACGAGGCAGTTACATGCCTTACGGAGCTCTTCAGTCCAAAGACTTCACTTTTTCACAAAAGGTGGGAATATCTCAACCTCGTAAAAAGCGAAAATGAGGACTACTCCACGTTCGTCGCAATTGTGAACAAACATTGCGATGACTTTAAATTGGCAGAATTGACTCCGGACAATTTTAAGTGTCTCATTTTCGTACAGGGATTAGTCACAGCCAAGGACAGTGAAATGCGAAAAAGAATGCTTACGAAACTTCAAAACGAGCCTAGATTAACGCTACAAAAATTGTCAGAAGACTGCCAAAAATGCTTGAGTATAAAAAAATACTCTAAGGATATCTAGGAATCGGGAGTAGCACACATACGTAAGTTGAACAAAAAGTTACGTTTTTCACTCCCCCCCCCACCGAAAGAAAAACAAAAATTTTATAAAGAAAATTATAAGGCGATTAATGACAGATCAAAGCAAATATAAGCCCCCCACCCTCTGCATGTTACAGATGTGGCGGATTCAACTGGAATAAAGACAAACTGTTTAGCTTGTGAAAAAATGGGACATAAGGCATCTCAATGCAGAAACAAAACACACTAGTAGGGTAAGAACTACTAGAATGGACTACGAAGACAAACTAAACACAAGCAAATACGTGGAACTCGAGATTTTAAATAAGGTAAAATTACAGTTAAACTCAGGATTGGATCTAACTATAATTAATTTACAGACATGGAGGAAGCTAAATAGATCGACCATGATGCATACACAGGAAATCGCCAAGTCTGTTATAGGGAGGCGTATCAATTTTGAAGAAGTAATTCTAAACGTAAAATTCCATGATAAAACGAAAAAATTGAAGATATTTGTAATGAAAGACACAGAAAATTTGGTGGGCACGGACTGGATGCAAAGATTTGACGTATGGGATTTACCCATTAGCTCATTTTGTAAGAAAAGAGTGCGAACCGTCAGGAGCTACAAAATTAAAAGAAGAACTACACAGGCAATTTCTCGAAGTATTCTCGAGCGGTTTGGGACGATGTAATAAGTTTACAGCTAAAATTGAACTAAAGGAAAATGTTCAGCCAGTATTCAAGAAAAAGCGAAACGTGCTTTTTGCAACCATAGAAAAAATTGACAAGCAGTTAGATAGATTGGTACAAACTGGAATCCTTTCAAAAATCGAATTCAGTGAATGGGCGGCTCCAGTGGTCTACGTGAAGAAAAAATCCGGAAAAACACATGTTTGCGCAGATTTCTCGACTGGTTTAAATAAGGCTATCAAGGATTACCACTACCCATTGCCAAGCCCGGAAGAAATATTTACCAAACTTAACGGTGGTAAGGTATTTTCTAAGATTGATTTAAGCGAAGCTTATCTTCAGATTCCAGTAGAAGAAAGTACAAAAATTTTATGTATCAATACTCACAAAGGACTTTACAAATTGAACAGATTGCCATTTGGGATAAAAGTAGCACCGTCAATCTTTCAACAGACTATGGATACCATGCTCATGGGATAGAACTTTGCTGCTGCTTACTTAGACGACATTTTAATTAAAAGCGATAATGTAGAAGAACACGCAACGCATATTAAAGAAGTCTTTAAAAGAATTCAGGATTTTGAGTTTAAAGTGAAGGAGAAAAAATGCGATTTTTTTTCTAAAAGAAATCAAGTATCTAGGCCATATAATCAATGAAAGTGGCAGAAAACCAGATCCAGAGAGGGCATCTGCAATAAAAAATATGCCTGAGCCGAAAAATGTCGCAGAGTTGCAAAGCTTTCTTGGTCTAGCGAACTATTACGGTAAATTCATTGAAAACATGCACAAATTGAGGGCTCCTTTCAATGAATTATTGAAAAAAGATAACAAATGGAACTGGACGGAAGATTGTCAGAAAGCTTTTAAGGCGATCATAAAGAAATTAACGTCTGACCTAGCACTGACGCATTTTGATCCCAAACTGGAAATTATCATTGCTAGTGACGCAAGCTCCCACACCGTGTGAGCTTGTATATGCAAGATGTATACACAAGATGCAGGATGGCACAAGGAAACCTATAGCTGACGCATCTAGATCGTTGTTACCAGCAGAGAGGAATTATTCGCAAATTGAGAAAGAAGCGTTAGGCATAATATTCGCCATAACTCGCTTCCACAGATACATATATGGAAGAGAGTTTACTCTTCAAACTGACCATAAACCTCTTCTCACTATATTCGGTATCGAAAAAAGGACTACCAATTTACACAGCCAGCAGACTTCTGAGATGGGGAACTATGTTATTGAATTATAATTTCAAACTAGATTTCCTACCGTCGAAGAAAATTGGTCATGCGGATGGATTATCTAGATTGGTACCTGCGAAATGCGAACCTCTGGATACTCGGTAATAGCGGCTTTGCGAGCCGAAGACGAAATTAATAAAGTGCTAAACAATACAGTAAGGGAATTACCAGTGAACTTGTTACAAATTAGAAGAGAAGCTGAAATGGATGAATTCATACAAAGAGAAAAATAGAAGAAAAAGAAAGAAATCTAACGGAGTGTTTTTCAATTTGTAATCACGTATTCCTTTATAATGAAAGAGTGGTCATACGCAAATCTTTACAAAGACGAATTCTGAAGGACTTTCCTCTAGGACACCCAGGGAAAAATCGTATGAAAGCGTTAATGAGAAGTTTCGTGTATTGGCCTAATATGGATAACGACATTACTCAAATGGTAGAAAAATGTAGAGGCTGTGCTGCGGCAGCAAAGGCACCACCTATTATACAAAAACCATGGCCTAAGGTGGACAGACCTTTGTCTAGTATCCATGCGGACTATGGAGGACCCATAGATTGATATTACTACTTGATAACGGTAGATAGCTTTAGCAAGTGGCCAGAAGTTTTCAGATACAAAAACCCTACGACGGAAAACACGATTGTCTATACGAGTTATTCGCAAGATTCGGCGTTGTAGATTGCCTTGTAACGGATAATGGTACCCAATTCACCTCGAGCGACTTTCAAGAATTCTGTGCGACTTATCAAGTCAAACATATTAAAATAGCACTTTAGGAAGGAACCCGGACGAAGCTTTGTCGAAAGCAAAGGTTTCGTCCGGGGAGGTAGACAGATCTCGATATCAAAGTGGATATTTTTTGGCTGAGCCTACGGGCTCGAAGAAACCCACGTTAAACTCGGCCTTGTGCCACATACATTCCTCGTAGGTGGACTGTTAAATACCGAGATACGTGAAGATACGTTGAGACAGGTTGAGAGATACGGAGACCGATACAGGGTTTTCTCAGAGAGTTATACAAGAGTCCAGATAGAGATGATTACGGCTTTACTTACAGAGATTTGTACATACACTTTCTACTAACCCGCATTCCTGGACTACTAATTTTCACTTCAAGTCTGTATTATTACGTTTAATACACTTATTTTTCTATCTCAATTACTGTCGTTGTTTATTTGTGCACGATTCCATTCACGGAATCCACAACAATATAATAGAGTATACTAAGCTCTCTAGTATTGGGTGGTAGCTAGTCTAAGAGACGAACTGCTCTGAATTCAAAACTGTGGAGAAGTCAAAGAAAAAACGCTCAACTAACATTCCGAATAAATTATGCCAATTCATGGATATTATGTAAATGAACACTATTGATTGATTCATCTTTTACGGCTTATTAGCCTTTTTAAGATTATGTAAGGCTAAAAAATATTTTACCTTATACGATTTTTTTAGATAATAATAATTTAGGGATACAAGTCTTACTAATTAAGCCTTAGCTGGGAGAGAAGAGATGTATTCATAGCTTTCCCAAGGGTATTTGCACGTAAGTGAATATAACAAACCCAATGGAAATTGGAACTCGACACTTCGATTAACAATCCTGAGCTATTATCCTTTCCTCCACCTGCACAGCCAAGCTTACAGCAGCGGGTATTCCCAAGCGGTCATCCATCTAGATACTGACCAGACTCGACGTTGCTTAACTTCGATGATCGTACAGGAGCTGGTGTTTCAACGTGATGTGGGTGTAAGCCAAAAAACGAAGCTGTGGTGAGCTATGATCGCATACATTCTGAAATAACATTACTTTAACAGAAATTCCAAGTGTATCAGTGTTTCTTTTTCTGTCGTGACTATTCGAGTATTATTATTATTATTTTCTTTTATTTAAGGTTTGTTTTAAGTGTTTAATATGAGAACTAAGGTAAATGAAGGGCTTTCTTGAAATTTATTAAGAGTTTTGTGAGTACGTGAGCAGTAGTCACGCGAAATCTTTTGCATTTCGCATAAATATGGATTTCTGGGATTTTCTTAATATGTGTATTCATATTTTCTTAATCATTGCTTGCGCTCCTAAGTAAAAAAAGAACATTAATTGTGTTTAAATGCCATCTTTTTGTAATTTCTATTTCCAGATCCTTATATTTGCAGAGCTTATCATATTCTTTCGCTGAAATATTTTTTATCAGACATTCTGATCATGTTGATAAGATAGCATTTATGCACATTGAAGTCTTTTATGAAAACAGCTGGTCTATTAGCTTGTTTAGTGAGGTCGGTGTGTATGGTGAAATCCCAAAGTTATACCATCGCCTTCTAGAACTGCTGATGTTTTCTGTTCATACCATTACTCTATATGGGGTAAGCTATAATGTTGCCATATCTTCTATTAAAATATTAACCGACACTATAGTGCCCATTTTTAAATTTACTTGATGCTAGGTTAAAGCAACCAGATATTAAATGATCAACAGCGTATACACAGAAACGATATTTTGAATCTATTCCTTTCTTTGAACTATATGACGGCTAAGATCTTATTAGCAGTCTTTGGCATTTAGCTGCTAGGATAAACTCTTCTACTTCTGGTTTCAACCCAGAACTCTACAGCCACTGATAGGTCAGTTATCAGGGCGTTGTACACTTCCAGCAGTCCCAAGTAGACACAGATGATCCACATCATTAGGAGGACGAATTATATATATATATATATATATATATATATATATATATATACATATATACACGGCGGACAATGAACATTTTGTGAGATTTTTCTTCATTTTTTTTTTAAAGTTTTTATTTTAACATTCTTTTAATTTTTCTCTCATGAAGAGTAAGAGTGTGTAGCAATTTCCGTAGTGGTTATCGTCCCAAGCGTTTCGACTAATACTCTTGTCCTTTTCAAGTGAGTGTCGGAGAAGAGGTATTTCGTTCTTAGCATATTTTTATGTTTGTTTCCTATACTGTGTTGTTTTGGGAGTAATAACGATTTCATTAATATTGGAGTTTTTGTTTTAGTGATCAAAACATAACCAAGGTGCCCTGGCTGCTTTCAAAGAAAACAATGTTAAGTGTAGATAAGTTTTTTTTTTCTTTTCTTTTTTTTTTAGAAGTGCTTCAATTATCTTTAATTAGTTTTAACCCGTGAAAAATTCACGGTTCTCCTATTTTAATATTCTGATGAAACTTAATTCTTAAGTTAATAGTTAATAATTGAGTGAGCTCATGGTGAATTCTACGACAATAAATTATCCGTAAAAATTCCCCTATCGTATGGTCAAATATTTGAGGTTAACAACTTTAACAAAATATTGCAATAACAATCATAAACATGAATGATGATCGTTATTTTAAGAAGTGGGTACAAATGGAAAGATTGAAATTGACAACGTTTTCCATTTCACTGAAACAGCCGTCAAATATTTCTATTTTCTTTCCTTCTTTCCTTCTTTCCTTCCTTCCTTCTTTCCTTCTTTCTTCCTTCCATTCATTTTCTCATTCAAACCAAGAAATGTCTTATTCTTTCTTTCCACGCGATAAAAGTAGAATAGTCCATTATTTATGAGGTATTGTGAACTAATGAAGAGAAGAATAAACACAATTATAATAAGATGGTTTTTACAACCTGATTTTTCTTATGGGTGCGGAAGAATTTTTCTTTTTCAATTCATGTGACGATTCTCACTCAACATAGGATCAGAAACAAAAACAAAATATATTAACAATGAAGATTAACCTCTCCCACATACACTCTTGAAAATGATTAGTCGAAAGCGCTTGGGACAATAATCGCTACGTACAGTTTCTACAAAATCTAAGTCCTCATAGAAGAGAAAATTGTAAGAACGCTATAAAAACTGAAGAGAAACGCACAAAGTAGTCCTTGTCCGGTGAAACATGTATGAAAATTGCTACCCAAATATGATAATTATATATGTATATATATATATATGTGTTTGTGCTAGTACTGACTCATTCAGTGTTCATAACAGTAGTAACTTGTGATATCCGCTGGAAATTGAGAGACACGAAGTCTGGTCAATATTCCATCGTTCTTCGTATTCTGACGAAAACAAAAACAAGATCTTGATGATGATAATATTATTAGTAGTATTTTTTTTGTTTTTTACAAAGTCTCAGAAAGCGTATCTTGTAAGAATTTCTCCCATAGATAAATGGTTGATACGCCTCTTTGTCGAACAAGATGAAAATATCCGTGAAAGTTAGGTTGAGTTCAGAACCATTTTTCTCAGTATTGATTCAGTGTCATAGTTTCGGACGTTTGAGAACCTTATCGACTTTTTCTTATTTACAATCATATTTTGCTACAAAGACAGTTCTTTCTGGCGTTTTTCTGATCCCGATTGTTTTCTCTCTGTACGATTTTATCACTTATAATTTCACGACTCTTCTAGTCATCAGTTCTTGCAGAGTTGCATTATCATTTATCCTTCCGTTGTAACATGACATCCTATCTCTCTTTTAGATTAAAGCAAACGCATTCACCTCCTTTCTGTCTCCTTTTAAAAAAATAGGGGAAAAAAAAAAGAGAATACAATTGGACGCTTGTATTCTTTCCCTTTACCCACTCCACCTGACCGCAATAATTTGGGATGTGTTGGATGACGACGGATGGACTCCTAATGTAACTTTTGTTCACGAATTTCTGTTAAAATTGCTTTACTTTCTAGAAACTGGAGTATAATGTCAGACGAAAGCGGAAAAGAGAAACAGACGAAATTGAGACATAGTGTGTGTAAAAAGATATTGGCAAATATTGTAATGAAGAAATTGCAAGAATTATTCGTTTTCCAGTTTCTCTTTTCTATTACTTCGTTTCAGAAATGCTTGAACTATTACATTCGATTAATACTTGACGCAAGACATTGCTCGAAAGAGTACGATATGAACATAGATAGATAGATAGATAGATAATGATTTATATATGAGATGGGACTGAAGATTTAAAATGCTAATTTTCATATGTTGCACCAATATTCCGTGTCTGAATGTAAGTTCACCTTTAAGAAAATTGGCTTTTATGTAAACTCGAATATTATTAGTGACAAACATTCCAGACACCAGACATAAGACAGATATATAGGTCTAAAAATTGATAAACAGTGAATGAACTCCTCGACTTTGTACGCTGCTTCTGCATTAAAATACCATTTCAGCCTGTTAAATTATTTGCCTATCTTTAGTTAGAGCTATAATCGTTATGGTGACGACACCGTAAGAATTAAAGTAGGTCAAATTCAACAGAACTTCAAGAAAAATTTTTTAAAAAAACCTCTATATACGAAGAGGTGTCGAAAAGTTCTTGGACTGGTATACTTCCCCAAAGTTTGCCAAATAACCAAACTTCAGAATTTAGGGAGGCGAATACCGTCATGTTCGAATCTAGAACTACTCAGCACCCACCTTGTATATGTATATCTTCTAATTAATTATGTATGCAGGAAAACCTGCAGAAGTGAAGTAGTCTTTTTAATTACTTCCGTACTCACTATCGCTCAATCTAAAATTGAAGATATGACCTTTTCTGCCAAGAAGTGGCAATCACTATATATATATATATATATATATATATATATATATATATATATATATATATATATATATATATAAACACAATAATGCTATCCCAAATTTACAGGAACTGATTCTATAAATGCAGGTGTTAATCCTTAGGAAACTATTCTACTTATTTACTTTTCAATCTGAAAATGGAAACAAAAAAGAATTAAACTATTTTGATAATTGAATAAAAAACATTTATTTATTAAGATATTTCCAGATTCAAATTATGTTTTCATCATATTTCTGTTCAGAAATATAATTTTTTTTACTCTAGTGTCATCAGCTGTTGCGTCTCTGTCTTTGTCAGGGGCGGCTCCGTCGCAACTGAGGAAAATTATACTGAGGCCAGCGCAAATGACGGTTGCCGGGGGCTCGGGCAATTTTTGATCCTAGCCCGTTTGTACGCGCTCGGGTTCCCACCTTAAAAACTGACTTTGTGTCACAACTCGTTTTAGTGGGTAGACAGAGTAAATGCCCAGTGCCATCAGCTGTGTTATGGTTTCTTAGCCACATTCGAACTAAATAATATATCCAGTTATGTATAAGAACGATTTTTATTTCATCAGAAAGAGATGGTTCTAACATTTCCAGATTGTCAAATATTTCTGAACCTTCCTCACACAGTTTATAATCATAAGATGTACATTGGTGACCTGGCTTAACATCAAAAGCATCACTATTTACATTCTGATTTAAAAGTAAATAAGACTGCTTACTATTCATCTTTTCAATACACTGTTGGACATTTATAAAATAGTTGCCACCTTCGTGAGTTTTATACACTTTTTCGTAAGAACATCGGCTCCATAATTATATGATTTATTTCTTCCTAATTGGCCTTAAAAGCCGCGTGGTATGTCTTCTACTACGTTCGCACGATATTTTGGCAGTATCTACCTAAATCAGGATAAAATATTTTAGTGAATATTTTAGTGAACACGATGAAGGCCCCCTCTAGATTATTAGAATTTTTTTTTCTAATGATATGTAGGAAACGATAATTTAATATCTCAAGTATGTTTTATAATGTTTTGGCCGATGCACACGTCTCCCAGATCTTGTTGTAACATCTTTCTGTGTTATTTTTTCCGTGGTGTGTCATTTTCTTTGCTGGATGTTTAGACTTTTGAGTGATATTTGAATCTGGATACTCATGTTTTTCTGTTTATTGCTGTTGGTTATCGACATAGCAATATTATCATGTTTTCCATTTTTCATGATGGTGTGAAATACTTGTTGTTTCTGTCTGTTAATAACTTGGTATGGATCTAAGTAACTTGAACATAAAAGTTTTTTGTGCCGTCATTTCTTATAAATATATATGTGCATGCGAAAAGGTAATTTGGTAGATATATATTTTTGTTTGTTTATCGTGTAGATGTAAAATTAATAATGACATTCTGTTTTAATTCCTGTACAGTTACTTGTTGGTTAAATGTGTGTGTTATCATCACAGTATTGGCCAGGCAGTGTCAATGATGTACCGAAAACCATTTCAGCTGGTGTACTACCCAAGTCCTCTTTTACAATGTTTCAGATTGATAAAAGTACCAGTGGTAAATTCTCTACCTAATTAGTTTTATTTTGTTTCATCGCTAGATCTGCCTTTAACTGTCTATGGAAACGTTCTACCATCCCGTTTGTACAAGGGTGATAAGATGTAGTGTTTATGTATCGTGTTCCGAGTAAGTGACTGAACTCTCTAAATAATGTAGACTGGAACTGAGCTCCTCTGTCTGTTGTGAGTACTGAAGGTACTCCAAAATATTGCAATCCAATCAGTAAGTAATTTCTGGCTATAGTTGTGGCAGTGATATCTTTGATTGCTATTGCAGCAGGACAGCGGGTAAACCTATCTATGATAGTAAGGACAGATGTATATCCTTGAGAACAAGGTAAAGGTCCTACAATATCAACATGTATGTTCGTGAATCTTACATTAGGTGTGTTGAATGTGCCTTCAGGTGATTTGGTGTGCTTATTTATCTTGTTCTTCTGGCATGATAAACAATCTTTGTCCAATTTCTTATGTCGGTTGACATGTTTAGTCAAACAAAATGTTCAGTAATGACCTTTATAGTTGCACGTTTTCTTGGGTGAGACAATTTATGGAAGTGTTGGAATACTTGCTGTCTCAAATTTGGTTGAATGTATGGCCGTGGTTGAGTTTGTGAAATGTCACAATATAATTTTGTACTACTGAATGGAACAGATAGTTCAACTAATTTTAGTGATGTGCTTTGCTTTATTACTTGTAGTGAAGTGCCTGCAGTTTGTTCTTTAACAATTAATTTGAAGTTCAAAGAACTAGAATCTAAAGAACCAATTGTGGCACATGATAGTGCATCTACCACTATATTTTCTTGACCTATCACATATCTGGTATTTGTACAGAATTGGGAAATGTAATCCAGGTGTCTGACTTCCCGTAGATTATATATGTCAGTATGTGTTTGTAATGCATGTATTAATGGTTTATGGTCTGTATATATGGTGAAATCTCTGCACTCCAGGAGGTGTTGAAAATGTTTGATGGAAAGTTATATTGCTAATAGCTTCCTAGAAAAGGTGATGTACTTGGATTGTGTTTTATTTAGTTTAGCAGAGAAGAAGGATATTGGTGTGATTTGTTTGTTCAAGATTTGGTGTATAACCGCACCCATAACTGTTGATGAAGCATCTGTTGAGTTTAATTTCCTTGCCATCATTAATGCAATTCGGCTTAGTGAAGTTAGCTAAAGATATTTTGGTGTTGTTGAATGCTTCTAGAGTATCTTCCTTTAACGTAATCTATTTTGTTCTTGTTCTTGAGTTGGTTCGTTAAGGGTGATATTACCGCTGAACAAATGGGTATAAATCTCCTGTAATAATTGATAAGCCCTGTAAATCTTCGCAATTATCTTAGTGACGTTGATTGCGGAAAATTGGTAATTGCCTCTGTTTTGTCTGGTAAAGGTGAAATACCTTCTTGGTCAATTTCATGTCCAAAGAAATTTTCTTTTGGTTCTCCAAAAACACACTTATGGACATTGATTTTGAGCCCAACATGTGAAAGTCCTTGAAAAGTTTCTTCCAAATGTAGTTTGTGTTCTTCGCGTTTTTTTGCTGGCGATTAAAACATCATCAATGTGTGCATATATGAAAGGTAAACCTCTAAATACCTCGTCGGTTAGTTTCTGGGAGGTCTGAGCGGCATTACATAATCCAAAAGGGATTCTCATGAACTCGTATAATCCGAATGGCGTCGTCAGAGAAGTTTTGTAGATGTCTTCTTCGGCAACTGGTACTTGGTAATATGCCTTCACCAGGTCTAGTTTCGAGAAAATACGAGCGCCTTGGAGACCATTGTAAAATCGTGTATATGTGGGATCGGGTATCTATCAGGGATGGTTTTGGTTTTCAATCTACGGAAATCGCCACATGGATGTTATGCTGTCATGTTGGATTTTTGGACCAGCAGCTCTTGGATGGGAGTATGATACCCAACTGTAGCGTTTGCTGGAACTCTGCCTTGGCTATTTTATATTTGTCAGGTTTTAATTGTCTCGGCGTAGAGTGTAATTGTTGTACTATTGTTTTTATATAATGTTTGGCATTGTGTTAAATTGTGTCCGTGCTTTTGAAAGGATAAGTAATTTTCGCGTGTCTTTGCATTAATTCCTTAATACCTTATGATAGGGTAGTTCTATATAATGAATACCTTCTTTGATTTAAGAAACCTTGAGAAAATATTTTTATCACTTAACACGAGGGTTTGGTCATTTGATGAAAAAAATTCCAATCGCTATTTTTTACATCTCTAGAAAGATCAAAAACGAGAAGACCACATATAAAAAGAATTAAATTTACAATGTGAACACTCTGAAAAAGTTATTTCAAAATTTTGTTTTTGTTTTTAAAAAACTCAAAAAAGAATTTATATACCGTATTTGTTTCTAGTGGATTTTTAAAAAACTGTGTTTTTTCTTTGAGTTGATCCAAAAACAAATTTCTTCTGGTGCAATTTACCTCGATTTTATTCACTTAAGAATTTTACAGTGAATTTTGAAAGCCATCGAACCCTTCTGCCTAAGATGAAATATTTGTAAGTAAATAAAGATTTATTTAATCTATCTAAAAATGTATGATTAAAACTTCTCAATGTAGGATAGCATATTTTCTGAGATTTAATATATTTTTTTTTTTAAATTACGAACGATTTCTCATTCAGACTAACGTTACTTGAAGAAATAAAGAAAAGTCGTCTTCTTCTTTGAAGTCTTAAGATTTTTAATTGGTTTTCTTTTTTTAAGTTGCGCGCCTTCCCAAACCAGAGGTCTTTTAGGCGGAAAATTAAATTAAATTAAAATAAAATACTACATTTTTTCAAATCTATTTGTAATTTATATTTTCCTCTTATTGTCCATGAAATTTGAAATTATTATTATGTTTAATTAATAGTTTGAATAATTGAAATTTCCGATATTTTTTTGCATACCACGGGATACTAATTAGATTTAAGAGCAAAATCATTGGATCAAATGAAGGATTATAGTTGATTTTGATAGTAAATGATAACGCACATAGGTTTTAAGAAATATTTGGGTTTTATTGTTTTATTGTCCCAATGATGTTTACCTGTAATATATTTTATGAGTCTGTGGTGCCAGTCCCGGAACAGACCACCATGTGCACTCACAACTGATTTTTTTCAGGAATGTTCTCTTCCTAGTATCAGCAGGAACCAGGCTAGTACGTTCTTTTGATCTGCTTTTTGCGGAAAATTCTGAAATAATCTTTGGCGTGTTTTCAATTCATTGTTAAAACAAAGTTTTCAAATTGTATTAGTAAAAAAAAAAGTTTATTGACATATATTTATTGAAAAATGACTACATTAATTTATTGTAAAAAAATTATTTAAGAATTCAGATGAAAAACAAGTTTATTTTTCCGAAAAAAGCAAATAAAAAAAAACGTACGAGGCAGACTCCTGCTGTAAATTTGAAGGCGGCATTCCTTAAAAAAAAAAAAGCTGAAAAATTCGCGAGTGCGTATCTTGAAGATAACCAATTATTTGCTTTTTTTTTTATTGGAAAACGTTGATATAAAATATTGAATCAATTGAAGAATCCCCCCAGATTGATCAACTGTAAAATCTACACCCCAACGTAACTCAACTGTACAACATCCTCCCAGACAGATAAATTGGAGATATTTGAAACTTGTTAAAAATGAATGTAATTTTTTTTTCTTTTCAATAGGTTCTTTTCGTAGAAACAGATTGGAGATATTTTAAATAAAGAAAAACATTTGTAGTAAAGTAGAACCAGAAATATACGCGATTTAAAGTTTGTTTACATTTCGAAAATTTTTACTAAATTTGTAATTTTTAAAGCTCAAAAACTGTATAGATATCACCTTCTTCGGAGATTTCAAGAGATTTTCTATAAAATCACTATTTTAGAATTATGTGAAAATAGCATTCTTCATCAAATTTTAATTTTTTTTAGAGATTTTTAAAGTAAACATTTTCAGAAAAATCAAATCTAGTGCATATTACAAGATTATCTTTTTATATTAGTATTACAATCTAAGTATCTTAGGTTTGTAATATGAAAAAATAAATTAAGATTATTTAGATGTAAAATTTTCAATTATTACGCTTTAAAGTCTTCCGGAACGATTTTAAAAATATTTTTAGCTATTCATTTAGGATCAACTGTAGAATCTCCATTCCAAGTCAAGTGTAGAATCCCCCCCCAAGCACGAATGGGTTAAAGAGATTCTTGAATTGATCAAATTATTTTTACATCGAGTAGTAGAAACAAAAAAAGATTAAAGTCAAAAGTGTAATTATTTAATATTGACTCATAATGTTTATTGTTTATTCTTTTAAAAACTTTATTTTAAAACACGAATATTTTTAAATAACCGGCTGAACAGATGAAAATAAATAAATTGTTATTAAGTATTTCTGTCCTTATTAGTTTAGTTTTATTACTATCTTTCATAACGCCGTAAGGTTAAAAAAAAAAAAAAAAAAAAAAAGTATACACCGGAAAAATAACGAGGGGCTAGTTACTTTGCCTAAAAAATTAATTGTCAAACAGTTCTCTGGAGTATAAGTTAATGTCTAATGCAAGTGTCAGAGGTAAACATTTCTTATAAAATTTTAATGATTTTTTAATACAAATGTTCAATGTTCAGTTATTTTCATTACGACCATTACTATGAATTAAATTTTAAATCATTATATTGAATAAAAGAATGAAATAAAAAGGGATGAGGAAATATATAAGAAAAAAAAAAGGATAGTAAATTTAAAAAATTGAATTTAAGAAAAGATTTTTAAAAATCATTGGCTGTATAGGATAAACTCCTGTAATTATTTACTTCTATTTTTAAGCAACACTTCCCTATGCTATTATAAGATGCGAATTTCAAAAGAAAGATTAATCGTTTGCTCCGACTGTAAAACCAGGGAAAAATAGGGCGTTGGTAATGCTACCAGAGTGGTTTTACAAAACTATGGCCAATAGAGATACTGTTTTGAGATCATGGTTGCTGTACTCAAAAAACGAACAGATATCTTTATTGTTTCTGCTATTGTCTTTTACTGAAGACAGAGCAACGCAAATCAAGTCTACCAAGAAACCCAGGATTTCAAAAGTTCTGGAAGCTTAATTCACAAATACCTGAACATGAAAATTAGTCTGACCACCAAAGAGCTTTCAAGGAATGGAAGATGTCGGAAATGACCCTTAATAAAGGTAAAAACCCTTGACAGTAAATTACCAGTACAAACTATGAAAGAAAGACAGATTTGGAGACGGGTTTTAACACGTTTACTTGATGTTGTGAAGTTTCTAACGAAACAACCTTCCTTTGTCTCTGTACTATGTATGTCATTTTTCTGATCAGTTTTTTTATAACGCCATCTTCCCAGAATTCTTTTCCACGTTGGTACATTTTAAAAAACACTTTATTACCAGGTTTAAATTATTTATATTATTTTGATTCCTTGATGTTTTTGTCTTCTGTTCTGGTAGTAATTTGTTAAATACGGACTTAATCTTCTTGTCGAACATCAACTGTGCAAGCGACATTCCAAACATGATGTTCGGGTTTGGTGTTATTCTGTAAGCACTCAAAAATTGTTGTAGCATTTCTTCAGCTGACTCCTCTACCTCCGACCTTTTAATGCCCTTTTAAACGTATCGACAAACTGCTCCGCTTGTCCATTTGATCTTGGTGATAAGGAGGAGTTGTAATATATTCTATTGCTAACGATTTGCAAAAAAAAACTTAAATTCACTAGACGTAAATTTAGTCCCATTATCTGAAACAATAGACTCAGGAACACCGAACCTTGCAAAAATCTCGTATAGGAAATTTATCGTTACCGCGGTAGTCGGTTTTCTGTATTTTAATATTTCTGGTCATTTAGTGTAACTATCGACTACCACTAGATAGTATGTTCCGTTTAACGGTCCTACGAAGTCTGTATATATTCTGGACTATGGCATATCGGTTTTCGGCCAAGTTTGAATTTTGATAGGCGGTGACTTCGCTTCCAGAGCACAACCTCTGCATGATTTCACTAAATTTTCGATATCCATTTTTGGCCAATAAGTATAACACCACATTGAGGATTTCATTCTAGAAATTCCTGGATGCCCTATTAGTATACGTTTTTGCAACGATGCTGGTATCACAATTCTTTCTGCGTACATATGTACATCATTACATAATGAAAATGCATTTTTTCCAGTAATATATTTCCTTTAAATTATATTTTTTCCTTTTGCTTCTTCATTTTCATTATAAAGTCGTATTTTTCCCGACTTAACTCTTATTTCCTCCAATGTTATGGGCAGTTCTTTTACAGTATTGTATAATACGTTATTAATTTCATTTTCGGCACTTATCGCTGCAATTACTGTGTCTTCGAGTGGTTCGCAGAATCCTGGTATTAGTCTAGATAATCCGTCTGCATGACTTCATTTTTTGGATGGTAGAAACTCCATTTTATAATTATAGTTCAATCGGATAATTCCCCAGGACTGCAGTCTATTTGATGTATGTGTGAGAACATCTTTTTTTATTCATATATGGACAATAATGGACGATGGTCTGTCTGTAGTATGAATTCTCTACCATGTATGAATTTGTGAAACTTTTTCATAGCAGATATGATTGCCAATGCTTCCTTTTCGATCTGGCTGTAGCTTTTTTCAACTGCAATTAATGATCTTGAAGCATAAGATATTGGTTTCGTTGTTCCGTTCTAATATTTGTGTAGTATCACTGCTCCGATATCCGAATCACTTGCATCTGATGCATCTTTAATTTAGGGTCAAAATGAACTAGTGACAAATCCAATGATCTCTTGTTCTCTTCGAAAGCATTTTGACATTTACCTGTCCAATTCCATTTCAAATCATTCTTTAGCAGGTTATTCAAGGGTGCTCTTAATTCGTGCATGTTTTATATATATATATATATATATATATATATATATATATATATATATATATTAAAAGTAATTCATCGAGTCTAGAAGAAACCTCAACAGAATGCAGAAAGCACTGGACGGCTGTTTCGTGCTATATTTAGGACTCATCAGCAGTGCGCATCCACTACCGAGAATTGAAACCCGGACAGTTACATTGACAGGCAAACGTCATGCCAACTGTACTAACAGGCCTCGATGACGAAGAGATAACGAACTAGACTCGATAATGCGCCGCTCATTCACAAATTCCGTGGTAGAATTCATCAAAGTTTCCTTTACCCATAGGACTAGAGCCACGACTACTATCCCCAAGCCGCTCCATCCAGAGTATTAGAAGCCGGTTCAAGCAATGATATACAAATGATAGAAATTAAGGAGGATTTGAGATAAGTAAGTAATTCATCGAGTCTAGAAGAGACCTCAACAGAATGCAGAAAGCACTGGACGGTCGTTTCGTCCTATATTTGCTTTCGTGTATGTCCCTAGACCTTCAGAGAAAACTTCTGGAAAACTCATTTTCAGTTCATTTTTCAATTTTTCAGTTGCCGTCTTAGTACTGGTCGTAACAATATTTATCTTGTTGCAAAAAGAGATAACTGGAAGGTCCCAAAGATCTAATAACGCAATCCAGTCTGTTCCAAACAAATTAGCAGTATTCTTTAATACAAACACCACTGCTTTTCTGGTTTGTAGTTTTTCTCTTAGATGATCGGACACTATGTACTTGTGAATTGTCTTTTTCCTCAATTCTTGCAGTATTGAGTTTCAAATTGACAATATGTTGACATTCTTCTATTTTTCGTAGAGTTAATTTGGAATCCCTTTCTAATTCAGCAACTATCCTGGGTCTTATCTCCGCATCCTTAGAAGTTAAACCCTGTATGAATATCAGGCATTTGAATAAATCAAGAGTTAATTCATTTAACTTGAACTTCTCACATTCTTGATTCACGACTCCTGCATAAGTGACAAAATCTTCATCGTCGGACTTTACTAAGTTAAGACATTGCCATCGTGTATTAAATAATGAGCTCCTATCACCATTTTTTTATAGAATTAGGACAGTTTCATCAAAGTTTATCTCTTCTGGTTTTTCCGGCAAAATATAATTCACATATTTTTCATGATCCACAGGTCACAATTTCCTTAATAATAACAGAACATTCTTTTCATCATTCCAATGCGAACAATCCCTTTTGAAAATCCCTTCGTATCTTCTATAATAAGCTGGAAAAGTTATCCCTTCATCTGGACTGTATACAAATTCGTTGATAGCAACAGCATCTGGAGTGAATAAATCTGAAGTTTTTCCTTGCATGGTTTCGGTAAACAATTAAAAAAAACTTCTGTTGTAGTTGCAATTGTAATTGCTGTTCGTGTTGTTTTTGTTGTTGCAAATGATGTTCTTGTTGTAATTTTTGTTGCTGCAACTGTTGTTCTTGTTGTTGCTTTTGTAGCGCTAACATTTGAAGCATGATAGCTTCTAGTTCTTCCATTTTCTCGTACTCTGCTGAACGAATCCTCGTGTAAGTTCAAGGAATCTTTGTCGCCACTTTTGTGATGTCAACGAATACTCGTTGTAGTAAAGATTTTGTAATCGTAGATACAACTATACTACGCCGTTGAACAATGCTGATGTTAGACGCCTTCGAATAATCTCGCACTAATAGTACTTGCTCGAATAGTGATCCGGAAGAGAAATAGTATAGTGAATAAAGTAGAGAATAACAGTCCGTATAGTATAGAGGATAGAACAGAAATGCAGATCCGAATAGTATTAAGAGGATAGACTAAGAATAAAGCGATCGTTTAGACGTCACGCTACTTTCTACTTTCCTTTATGGTCACGTGGTCTAATTAATTCAATAATGGGATCGCCTGTGTTTGCTCACTGGCAGTCGATGTTCAAACTCAAGTGTCGGCAGCGACACTTTATTCCTATATAGCACCGTTAAAAACTCTTTTCCTAAAAATAGCACACTGTTTATGGACTTTGGTTAAGTCTGTCAACTCAATAGCCCTTCGCCTTTCTGTAGTACTGCTTGTATAATTCCTCCATTTCCCTTTTACACATTAGCTCTTTGATACGTTATTACTATTATTTTCTTTTTCAATAATGTATTTATTGCATTCTTTTACGTATGTATTTATTATATTGTCTTGTGTATGCACTTGGTAA
The DNA here is from genome assembly GCA_903632075.3 of Acanthosepion pharaonis. Lineage (NCBI taxonomy): Eukaryota > Metazoa > Mollusca > Cephalopoda > Sepiida > Sepiidae > Acanthosepion > Acanthosepion pharaonis. Next base: position 21,454 of record CAHIKZ030001768.1, on the reverse strand, counting down.
ATTGCCTCGTGCGTTCTTTCTTTTTTCAGTTTTACTCTTTTCGCTATTAATAAACCTATCGACTGCACCCCTCAGCGTCTATAAATGTATATAAGTTTATATTGTAGAATATTGTTACTGTAGTGAGTTCGCTTTTCACTGGGTGTTTCAAATTTGTTGTCTTGTGTTATAGTTAAACTTAGTAAATATCTAATAAACCTATCAAATGTATGGTGTTCTTCAACCATTTATTTTGATTATTGAAATGTATGCTTCAAATGAGAGCCAGACAATAAATATATATTTAATATATACAAAATTAACTACTTTGTGGGAAAGCCCATTTTCTCTGAATTGATTTTTTTTTAATTTTATTTTTTTCCCAGTTTTTAATTTTATTAACGACCCTCTCTAAATTATTATTTGAAGTTAAACTTAGAACGTTTTTATCTCTCACTCCTATCTTTTTTCTACTGGGGTAGATCTGCAAGTAGCGTGCAACTGCTGAGTTCAATGTTGACATCTGCACATATTTTTAAGTTAACGCTTATTTTCTTATCATAAGCGAATATAGTTAGATTGCTTTCTCATCACTAAACCCAATTCTTTCTTTTTCTTTAGTATTTTAGTAGTATTTATTTAGTGATATTTAGCCTTTCCTAAAAAAAAAAGTACGTCAGAGGTTGTTCTATTTCACAGTCAGCTGATATATCTCGAGCCCTTAGACAATAATCAGGGCAGTCGTCAACCTGCAAGATGGCTCGTCAACATTCCCAGACTAGACCTTGAACCAGCAACTAAGGTGAAGAAAGCCAATTACAGCTAAAACTTGATATATATTTACATTTGCTTGGCGCATTGCTATGCGTTTCGCTTCAGCTAGAGAAATTGCTGTTTTTCCGATATTCGTCTGCGTGTATACAGCGTTGTAGATTATCGATAAAATCCTACCCATTTTCTTTCTTTACTATTGTGATGCGGGATTCGGTGGAAATGAACATCCTATGATTTCTAACCACTGCAGAGATGCTACAGCGTGGAAACAGGAAGTAAATAATACATACAGACATAAAGACTTGAAGCTTAGTACACTGACAACTTTTTACTAAATTTGCCTTTTTAAAACTTAGTTGAATGAAATTTTCAAATAGCTCGTGTTGGCTCTTGTTTAATCTACAGGACTTTTTGTGTCAGAAGTCCTTAACGTGAAAATATAAAAAGAAATAGAAAGAAAGAAATAAAGAAAGAAAATTAATGAAATAGAATGCACACCGAAAAAGGAGTGGGAGGAACTGTAACCGTAAAACACACTTACTGAACTTGGTGCACATAACTATAAACAATTGCACATGGTCTGGAAAGGGGTGACATGAAGCCGACAGCAAATGTAACCGCTTTTCTCATTGGTTTGGCTATACTCGTGGTGAATGCACTACAGAAGTAGGTCACAAATGAAAGAAATGTATTGCTATTCCACCGCGACCTTCCCTTCCACAATTACAGCTCTGTACAGACTGACATCTCGCAGATTTTCTTCCCTTCACAAGTTTGTCTTTACGGTAATTGAGTCGTGTAGTTTATTTTCGGTAGAAATAATATGTGCCTTGGAACAGTTTTTTTTTTTTAATCTTTGCTAGAATCCGAAGAAGACCCCTTTTCTTTTCTTTTTAAACTAAATTTTTAAATCACCTGTCCTTAGGACTTTTAAAAGTAGTTGGAAAAAGTCAATTGGTAAATAAATAATTAGAAAATGTTCTGCAAAAAAGAGTTGTCAGATGGAGTGTGAGGGGTAATACAAGTGTAAAAGTTTACTTGATGACCTTATTGGCTTTTTTACACTACACACAGAGAGAAAGACAAAGTAAGATTGTATAAAAGAGGGAAAGTAAAGATATAGATAAAAAAAAAAAGTGGGGATAAAGGAAGGGAGAAAGAGATACGTTGTCGGGTGGCTACATTCATTCGTAGTAGAGTAGCAGGAACACAAACCACCATTTACACAACTTACACTTTACCATTGCCTAAAAGGCAGTTATGTGTAAAACTTGTGTGCACTACACGCACACACACACTCAACATACGAACTTGCTCAATACAGCCACTGCTCTAATCTAAATCTATCATAGGATTAATTTCATTGCTTTTATGTCAATGAACAATTTCGAAGAAAAATGTGTAGTCAAAATCGCTTTTACTTTTTTTTTTTTTCTTTTTTTGCGCAATATATTTGAATTTAATTTTTCTGTTTCCTGTGGTAACAGTTTACAATACATTCATTCACGACTTTAAAATCAAGTTTATATTTTTAATTGCAACTTAAAGATTACCATTTATTTTTTAATCTGTATGTGAGTATCACATTTGTACGTGTTTTACAAAATACAAAATGACTAGAATGTTACAGCAAATGCAAATGTTTCAAATCTGCATTCTCTTGTGACTTTCTTCGAGATAAGAGCAGACAGACGAGCTTTTTAGCAACCATAGCCAGGCATGTATGACTGATCAGCTGCAAATAATTTTAATTTTACTCAAGGAAAAATGATCAGGGTAATGATGGCCTGTTCATATTTCTCATTCGAGCTACTGCAAGTTTTAAACTTATTTTTTCTCTTTAAATCTGGTCTGCGGTATGAACCATAAATGATAAATCACGTCTTAAAAAATGTGGTCAAATTTGTAAAATCATCGTTTCCCGCATTCTTTCTTTAAGGATTTTTTTTTAAGTTAAAATTTTTAAAATCAGTAATTCTCTCTTTGTACTAACGAATTCGGTCAATCTGGATAAATAAATACTAAGTGCTTCCGTGCGATATTGGCGAATATCTCAAGGAAGAGGGAATATTTTAAAGAAATTGACATCGGAGTTAGGTAAAAAAAAAAAAAAATACACAGACTGACCAGCTGGTGTCCGATTCGACCGAGTCTGACAATGAAGGGAAACTAAAACAGTGTGAAGGCCAAGGAGAGAGACAGACAGACAGAGAGAGAAAAAAAGAGAAAAAAGAAGAGTTTTATTAAAAAAACGTAAGTCTAGACGAGGATTTCGAGACCGACTGGCTGGTCAGCTGGTGTCAATAAAACATCTCGGTCCTCAAGCAGATTCGCTGATGTCATAGGAGCTTGACAGACAGAGAGGCAAGCGGCAGACAGCTGGGTTGGGGTGCTCCTTGCCTAGTTCTTGTTAGCTTGCTGGTTGAAATATACAGAAAGAAAGAAAGAGATGAAAATGATCTTTCTCTTCTCTGTCTCTCTCTCTTTCTCTCTCTCTCTCTCACACACACACACACACAGCCAGACGTTGGCATAAAAGAGTATTGGCAAGCTGACTTGCAAGCTGGTGTCATCGTAGACAGGCAATTAATGATGACGATAATGATGGTTTCTCTAGCAATTAGTGAATACAATACTACTAATGCTGATATTTTATTTCGAAAAAAAAATACTATGTTCACTTTACTATTGCAAAAGAAAGGATAGTTTTGTTTTTGTCGAGAATATTTGTACAATAAAAAAACAAATAAATAATTATAAATATAAAATAATTTAATGATTGCTTTTTTTTTCTTCGTCTACTAACTACTTCATTGGTGTCTGCGGTGCGTACACGAAGGCATGCAATGTATTAAATAAAAATGCAGAAAATGTGAAAGCGTTGTAGACCATGCAGCGAGAAGAGGGGCTCCGGGCTCGGTATTGAAGCACGTTACCTGAGGTGCGTTTAACTTTTCCTGCTGCTACACACCTTTTTAAGGGCATTTATTTAGGTCTACCTTAAATTTAAATTACAACACAATTACCAATTAGCACAGACACAGCAGTTTTTTTTTTTTTTTTTTTCCTTCAAATTCACAGAAAAATAACTAACTAGCCAGTGTAGTTCGGTGATCAAAGATGTTCAATGGCTGGCTGCGTACCTATCCTACGAAAAAAATCTTCGTTACAGCGATTGGTGAAGCAAATATGCGAATATTACAGAAATATTATCTCTACCTTTACTTGAATTTTCTTATTCTTTTTAGTTAAATTAAATTAGAGATTGTCGTGGAATTAAAAATAAAATGTTAGGCTCATCGGAGTTTACGGTTGAAGGAAATCGCAAAAGAAAAATAGAAGTAAAGGAATTGATTCAGTGAATGCCCATCTGTAAAAAAAAAAGGGAGGATAAAGCTAAGTAGAAAGAAGCTAGTTCAAGTCGGGATTTAAAATAAATAAAGAAAAGAGAAAAGTAATGACAGCCAGAAATGGGAAGGAGGTAGTAGTGACTGATAGATAAATAAACAAATACGGGGGAAAAGGCGTTTATAGAAATAAGCAGGCCAGTCTAGAAACGTGGGTTGGATGGATAGAACATGTAAAAGAAAAAATATAAGCTATCGGGAAAAGTAAGTAGAGAAAAAATAATTTAGGGTCGTAGTGCGGCATTTAGAATGATTTTTAAAGAGAACGAGTAACTTGGGAATGAGTATGAATGGAGTTAAGTTAAATCAAAGTGTAAAGAAAGAAACAAAACAAACAAAAAGAACAACCAAGGAGCAGCAGAAATCCAAAACGATAACACAGAAAGAGAATGTAACAACAAAAAAAAGAAATGGAAAGGAAATTGAAATAAGAATAATATTGAATCAATACATACTTGTAGAAAAGAAGAGAGAAAAGGTGGAAAAATAAAAGGGAAATAATATACAAAAAACTATTGGGCAATGTAAGGTTTTTAGTAGCGGAGTGATGTAAAAGAAATTGTAGGAAGAGAGAAGTGAGTAGCAACTGAGGAGGAGGTGAGTAAATGAAAAAGAGAAAAGAGTGAGCGGAAAGGGTGGGGGTAAGACAGAAGTTAAGAATGTAAGAAAAGAGTAAATTTTGTAAAATAAAGTGTATGAGTGAGTGGAAACAACAATATAAGAAATATATTCGTCTACGGAAAGTAAAGAAAAAAGCGAAAAGCGGTGACAGGCTAAGGAACTTAGAGGAAGAAGTGAAGAAATGAATGAATGAATGAGAGAGAAAGCAATAGGAAGAGTAATAAATGAAATAGATACGAAAGGAAAAAGAAACACAAGACAACAATGTGAAAAAAAGAGAGAAAAGTGAAGAAGGGGAGACTGAGAAAGAGTGACTAAAGAAAAATGTGATAATAGTGAGTGAGTTTCGAGTGATGATGTGCTAGCGCTGAAGTTGGAGGAACGAAATAAGAAGGAGGAGGAGAGGGTGCTATAAAACGCGAGGAAGCAAGGAGGGAGAGAGGAGAAGACAGGGTGAGAGAGGAGAAGACAGGGTGGGAGGGAGAAACGCGAGGAGGAGGAGGACACAGACTTGCGCAGTAGACAGTTGTTGGCGTGCACTTGCCTGTGAAACATGGCTGAGGTCGGTGGCGGCTCTTCTTCTTAAAAGTTGGAGTGCGGACGTCTTTCTGATCATCATCACTATTTATGAAAGCCAAAGAGTCGCGTGCGACTCCCTTTCACATCCCTGTTAAGTGGGAGTGTTTCGCTCGCAATAGAAATGCTTATTTTTTTCGGACATTTTGGTAAATATATTTACAGTTACACTTAAAAAGAAATTTCTTGAAACTTTCTTCCGGTCTGAAATCGTCCAACTTCCTGTTGCAAACATTTTAATTTTTTTTTTTTTGTTTTTCTATTTTATTTCGCATTACTTTATTTTCCTTTTCCAATGGTCATTTATTATCTTTTGGGTTATATTTTCCTCTGAATTCTAAAATATATATAACCTTATACTTATAGCTAGTAAAGTTAACTTAAATTTCGAAATAGAAATTAACTTATTTGTTTACAAAATATAATGTTAAAAAAATTTTTTTTTTCTATAATTTCAGTGTTGCTCCTGTTTAATACAGTCTTTGCTGAAAGTAAGTTTGTCCATTCATCCTAATTTTACCGGGTTTTTTTTTGTTTGTCTTAAGAAATAATTGTTTGAAAATTTGCATTGGTTGCAGTATGGGTTGTAGGTATCTTCATGAGATCGTTAAAAAAAACAGGATACGGTTCTTACTTCTTAGTGATATTTTAATTTTCAATTCCAATCGATCTTTGTTGCCGCACCGCATGTTATAAAAATGATAAATGTAACACTTTGAAATTGATTATTTTAAGAGAGAGTTTTTCCATGCAACCCTTTATTATTGCTATATATCTACAAATGCCACTAGCTGCACTTTACAGAGAAATTGTCTTGTTTTAAAACACCGCCAATGACAGAAAAAGGCTACTTCTGTTTGACACTAGTAACTTTGATATTTTTGTGTTGCTGTTGTTCTTTTCTGACTAACATCAAATTCCCTTTTAGTGTTTTATAAACACTAGTAATGGTAACGAACACATGGATTTGGTCGGACGAAATGCTGGCTCAACTTGTGTGCCAAATTTTGTCTGAATAAGGTGATGGGACTCGCAGAAGAAATATGAGAGTTATGTGGTTAGGCAAAGGCCTACAAAAATTGCCTGCTTGCATGAAATGTGCCACTCTCTTATCATAATACTCCTATGATAAGAGTCTTAGTGTGTACAGTGTACAGTACACTATGACTAGATTACTGATGTTGATCCTGATGGTGCTTCTTGTTTTACTGCTGCTATCAATGAGAATGCTTTTTTTTTTTTCTTTCTTTCTTTTTTTTTTAACGCTCTTTTTCACCACTGTAATTCTTTCTCCCCCATCTCAATTTTCTACATATGCATCCACGTTCCCTGTGTGTTTAGCAGCAGCGTGACTTTGCCCATGTGTTGGTGTTTTATGCGTACATGGATTTAGTGCGTGCATTTGTTTTGTACTGTTTGCGTGCTTCTCTGCTACCCCCACCCCACTTTTTGTGGCTTATAAATTGCTGTCTTTCCTTTTGCTCTGTAGTCTGAACAGCAATCCCTTTGCCGACCCTTTTGAATATTGATTATGATGTATTGTGACCGTCTCTCTCTCTCTCTCTCTCTCTCATATATACACACACACACGTAACAACTGTGTGAATACCGGTATATTTCAGAAAAATGTGATTATTTTCTATAACTATGTCTCAACTCCTAGTTTGATCGCAGCTCCCATACGTAAATTAAATAAATGCATGGAGTTTTCGATAAAATTATTAAATTTATCCGTTTTCCTTTGTAAATGTTAAAATTTTCCTTGATATTTTTTTTTTAACCTGAATTTTTAAATGACAATTGTCTTGTGAGCTTTGTCGAGATAGCTTCAACCACTCTCTTAGAAAGTTTGATTTTCCTTTTCTTTTTAGTTTTTTAGCTTTAAGTCTTTCATAGCACTTTTTCTTTTCTATCAGTCGTTCTCTGCTACTTCTGACAGCTTCATTTGTAAATTTCTTGCATAAAGTAGCATGTGCACTTCACCTTACCTTAAATCTGCCTTTTATTTTTTCCTTTTAATTAAGCTTTTTATCGCAATATTCTTTTTTTTTTATCGTTTCCATACTGCAACAGAATTCTAAATTTAGAGAGAGATACGACAACGCCAGTATCTTTATTTGGTAAGGCAGTTTGTTCTTTTGTTTTATTTATAAAGAATGTCTTGGTTCGGCGAATGTCCCTTCCTTTTTCTTCACACTGACAGACATACCTAAACTTGTTTTTTCTTAATCTTTTTTAAATGTCAAAACAAAACGAGACTTGCTTGCTGTGATCATTGTTTTTTATTTTATTTTTAATCTCTACAATTATTACTAGGTGGTTGTTGGGTTATTTTTCCTCAAAGACTTGAAGTCTCAGAAATAGCAGTTTTCCCTTCAGATATTGAATACAGTTCTATCAGTGACCACTCACTATGGATGGAATAATGATTATTCCATCCATAGTGTTGTAATATTTTAAGTTAGAATTACAAAGTTTCAAGAAATAAGGTTAAAAAGTCTTAATATTTCTTGTTCTTTCTTCGTTCAGCTAATTTTTATAAAGCTGTTAAATTTCTTAACAAAAAATACTAAAAATGAAGTAATTAATTTGGGCTTAAAAATCTCTTTAAAAATAAACGATTACTGACACGTCATTCGAGTAAATTCGCTAAAGAAATTCTTGAATATTATTTCCACAATCAGTTGCCACCCCTCTTACAATAGACATTTTTAAAAAAAATCGAAATTTCTTTCGTTAAACCTTTTACACTGTTATTGTAAGAAGTGCTTCAATATTACGTCAGCAGCAATCATATGACAATTAGATAACAGTTCGTTTTTAGAGAAACAAATTTGAATTTGTCAACAAACTAACTAAAACCTTCCTTCAGTAATTTTTAGAGAGAATAGAAGAAAATATCTGCACTTTAAATTTTTATTGCTTGCCCTTTATTTTGATCTTTGCTGAAAATAACTTTCTCTACATTGGATTTTTTTTTAAATCATTGTAACTAGTACTTTCTTTTAACAATTAAATTTATATTCATTTCTCTTTTTCCTGAGAGCAAAATTAAATGTCTTCTTACTTAACTCATCAAAAGGGTACTTTTACTGTGTACATTTTACTGTATCCGGTTCGTTAAAACTTCAGTTTTAATGTGGGTGCTTTTTTTTTTTTTTTTTTTTTTTTTTTTTTAACCAATAAATTTCTTAATGTCTTTAAGTAGATTTTATTAAGATTAAATGACTATTCATGTGTCTTCGATTTTTCTCTCTACCTCAACTTCCAATATGGAATGCTTTAAGCATTCCATATTCTATTTGTTTTTGTCTTTTTTTTTTTTTTTTTTCCATTTTGCAGATTTTTCTAGTGCAAACTTAGTAATAAGTGCTTGTAAGAAATTAAGTTTTAAATTTTTAAGAATTTCATAAAAATCGATTGTATTGCATAATCTTCAGTTGATTTGTGCAACCCCCAAAATGTGCACATCTCAGCAATCATCTGAAAAGTCCCAACATTCTAACACAGAAAATTTGAGATTTGTTATCAAAATGTTTTGTAAATCTGGTAATAAATTCTTAAACCCTTTCTTTTGGGGGGGGTAGTCGTGGTTATGACATTTACAGCATAAAAAAATACTTTTCTTAGCTTGATTCCTCAGAGATGAGAGATAGTGTTTTCATTTTATCAACATTTTATTTTTTTATCTCTTGTATGTATTTATTTATCATTTACAACATGTAATCATTTATATGCGCATAAGATTTTGGAATTAACTCTGAAAGTTATCAAAGTAATTTTCTCAACATGACAGTTGCAAGTAATTTACTCTTTCTACTGCAATATTCACATTTTAAAAAGTCTAATTGTTTTTTCTCAGTCTTTTTTTAAGGACCTAAGAAATCAAATTTAAACATTTCAGGTAATTAAATCATTGACGTCGGTAAAACATCAAGTAGTAAGTAGTGATATCTGCCCAAAGAAAGCTCTACTGATCTCATTTTAAAATTTTTTCTTCATTTGTATATTCGTTTTAAATCTTGGAAATTACGGAGTTTTGGGGTTTGTTTTGTTTGTTTTTTTTTGGTTTTTTTTCATCAAATATTCCTTGATTTGTTTCTGCAATTTAGGACACTGTGACCCACTAACAGGTCATCTATTAAATTCTTATGGACAAATTCAGTGTACACACATTTACATTGATCCATAAGTACTGAAAAAAAATATATAAATCAAGCTCTGTTTATAAGAAATTTCAATTGCTTAGAAATATTGCATACTGTTTTATTTATATATATATATATATACACACACCTTTTTAATTTTAACTCAACAATTTCTCATAAGCTGAAATATATTCTGACCTTTGGTTACTTATTCTTTTTTGCTTCGTGTCCTTGGCTTCTTACCTAATAAGCATATTGAAATGTGTTGTGTGAATTGTGGATGTTGCTGCTACTACTTCCACCCCAACCCAACTTCTATTCTGAGTAGTTGCAGACAACACTAACAGTTGTCAACCTGCTCTTCATTCCTGCTACTGCTGAGCCTGTTGCCCAGTCCAGTTACACTAAGTAATTTTTTTTTTCTGCCACAACAGCAGGTTTTATTGGCATATTGCACTGCAGTTGGAATAAGTTTCTGATCGTGTGTGTAAAATTATATATATATATATATATATATATATATATATATAAACTTGTCCTATTATCAAATGAATAATTGCTATTGAAGATATATGATTGGGTGTCAAGATGAATGACAAGCAATAATTTGACATTCTGGCTTTTTCCTGTCACAGTGCATATCTTAATTTTAAAATTCTATTTCTACATTTTGATTTACTTGGAAATCAAGTTTAAGATTTTTTAATTTATAAGATATTTTCATTTATTTTTCATTGGAAACATCCAAATTCTTCTTTCCCTCAAACCTTCAAGTTATAGATATTAAGAAAAGCAGATATGCAACTTTGGTTATTATTAATGAGTTGAGTGGTAATTTCCAAATTCTAAATTGCTTGACACTAGTGAAAATCAAAATTGTCTTCCTTAATAATCAAAGGAGTGGGCTTTCTATGTGATTGTAGAGATTTACAGCAAATTTATTTAAACAACTTATTTTACTTGAAATTATTAAGTTGTATGAATGCATTTCTAAATTTAGACCCTGTCAAGTTTAATTATGTAAGTAATAGCTTTTTTCTGCTACTACCTGATTAATTAAGGTAGTCATTTATTAGTTGACTCCAAATAGTCACAAATTTTTTTCATCACTCCTCATACCAGTGACAAGAAATTTTTGTTGAGGTATCTGATGATGGGACTGTATATACAAGCAGTTTTAGTCAAAATTAAAGCTCACTTTACTCTTCCAGTGTTGGTAAATGTTACTCCCACCCCACCCTGTGCAACATTACTTGATATAAGTATTCAATCAATGCATGAATATTATTTAGAAACATGTTTGAATTTGAAGACCTGCATCTGAAGTTGTTTGAAGATTTTTCATTCTAACGCTTTGGGTGTGGCTGAAGTTTAATTTACAAACTGCAAAGGCATTAATTTGATTTGTTTATATAAAGACCATTAAATTTTGTTTCTAAGCCATAAAAAGTATCTTGCATTTTTGGCTTTGCTAAATTCAAACTGTTAACATATCGAAACAATTTTTTAATTGCATTGTTTTAAGTGATCGTGGTTAAAAATTGGGTGCTACTATAGTATATCTACCATCCATTTTCTACTATAGTATATTTACCAACTGTTGGATGTATGAAATATGTTGGTTAAAGGCAATGAACTGGTTATATATTAAAAATCATTAATTTCTTATACAAATAAATAAAAATCATCACATAGTAACTTTAATGTTTGTAAACTGATTTGATGTCATTTATTAAAAAAAACAGTAAACAGATCCTCATTTTTTTCCTGAGCATTTTCCAGCAATAAATGCGTAGTCATTTATGATGTTTCAGTAGATATCAGAGTATCACCGAAACTTGTTCCTCTGGAACTTTTATTAAACTAACAAGAGTTTGATTTGAATGTGAGTAATGTAGACCATTTCTGACTATTGTCAAAGTTATAGATATTAAGAAAAGCAGATATGCAACTTGCACCTTTGGGGGAGGGTGTGAAGGCCAGGTTTGTATTTAGAAACTGAATCGGACATTATTTATATGAATTTCAATATAATCATTGATTCTATTAATCATATAGATATAACTGAATCATTAACTCCTTGTTTCTGCCCCATTTTTTTAAATTTTTTTTTCTACTAGTAAACGTGAATGTCATGAGAGCATGACATTATACACACACCCACAAATTAGTGTGAATTTGTTAAAAGTAAATCTGACAAAACGGTTACCTTGATAAGATACCACCTGTGAATGAGTCTTGACATGGCCTACATCTTGCTAGATTTGTAAATCTACTTAAGAAAAATCTTGTAATTTGTATCTGGTTTTTGTTTTTGTGTATGTGAGATTAATGTGACATTATTGACCTTGCATTTATCTTAGTGGTTAGTTTGACCTTTATATAATTGAAGTAATAAAAGTACACTTTTCTATCTCTTCAGTAAACATCAGTCCTTTGGGGTTTTAATTGAAACTTATTGGTTTCAGCTCCTTAATTTAAAAGTTGTCTTTACATTATTTTCCATTATAGCTAACATTTTCAGTTTGCTTTTGAAAGTTGAAAAGCTTAAATTTAATTTTTAAAATGTCATCTACTTTAACATTAATTTTCATATTTACTATACCATGCTAACATGGGATTAAAAATGAATTTCTTTCAACATGAGTATTTATTACATACTATTAATAAATCTCTAATGTAGCTGCATATTAATTATTTTAATGTGCATTAGTTTCAGTGTAAATACTAGCAAAAAAAAATCTTAATTTTTATTACAGCTACAAGCTATTTTCATTATTATTCAACTTGTGCATAATTTGAAAATATTTATTCAGTTACATGAATAATTGTTGGCAAAGATTATATATTTAAAATGACCTTAATCCAAATATTTTGTCAGATTGAATCTAGTTCAAATTTTTTAAAAAACTTTAGGAAACACTTTTCATTTCTAACTTGTCTGTTTTTTTTTTGTTTTTTTTTTTTTGTTTTTTTCAAAATTATTAAACTGAATTGTCATTATGCTAGAATTATTTATTTCCTTCAATTTTAAACAATTTTAGCTATTAAAATGTTGTCAGACATTGATTTGAATTTTTATATCTTAATTTACTAAATGCTATCATCAGCAATATAAAATTACACCCTGGAAATGTCTCCATGAGAATCTTTATTTTCCATTTATTTTGTATTACCAATTACTGCATGATATTTAAAATAATTTTAAAATCACAATTATTCTGCAGCTCACTAATTCTCATCCTGAAATTTTGAATGCTTCTACAGTGTATAAGAGATATATATTATGTCTAGCCTAAAAACATTTATATAAGTACCAGTTTATTGGAAATGGAGAAAAATATTCCTTTGGTTATTATTAATGAGTTGAGTGGTAATTTCCAAATTCTAAATTGCTTGACACTAGTGAAAATCAAAATTGTCTTCCTTAATAATCAAAGGAGTGGGCTTTCTATGTGATTGTAGAGATTTACAGCAAATTTATTGTTGGAGAGGTGAAAAAAAAAATCCTACCAAGTGCAGATGGTGAACCTTAAAATGAAAATATTTGAACAATGAAGCCATTGTAAAAATTGGGCATTGATTGACTGAATAATGAAACATATGCCTGTAAGCATATATGTAAGTATTTGTTCAAAGATTTTTCTCTTCAAATGCCACTCTTTACTCTTCAAAGATTTTCAGGGATTTTTTTTCTCTCTGAAATCCTTTTAATGACTAAAAGGTTAGAGAAATTGAGCTTTTTTTTTTCTTTTCCACAATTCAAATTGTCAAGTTTTATGTGTTCTGATATCTAACAATTTATGTACACACACACACGCATTTTATGTGTGGTGTGGCGTGTAACAAAAGATTAATGTGCACAAAACGCATATGGGGGTGCTGGAATAATTCTCGATTCAACCTAAAGGGAATAGGTTACAAATCCTGAAAATTCTGAACTTATTTAAGGAAGTGGGTTGGCCTAAGTGATTTTCACCTCTCTTCTGTGTGTATACCAACTTGACTGCTTTATGCATTAATTTTTTATGGAATTTCATGAATACATTTTTTTTTTTTTTAAATAAACTTATTGTCTTATCTAAAGATGAACAAAATTTTTTTTTTTTTTTTTTTTTTTTTTTTTTTCACTGTTAAAAAATGTTAATCACATCATCCGATAGACACTTTCAGTGCAAAGTTAGTACACTTAACCATTATAGATACATTCTACTGTTATTACGACTATTTATGTTGTTGCTACTGCTGCTAAGGACAAAACGCCATTTCTATTATCTCGTCTAGACACAGCTGAATCAATTAACTTTTGCAGTTGGTAAGAGTTGAGAAACATAAGCCTCTAACTTATCTGCTTCCTTGAATCAATGGCTCTTAGTCTTAAAAAATCTTCTTGTTCATTCTAAAAAAAAAAAAACTTTGCTTTTAACCATTTAATGATTTTAGACATTTTTCAGTATTTGTGTGTGTATAATATATATAATATATGTATATGTGTGTGTGTGTGCTTGCTTGTGTCAAGCTGACCTCTGTGTATTGGTTAGTGTCTGGTCACCTTGACCTCTTCTTTAGACTGGAGTCTGCTTTATTTTTATTTTATTTTGTTTATTTTTGTTTACTAGAGACGTTTATTTACTCGATATTTCATTAACCCCTATTTTCAGTATTTAGTTTAAACCACACTTTTCTCACCGTAACTGTGTTTTGTCTTGTTACAGGGCGTGAACTCTGAGTACGATTAGGCTTGCTTATCACACTTTTTTTTTTTTTTTTTTTTTATCAAATCTACCAACCGAAATGTCTACCTCTCACAACTATCGTTCCTAAAGCACTTAGCAATTTTTCATTTAACCTAATTTTTCTTTGCCTAACAAAGTATATTTTATTTTTGCCTAATATTGCGGTTAAATATAATCGAAAACTGAATATTTTGTTTGCTATAAAAATCCATTAATAATTGTTTCCTAGGTTAATGTAGTTAGCAATTTTAAGTTAGCAATTTTTTTACTTAATTATGCCAATTTAAAAGAAGCCGTTACTCACAACAAAGGCAATTTATCTGGTTTCAAAACTGAAGTGAAAAAAAAAAACATTCCATACGTACGTCTCTCTAAATTTTGATTTATTTTTTTAATTTCATTTAAGAAAAAAATGCTAGAAACTTGTCACCAGATGGTTGTCAGTCTCTTTTAACGACTTGGGGCTTAAGATTTTGAGCTTTTTTATTTACTTCTCTTTTAAGTCCGATTTCTTGTCAATAGTTGTCGTGATGTCACTATTATTGTATTGTCGTCACTAAATGTGATTGCAAGGTATCTTTTCATTAAGAGTAGAGAAAGAGAAATTGCCGCTTCTGCTACCTTTGTCTAGTCATCCGTCGAGAGATTATGCAAATTGGTTGCTGCTGTTGGCCTGCTTGTCTGTCTGCCTCCCAGCCAGGGTCTGCAAGAAGAACTCAACACCTGACTCGATCTTGCCTCACTTAATCCTTGCTTCTCACTTCTGTCTAGAGAGAGAATCACTTATCATTTTCCACTTTAGTCTTGATTTTCGCTATCTTTTCTAGGCTTACTTCACAAGTAACAACTAGCTGTTACTATGTGCTTTCTGTAGCAGTAGTAAAGCTGTAAAGTCATCGCATTTTTAATATTAACCACTAGTCTTTGTCCAGAGACTCTCTATTTACTTTTTTACAGTAAAGTACAATTTTTTTTTTCTTTATCTAGTAATTACTATTCTACATAAAGAAATTATAATTTTTTTTTATATATAAAAATTGAAAAATAGTATTTTACTTAAGATTTATTTTGGAAACCTTATATTTGCTTCTAAATTAAATTTTCATCTTAATTCACGCTCTCTCACTGAGGTCACAAGGAAGAAATATTGAATTTGTAAAAATCTGTAGCGTGTACTTTCCTAATTTGCACACTAAATTTTCTTCCTGAGAATGAGTGAATGAAACATTGGAGCTTAAAATTTATTATTTTAACATCTTTCCCTGATGGAATGTGAACTTTCTAAGTAGATAACAATGTAGATGACTTGCACTCAGAAAGAAAATCATGTGAAGCCAAAACTAATTTAAAATTTTTTTTTTTTTTTTCCTAAAAGTTGAAAACTAGTATGAAAAAAAGTTATATATAGCTGTATATATATATATATATATATATTCTATTTAAATTTAGAAAATAGTGTATCAAAATTATGAAGCTTGAAGGCAGATAAAAGTTAATTCTGAATGTTAACTTAAACGTTTATAAATTTAATTTTCTAAGTTGCAAATCTGAAAGGATAATGACCTTGGGTTTTGAAATTAAAATATTTTCAAGAGATGCCTTTATTTCAGGATTTAATATTTTGCATATATTAACACTAAGTTGGTGGAGAAAGTACTCATTGCATATTGAGCTGATAGGTTTCACTTCACGTTGTCGAATAGGGTATATTTTATTTTCTTAATTTTTTTTTTAATTTGCTGTTAGCACCACAAGGGTCAGTAATATCTCACAATGATAAGGGCATCTTTTTGTTTTTCAATTTTATTTTTGATATCTACCCAAACTTTCAGTTTATGCCTACTGTGAAACTCTTGGTCTTTTTGCAAATATTTCTGTAAATGTGCATGTAGTAACCTGTAAAATTATGACTTTTAGCATATTTAAACTAAAGTATGTTGTGGACAGGGGGAGAAACTAGGTATAAACAGCAAATCAGGTTGCATGCTGGTTATAACCCTGGCATCAAGGCCAAATAATCGCTACGCAACAACCACCCACTTGTCTTTACATCACCAGGAAGATAAAAAGGAACCAACCTGCAAGTCCTACTTCTGTAAGCATTTTTATACTTGACTGTAGTTTAGTACACAAAAATAAAATGCATTTATTTCAGATAAGTCCCTTAAGAACTCAACATAATACAGCTCTCTAAAATCTACTTTGTATGTTTACTTACATTTTTCTATGGCTTTTTGAGAATTTTCAAATTGCCATCATGAAAAATAACATGTCAAACTAATTTTATTTACTAATGTTTGTTTTGGCTTCTTTTATTACAATTTAGTATGTTTAATGATTTTTATCATTAAAAATCTTCGTGTCCAGTTTTGTAAAAGATGATCCAGATTAGTTCATCCAGTTTGTCAACTTTGAAATCTCACTTCTGCTGATTTTTTTTTTTTTTTTTTTTTTTTAATCTGCTATCCATTCAAAAGATGTCTGAATGTAGATCAGTGAAATAATTGCCTTTCTAACAGTGTTCAGATTCAATGGCCATCATTTTATCAAGTTTATTTCTTTTGACATTAGAGAAGCAGTGTACGCTTTTATTAAAGAAATGTTTGAATCAAAACAAGAAAATCTATTATATAAATTATTAGAAGACTGTAGTAGTGTACTAGTTATTTGTTCAAATGTTATTTGGTTGTAATGTATATATAAAATAAACATTTGCAGATTATATTAAAACACCAACTGTTTTGTCTTTTTATAATTAAAGCTTATACAAAAGTACTGAAAAGATTACGGCTTGACCCATTTTCAAAAAAAATCTGATCAAACAATTTTTTTTTTTTTTTTTTTTCAAAAGCCTGCCTTCATTATGCTAAGAACTTTTCAGCAGTCCATTTAATTGTAAATATTAATGTTAGAATGTATGATCAGTAAGTCCACAGAAACTGGATACTAAAACATTACTCAACTGTAAATGCCAAAATGTTTTCAGAAAATCTGGTTTGTCTAGAAAGTGATTGTGGAATTTTTGTAGCAGATACCTTATTTCTTAATTTATAATGTACACAGTTCCTCACTTACCAGACTTCAAACTAAAAAATTAATTTTTTCATGCAGTACTATGGAAAAGCCATTAATATTTTATTAAATTTCAAGTTTTGTAGTTAAAAAAAAATTATACGCTGCTTCTGTGAAGTTAAAGTTGGCTTTTTGTATTTAAAAGTAGTTTAATTTTTAAGTAAAAATAGAACCTGCAATTATTTGAAAAAGAATTTTGTTTGCAATGACTTGTAGATAATTTTTCTTTTTACATCTGTGACTAATGTAATTCTGAAGCGCTTTCAGTCTATAGGAAAACAGTTGTGACCTAACAGTAGTAGTAAATGATAAATGCAAGAGTAATACTCGGTTACATAGGCCGGGGGTGGGGACGTACTCAAAAAAAGAGGCAGATCGTACCACTTAAGAAAAATAAAGGTCCAAAATAAAGATGACTTCAAAAACAATCAGGAAGACATTTTATTACTCAGCTGAATTGCTTTGTGGCAATTTCCAAATTCCAATTGTGTGTGTGTGTGTATATAATCTTTTGTTTTTGTGGTTTTTTGTTTGTTTTTTGAGCTCTTTTATTAGTTACAGTACATTCTGAATAGTTGGTTAGAATTGAAGAATTCTATTTGCCACAGGGAATTCTGTGAGGGTTTAGCAGGAGAAATTTTGTGATAGCGTCAGAAGTACAGGATTGGTTATGCTGATTGTTTTGACAAGTGGTCGGGTAGAAGAGTAATGTTTATTCAAGATGAGAAATGAATTTGTTTTTTCCTTAGTGAAGGAGACCAGATCGTGTGAATACTCTACTGCACACTGAGGTTAGATGATGTGAGCAAGATAACCACTACTAGCAAAAACTTTGCAACCGTTTTGTCATTTGTAGTCATCTTACTGATAATTACTCTCTAAAAAATGTTTCAATAATCTTAATTATTTGGTTATAATTCTTCTTACAATGAGATGAAAATTTCAGGAAGATTTTTAAATGTTCTTCAATAAGATTATTATAAAACTTATTTTTAAAAAAAAATAGTTTATCAGATTTGGTAAATAAGCACTGAATTGGTTTCAATAAGTGATAAATATCAGTACATTTGAAATTACATTTATGTCAGTCAATCATAAATCAAGTGATATTTTTAATCTTAATATTTAAAATTAACCCTTGGTATTTATTCCCTAACATTCTTCATGATTTTTTTTTATTATCTGAAAGTGAATTTTTCAGATTGGATAATTTATTTTGTCAGTTATAATAAACTGACAATAAAAACCTCTTCACTTAGTTTTACATGAATATTCTTTCAGAACTTTTAAATAGTATCAGAATGTGTTCTTGTTTGTTTAATCTTTTAAATTTAGGTGGAAATGCATGAAAAAAAAACTTTCAGAAAAAGGAGTTAACATATTATGCTTTAAGTAAAAAAAAAAAAAAAAAAATGATATATGCAAGTTTATATTAAAGCATGTCTTCCACCTTCTGCATAGACCAGTGTTTTTATATATATATATATATATATATATACACACATACAAAAGAGGGCATTTTAAGTTTTCTTGAGTATATAAACCAGTAAAAATATAATATATGCACAATTTAAAAATGAGGTGTCTATTCACACTGGTATCCACTAAAAATAATGTTTGGGGTAATAAATATATATCGTAATCATTGAGATATTGGAAATTAATTTCACTGTCAGCAATTGGAAATATTTTAACCATTTTTGTTTTCATTTTATTTTTAATATTTTTCATTTTAACATTAGGTTCTGTTAATCAAATTGTATTAAAAATATAAAAATTGATAAATTTGTTTAAAATTGAATACCTGACAAAATATCTTGTAAGTTTTTATTTTTTTTATTAAAAAGAAATGGCTAACTCTTTTTTTTTTTTTTTTTTTTTTTTTCAAAAACCTTTTTTAATGTTTCGTTATTTTTTTTCAAATTTGTTTCTTAAATATTTCTTGTTTCCTTTCAGGTGAATGTGGTTCAACATATAACAACAAAAGCATTCTTATTGTCTACTCAAAACAGTATGAGACTAAAGAAAGAAACTCTTGTGACTTTTACATAATTGCTAACACAAATGTATATGTTGGATTGAATTTCACAGATTTACGTGGATTTGAGATACCATTGGAACCTGAAAATACCTCTACCAGTTCAATGGAATGTTTACCAAAGATAATCATTACAGAACGCGATTCCAGTGGTGAAGAAATCCTAATGGGAATTATTTGTCCTGTAAAAAAACTTTTTAAAACCCCTCAAGTCTTTCTTTCCCATGCCAATAATTTAACTTTAATATATAAATGGGATCCTCAACAGCGTAGTGGATTTACATTATATATTGACTTTCATCTGAAAGTAAGTAAGTATCTACTTGACTACATTCTTGTTTAAGTCTATCTTGAACAGTTCAGTGCAGCATTCAGTTAGTGATTTGCTGGATAAAGATACATTTTAACTTCTATTCCATATTCTGCATTCACCTGAATTGTCCTGAGTTGCCGGATTGATTTCAATACCAGTTCATTGGCTTTGCTGGAAAATGGGATATTTTTCTTTACAGCTGGAACATGAGGACAGGTAGTTAATTTTCCCTTTCTTTCTCAGCAAATTTTCCAAAACATGTCGAGGATTGCACAGTTTGTCATTTTTGATAGGTTTTAGTAAAAAAAAAAAAAAAAATCATATATATGCAGAAAGTATTCATCCAAACACATTTTCTTAAACAAGGTCTATTGGTTTTACTGTATTTTTCCCGTTTTCAAATACAGTATTGTGGATAAACTGAAGTTTGTATTTTTGTTTTCTTCAAGTACATTTTGACTGTCTCGGTCCTTTCCAAAAAAGGGATCTTGCCTACTACACACAATATTGGTTCTTAAAAATGACTGAGATTGTCAAAAGTACTTGAACAGAATAACATGAATTTAGAACATTTTATCCACAATTTTAATTCCAATACACACCTTTATTCAAAAATTAGGAAAATACAAAAAAAAAACGCCCACATTGCTGCTGCTTTTTAAAAGAACTTGTTTGGAGATATATGTATATATTTCCGAACAGGTTTGGTTAAATAATTTAGACATACTATGTCTGTTTATTTTTGTTTTAATCCTTTCAAATTCATGAATCAATTTCTTGGTAGCTGTAGGAAATTAAGGAAAATGCCAAAATTTTATTTCAAATTTTTATTTTCACAAGTATTTTTTAATTTTAAACTACATTATCATCAATGAAAGAAAATTTTGACATTTTCCTTTTCTACAGCTACCAAGAAATTGATTTGTGAACTTGAAAGGATAAAATGAAAAATAAACATAGTCTATCTAAATTATTTAACCAAACTTGTTTGAATAGAAATATGCTGCATGCATGTGTGTGAGATATATATATATATATATATATATATATATCATATACAGTGGACATTTGCTCATCTTTTTAGAAGATTCTATCATAATTATCATGGTAAACCTGTAAGTCAGTGTAGGCAATGAAAGGGATGGTGAAATAGTTGGTAAATTTGTACTAGGAATCCACAACAGATGCTGAGAATGGGTTCGTTGGTGCACAATGAATGATAAAGGTGTAGCCAACACCCAACTCAAAGAACACTCACCATGAATATGGGCATGGAGAAGTGAAAAACCAAATCAGCTGCATAACTATCAAGAAATTCAAGAATGAAGTTATACACAGCAAAACCTATCCAAGTGCTGGCTGCAGAAGTGATCACCTCCCAGTCATATCTAAAGTAGAAGGAAATTATGGAAACTGAAGAGGCAATACCCAAATTACAATACAACAGACTCTCGAATAACTCTAAGCTGAAGGAGAAATATATGGGCAGTGTTAAGATATGAAGGACAAAATGGAAACTAAAAGTGGGACAGATAAGAGAAGCATTAGTGACATCAGCAAACAAGATCATCCCAAAGGAAAATAAATAAGAAAAAATGAATGGATGACAGATGAGTTTCTTACCATTTAAGAAAAGGAGACTGAAAACAATATCAAGACCGGGAACAGAATATCGTATGGTTTGGTTTGTTTTACGGCATATCAACACCTCAATGGGTTATTTAATGCCGACAAATTTTTTTATTGCTGGTAATAATTTTTTCTTTCAATAATTCATTAATGGTACTAAA